>JADLZL010002466.1:0-203683 GCA_015844335.1 Chrysopogon serrulatus | reverse complement strand
AACTTCAGTGTCGTGATGAGTCGCATCGGCAAGTGATTTAGACTACTAAGTGTCACCAGAAGAAAAGTATGTCCTCTGGACCAGTTTAATTTGCACTAAGACTATCTACAACGTATTGGTAACAAACGATGCTAAGATAAGATAGGAGACAAGTTTCTGGCATCGGATTATCATATTACATAGGATATGATGATGATGACTTAGAAAAACAGTAGCCTGACAATCTAAGTAGATTCCAGTGGTAAACTAGATACAAGTTGATTTCACAACCGGTTGCTGGAAGCAGATACAAAGGCAGTGGTGTTCTAACAAATTGATCTCACTTGCCCATGGGCATTGATGTTTTGGTCTTGCTGAGCGTTTGTGTTTTTCTGCGTCAACTACACTGTAAGAGCAAGTTCCTTAATAAAACTGCTATAAGCTAAATTATAAGAATCAAAATATATAATAATTATCTCTTACTTATTTATAATATTTTTATTATTATATACCCTTTTTATGTTCACAATCTCTTTCATAATCCTTCTCATATTCACTTGTTATCAAATATTCATTACTAAATATATATCCATGCCCACAGCCCACCTTGTTGACTGCACATGAGAGAGTTAAGCTCTTCTTTCCTCTACGGCAGTAAAAATACTGATTAACTTAGTTATAACTATAAGACCATTATTGTACTTGAGTAAAGATGTCTAAAGATGCATCAATCAACGTTTTAGCGTGCCATTTGGGAACAGGGTATAGGACCAATTGCCGACAAGCCATCCTTTCCCCACACTTCTTCACTATTGCGTGCTCCGTTTCAAAACGAATATAATTCTCACTTCTCAAGAAATCAAATAAATTTAATTTTTTTCTTAAATTTACAATAAAATACTAATATTTATGATGCAAAATAAATATAATTACATTACTTATAACTTATATTTTTATAGCAAGCCTATGCAAAATTTATAAATACTGACATAATTTTCTATAAAATTGGTAAAAAAAATTTAACTTAGCTTCAAATTTATAATTGCATTTTTTATAGGACAAAAAGAGTATTGTACTGAATATTCAGATACCAATGCAAAAACATAATTTTTTTTACTAGTATGCCACTTTCATTTGCATCACAATTAATACTTAGAAGGTTGTTTCGTTACACCCAGGCAGCTTTGCCTGACGCAGCGCGCACTCGCGTGCGACACAGATCGCTGTCCAGCGCTGCGCTACCAGAAAGGCCGCAGTCCAAACACGTCCTTAATTTTGAGGGCGCTAAGATCATGTCTACAACAGAAGACCAGGAGCAGGCCACTGAAGAATGCTTCTTCGAAAGACGGCTACTAAAGACCAGAAGACTAACTCCCGGCATTCCAAAATTTGTCTTCTTCTTTGAAAGAAGACCACTGAAGCAAGCTTCTGTTTCTACCCCCAAACACTTGATAGAACTTATTAGCTTCATGAAAGTTGGTCAGCATAGTCCAGGTCTTGATGTCTACGCCGCATTGCAGCTGACCTGCTGTATACTGCTGGTTATATGTTTGATGAATTGGAAATCTCTACATACTCTAAAACATAAACCGTTCCTAGTTTCCTCCCACATTTGTTAACACAATGTTTCATGTTATTACAGAAGATTTTAAAGGAACAGAACTATAACTGGCAGATTTTGGAGCCTGGGTGACCCTCCTCCATCTTCATTAGGTTGCCTGGGCAGAAAGAGGAACATAAAGCTCATCGACTATCCAGCCTTGTGCCTGTGATGATGAAATGTCCAGCATGGCATTGGTATGTGTTCCGTCAAACTATTTTTACTTCACAAGGCTATCCGCAGAAACCCTTTCTTTTTACCCCAAAAAACTACTTGCCAATAAAGCAGCAAAGCCCTTTTTTTAAACTCCACAACATTCCTGCAAATAAGACATAGATTCACTTAGGGCGGAAGGAACCTTCAACATTCATTCATCAACCATTTCTCCATCTATAAACTGGAGCACCTACCTAATAATGGACTGTTCTAGGAACATCGGTACTAGGGCTAAAGTGCTAAAGCTCACCACAGACGAATAGAAAGAAGACTCATCATTAGCTGCATCATTCATCTAAATCTGACAGCAGCATGCTCAAAATAATCTCTCCTTGCATCTGCATCCAATCAGAAAAATGGTAACATAAAAGTAAGCGTCCTAGCATTGTAGACCATGTAACTCAGAAGTCCTAGCTTGTGAAAACCTCTGAACATGCTTACCATGTTTCATAGTTAAAGAAGGATCTTCTTTCTCGGTATAACCAACTATCTTTGCAGGATTACCTACAGCCATACTTTGAAATAAAAGGAAAACAACAGTGTAAAAATCAATGGTTAAGTTGAGGTACATAACATTAATACATATATACATTGTTAAAGGCCACTCAGTCTTAGCAGAAACAACGACCAAATAAACATGAGGCTGTAGCCAAACTTGGCTACTGGTTCAACTTGCTCTGTAATAAGTTTCATCAGACACTTATTAAAGGTACATATCTCCATTTTAACACCACTAAGGACACCTTTACACAAAAGAAAAATACGGACTTTTCTGGTACTATCGGGTAATGTCCAATTGGAGAGAGAGGAGGGGGGACTTATTATATAGATTCTTTACTATGTAGCCAAAATGACCTATATTTGAAGATGGAGGGTGTATGTGTCATATTGCTGCTGAGCTATTTGTTGGCAATGTAGTACAATCAAGTTTCCTACCCAAACTCTGCTCTGTTTTTTAAACCCTGCAAGTTACATAGTTGCTTTCAAACATTGCATAAAGTGAGCATAGGTGCCAACCTCTAGCAGGTTAATCATTTTTTTTTAAGAAAACACTCAATCAGTGAATATATGAACATGCGCTGGACACTAGACAGTACCATGAAATCATTTTCTTCTTAATGTTTGCTTTCTTTACAAGGACTATCACATCACACTGCAGGAACATTAGAACATCCAATTTCAGATCTGTTCCTTAAAGTTTTCGCCTGCGGTTTTTATTATATAAGATTGTAATACAGTAGTCTAGTTTCTAACCTGTGGGGAGGTACATCCTTTAAAACAAGGGAGCCAGCAGCAATCATGGCACCTTCACCTACATTAATATTGCCAAGGATAGTAGCACCAGCTCCAATAAGAGCTCCCTGACCAATCTTGGGGTGTCTGTCTCCATGTTGCTTGCCTGTACCTCCAAGTGTAACACCCTGTACCAAAGGTCAGACTCATAAGATGGTGAACTTCCGTTCTTTTTCTGGCTTTCCCTAAGAAAGCTTTGGAATCTTATAGAATTTAAATATGAACAAAAAGAAAGCTGAGCTAGCTCAGTTGGTCAAGGGTGTGAATGTATCCCAGACCATTTAGGTTCAAGTCCTTCATCCAGGCGAACTCGGGTGCCTATTTTCTCCTTATAATGAAATGTCACCTAGTTCCTCCTAGGTTGTTCTAGGTTTTTTTAACTATGAAAAAAGGAACCAGCATGAAAATATGTAGAAATAGGACAATCAGGGTATACTTATAGGATACAGATATGAAAATCTAGCCAAGCGAGGACTAAGTTAATTTAAGGCTCCCGAAAAACTGAAGGGAAAAGAGTAATGCGATACTGCAAGGCAAGCATACATATGCCCCTTATGTTTCCCCACCTTTTTCCATTTTACTTGTATATGCACACATCAAAAGGTTTCTCATGCCTCTAGAATCTAGACATAAATGAAAAATCTTCTGAACTTATTAGTTGAATGGGTCACAGTTACACACACACAAAAAAAAATGAATAAACTCAAATGGTGTGCATAGAAGTCATCCACTGAGCATGAACAAAACAAAGGAATAAACATAATCCAACAAGTCTACATTAATTTGGCAGATTACAGTCTAAAGTTTATATATAGTTTGTATATTATATCATCAGAATAATACTGCATAGGCTTGCCAAGTTTGCCTGTTCACACATGGCTGTCAAAACAGTTATCGAAGGAAGATTCATAGTTTCAGTTGAACCTGGACATCTATGCCTGCTGCCTGCTTTAATTCTGTAACTGATTAGATGCAACTTGCTATATTGAAAGGAACAATGGATGGATGGACGATAGCCAATCTATTTTTATTGTTTACACATGATTTTGCCTGGGACTAAGGGCTTCGTGATTTAAACCACCTGTCTTTTTAATTGTTTGAAATAGCATCAAATTTGCTATACATGGAAGCAAATTCAATGCTATTGGGCCAACAGCTGGACGGTTTTGGAGTCTCACCTATCTGACGTGGTCACTGACTTACAGGGGGCCTTGAACATCAGTGTCCTTGCTGAATTCCTTGATCACATTTGGTATCTGCACCTTCCGAATATTCAGCAAGGTCGGCTTATGATGGTTCCTTCCAAGGATCAGTTTCTTTTGGCCCTTGGAAACGCATTTGGAAGAGTTGGGCTCCGGGGAAATGTCGCTTTCTTTACTTGGTTGCCTGCCCATAACAAATGTTGGACAGTTAACCGGCTGGCTCGCCGAGGTTTGCAATATCCCCCTTCATTGCCCACTGTGTGATCAGGAACGTGAAACAATTAATCACCTTTTGGTGGCATGTGTTTACTCTTGGCAGTTTTGGTTTGGGCTGCTACAAAGGGCGGGGCCTGAACTTCTCCCCTCAATCAAGAGAGTTCATTCGATGGCTGGTAGAATCAATGAAGGGGAGATCGGACAGGTTTGGCAAGGTCTAATTTCCATTATAATTCTCAGAACTTGGACCATCTGGGATCATTGTAACTCCTGTATTTTTTTATGAGGCTTCACCAAATATTGAGAGCATCAAGTTGTTGACCATTGAGGAGATGAGATTATGGGGGTTTGGCAGGAGCTAAGAGCATTGCTTATCTAGCTGCCTTGTCTCTTGAGGGGACTTAAAGGCATTTTTCTCCTCCTGGTCATGGTAGTGTTTTGTGGTATATCACGGGTGAACTAGTTGTTTGGGAGCGGTGGGGTGTTAGTGTGTGTTTTGTAAGGGTTTCTCTTCCCGGTTTTTCCTTAATATAATGATACGCAGCTGTCCTGCATGTCCGAGAAAAAATAACATCAAATTTGCCATAACAACACCATCAATTCTATGTGCTGCATATGCTCTACTTTTGTGAATAAGAATGTCAATGCTCAAGATAGATATCAAGCACTGAGTCAATGGCATAGAAGCATGTAACCTGCAACAAATTTTGCAGCACACCAGCTTGACTTACATATAAAGAACCAAATGGTCTAATAAACATGCTTCATAAAATAACTACTACTTCATCTTACATTCTTCATAAGATAACAAGAAAGTAACGACCAAAAAGGATCTTGGAAAGCACTAAGGACCATACTTCAACAAACCACTAAGGATTAAATATGGAATTCAAGAATGAAATAGTCTCTCAAACAAGGAACATCGCAAATTGTGTAATAAAAATCAGTAGTGCAAAAATTGTGCTGTTTCTTTATGGAAAAAGAGGGTTGCTTTATGCATTCACCTGCATTAATGAAACCCAATTTCCAACTACAGCAGTTTCACCAATGACTAGGCCTGTTCCATGATCCAACAATATTCCCTCGCCAATTTTGGCAGCTGCATGTTAACAATAAAAAACAATGAAGACCCCCCAAAAACTAATGTATCAAAGCATACAACCTAAAAAAATATCCAAGCATTTAAGTTTCACAGCTGAAAACTTAGAAGGTGTAAGCACCCATTGCAGGGTCGTGCTACTTATATTCTAGCTTGAAGAACAAACCAACAAAGCACTTGCAGGATGGCAATAGATATAGCTACATATTCCCTCCATACTCGAAAAGAAAGTCGTTTTGGACAAACATTGGGAATATAAATCATGAATAACTTTTTAAGTTGTTAAATTTGGAAATGTGAAAATCATATGAATAGATTTGTCTTGAAAAATACTTCCATAAAAAATATATATAACTATTTGATAAATACGTTTATAGAAATAAGAAGTCAAAGTTATGTTCTGGAGACCCTGTCGCTGTCCAAAACGACTTCCTTTTCGAGTACAGAGGGAGTAAGCATTATGTCCTGTGGGGGCAAGCAGTGCCAACGACGGGCGCGCAAGGGACGCGGCCAGGAGCACATCGCGCGCTCTGTAGGGGCGCGATCACCGCGGCTAGAACTGGACCGCAAAGGCTTAGTTGGAAAGCCTGCAGTCAGGCCTAGAATTTAGGGGATTTCCGCCTCCAAGCTGTCAGTTGTCATGGCCTATTTATCTCTTGTAACAGACTCGATTTGGATTAAGCAATAACAGATTACTTCCCAATCTACCTTCTTCCTAATCTCACCCCCTTCACCATAGGGCATCCAGAGGAACAACCCCACGCCATTACTGACCGAGATTACAAACTCCGTAGCCGAGGTCCAGCTACCCTGAACCCCAACGCCCTTCACACATTAAGTACAGAACTTCTATGATGACCCGGAACTTTATTAAGATCAAATAGCACAGTCCAACTGATAAAATGAATAGTAATCAAGTGACTACTAAGTAGATTGATCTATCAAGGCCTAACGTATATTCACACCTTATCTGCATATAAGAATTTGATATTATTATATTATTACAGAAATTTAGTCTTCTAAATTCATAGATGAAATACCTGGATGTATATCCACAGCAAAGACCTGCGAGCAATAATGATAGCAAATGTTACTCAAAAAGGAAAGCCATATGCCTACAGCAGAAATCTATCTGCTGATTAAGAAATCATGCTTCACCTCACTAATACGGCTTTGCAGTGCCAGTGCCAAAACTTGACGTCCCTGGTTCCATAATACATTAGCTATCCTGTACGATTGCAACGACTGGTAGCCCTGAAAACAGTGTACAAGCAACATCAGGGTCGTATATATTTTGTAAGAATTAGATGATAAACCAATGTAAGAAACATGTAACAAGGTACAGAGGAGGCAATTCAACCCTATCCTACACAGTAAAATGAGCAACCAAATTCTCCCTACTCAGATAACATCCTGGAATGGATGTCATAAATATGCACCTTTAGGTATAACAGTGCCCAACTATATTGAGCACAAGCTGGATCTCTGTCCTTGAAGGCCTGAATTAGCAAAGCAGTTCCCATAGTTATCAATTCATTAACAGGATGGTGTAGATGAATTAATACGTAAAGATAAAATAAAATGGGTTAGCAGAATAGTAGTGACTCACCTGAGCATCAAGGCGAATGGAACGACATATATCTTTGTTATTCAGCATGACATCGTTAAAAATATCAATTAGCTGAGTAGCAAGCAGTGTTGGATCTTCAAGCCTATTTGCAAGGACGAAGCTCAACGCTCGCTCCAGACAGTCATGAGACAACACACTGGCGTACAAGAAGCTACTCAAAATAGGTTCCTTTTCTGCCTGTGGAAAATGAGTATCACACCGTCGGCCATCAGGTAACCAATATAACAGTAAATCATGACAAACACGACCATGCATAAAGAGATCAGAGCATAACATTAGAATAATATGAGTGAAAAAAACATCAACCTGATTTTGTTATTCCATTTTTAACAGGATTTGTTATTTCAGTTATTACATAGACATAAAGCTCTTCGGTAGACTGTAGTTATGCTTAATGTTAGTTGCATTGAACTTAAGCTTAACTGAGCAATACTTAGCTTCCCTACATAATAAATGCAAAAGATATGAAACAGATCACAAAGTCATCAAAATTGAGTTGCCAGCAACGTTTCCTTTTTATCTAGGGACTAGGGTTGCCTGCGCAACATATAAAGTTATAAACACAATGGCATGGGAGATAAAAGTTCAGAAAATAATTCACATAGTTTGAAATCGAATCCATTTTTGGCCATTTGATTGCCTTAGCTAAGCTGGAACTGTAACTATTACATACTCCCTAAAAAAAATTCAGAACTACCAATAGTTTTAAAGGCAGTTCCTTTTGTCACATCAACTAAGCTTAGCCAATAATTTATCGTGGCCAATCCACTCTACCGTTGAAGTAAAGGAGAAAAGATGTGGACTTGCGCACTCCGCGTAAAAGGAGATAACGGTTCTATTAAATCCAAGAACTACAAAACCTGGTTACAGAGAAAATCAAATAGTTGAAGTCACTAGTAGTATACTAGCGTGGTGTCACCAGGGACGAAAATATAGTCAAACGGGTTACGGGTTCTTAAATAAGATGCCCCCCAAAAGACCAAAAGCCATGAAAGCTGATGGCAATTGAACGCCAACCAAACAAAATATATCTTTAATTCGTCATCTGCGTGGCACAAACAAAAGCACAAGCTGCGATCCATTCCAACCAATGCTCCAATCGAGGTCCTGAAGCATACTCACCTCAGACTTGGCCTCCGCCTTGACGGCCACCCATATGGGGTCCTCGGGGGAGTCGACGATGCCGCGCGCCGCCGCCACGGTGCTCCCCCGCGAGCTCCCCATGACGTAGATGGGGAAGATGGCCTCGGACCGGCCCCGCCAGTCCCCGGCGCACGAGCCGCACCCAGCGCCAGCGCCGGCGCCGGCGCCGGCGACCGGGGCTGCCTTGGCCCTCGCCTTCGCCGCCGCGTCGCCCTCCACCTTCTCGAGCACCAGGCACCCGCAGGACGTCATGGGGGTGGAGCAGCGATGCTCGGGGCCTCCCTGGTCCTAGGGTTTCGTTCGCCCCTGCGGCGGCCCGACGCGGCGAGCCGAGCGCGTGCGCGTGCGCTTGCGGCCAGGCAGGCGGGGCGGTCGGGCGTGCGGGCAGGTGAGACACCGGGTGCAAAGCGGCAAAGGCGCACAGAGAGGGAGTAGAAAAAGAGCGGTTGGGAGCAAACCGAATCGCCGAGACGACTACCACTGACGGCGGGGAGACGCCGTACGGGGATGCGTGCTCGGGGCGGGCGGTGGCGGTGATGAGAGTGGGTTTTGGCGGCTTGCGTTTTTGGCTGTCTGGTGACGACGGCTTTTCGCGGGGATTTTGCGGCGGGCGGTGGCCGGTGGGGACCGGGCCGGGGCGGCGGTGGGGGCGTGCGGCGTGAATGGACTGCAACGGCAGCCACGGGCCCACGGCTTTGCCCTCCTCTGCTACGCGACGCCTTTCGGCGCGGGCGGGCGGTGGCGCGGCGTCCGCGGGTCGGTGGACGGGGCTCGGGACGTGGGGTGGGTGGTGCGCGGAAACGTTGTCGCGCGAGCTGGAATGGAACGCGTGCGTCGGGCTGGGCCTGGCCGTCTCCTCCGGCTGGGCTGCGTGTTTCGTGCCGTCTGGTGATGCGATGGTGGGAAATTCTGAGCAGGAAAGGAAATTCCGGCTGCCCGACACGGTTGGTTGCCTGGCGAAAAAAAAACGCAGCTGGGTACTGTGGTGTTCTCGAGTTGTCAATTTTGGCTCAGCATGGGTAGATATGTCATTTTTTTAAAAAAAACACACAACTAGTTGTGTAGTTGTTGTATAAATAAATCTTCAAACCACACGTAATAAGTTGTATGTCTTCTTCTTATTGTAACACACGAGCTAGTACAGTTCTGTTAGAAAATATTTCAAATAATAAATCAGAATTACTACTTTATATGACCGTTTAGCTAGTAGGCTAAATTTTGATTAAAAAAGTGTTTTACATACAAAATCCATATAATAAATAAATAAATTAATTGAAGAGCAAAAGGTTCTTCCTTCAAATTTTGGTTCATCTTCTCTCCATGTTCTCGTGTGTCTCTAATCACTACACGAGTCCTAGCTTGACCACCGTGCCTGCACCGCAGGTGCAGCCTGTGGGCGCCGGACACATCATGCATGGCTAATGGCTTTATGAGTTAGTCGTGCCGTGCCTGATCATGCAGTCTATTGGGTCATCTATACCCGTAACGACACGTAGGCTTAGACAGGGAAGGAGAAGAAGATCACTGAATCTACCGGCTCTCGTCGTCGTGAGCCCACACAGTGACCTCGAGCCCGGCCCATCGATCGACGGACGGGCATTTATAGACACGGTAGGTTACATATGCCAGTATGACATGCACACTTCACACAATCTTCGTTCGATAGCTTTTGTGATTTGTACACTTTTTGCGGATAATAACTTATACTCACGATCACACTGTATGATACATATTTATAGGCAAGTTGAAACCCTGAACCAAATACTGAGCTGAGCTGGTGTGCACAGTCCGCACCAGCTGCTTATTCACAGTTCAATAACACAACGCTTAAGGTCACTGCTACACAATGCACAATGGGGTGGTGTCATGTCTATCGGCAGGTACCTTCATTCACATGCCGCTCCTCGAGCGCACGCGGACCTCCAGCGGCACCGCCATCTCACACGACAGACGGAGCACCTCCGAGAGGTCGACGGCGTCTGCGTCGCCTGACGCCGGCAGCCACTGAACTCGTGCAGCAGCGTGGCCATCCAGGCGGTCACGGTGGTCATGGCCAGGGACTTGCCGGGGCAGCTCCTCCTGCCGGACCCGAACGGCACGAGGCGGCCGTCGGCGCCGAGCACGGACACGTCCTGGGCCTCGCCGCCGGGGAGGAACCGCTCGGGCCGGAACTCCAGTGGCGCGTCCCACACCTCGGGGTCGCGGCTGATGGCCCACTGGTTCACCATCGCGGTGGTGCCCGCCGGGACGAGGTGGCCGTCGACGTACGTGTCGGATATCGCCCTGTGGCGCCACGACAGGAGGGGGCCCGGCGGGTGCATCCGGAGAGCCTCCTTCAGCAACGCCTGCAGGTACGGCAGCGACGGCGCCGCCGACTCGGTGATGACCTGGCTGTGCCCGCCGACGACCTTGTCGAGCTCACGGTGCGCCTTGGCTTGACGTCGCGGTGGAGGACGAGGCGAGCTAGCGTCCACTCCATGAGCACGGCCATGGCGTCCGTTCCTCTGAAGATCATCTCCTGATGAATATAACGGCAGCTCGCTTACTTTAGTTTCTACTAGTGCTTAGTGGTGCAGGCAGCCATCCGTTTATGGGATTTTTTTTATAGATAAACAAATATAGATTAGAAAGGAAGACGAAAAGCTGGAAGAGTTTTTGCACGCACGCACTGTTTTTTAAGGCTTTTCGCTACTCTTTTTTTAGATACGATCTGAGCAAAAGTGCTTTTGCATGATTTGGCATGCTCTTCAGCAAATCTTATTTTTTTTATACTGATTGAACCCTTCGTATATTTCTGGTGTAGGTAGCTAGCTGTACGTGTGTTTATTCATTGTGTTAATATAAGTTGGCAGTCTGTCTACTGGATCTAGTTAAGTGCATGAGTTCTTACCCAGAGCACAGCGGCTATGTCGGCGTCGGCGAGCCCCTCGCTCTCCTGCAGGGAGAGCAAGATGTCAACGAAGTCACGCGCGTCTTCTCCGGCGATCGCCTTGGCACGGTGCTCCTGGATGATGCCGTGCACGAACCGGTTCACCCGCGGCATGAGCTCGGCGCACCGTGCGCCGACGCCCTGCGGGTCGAGGGCGGCGAGCCCCGGGAAGTAGTCGCACCAGTTCTCCATGCCCAGGAGCTCGTACCCTTCGTGCACCATCTCGAGCAGCTCCTCCACCTCCTCCTTCTTCCCGGACGCCGGCACCGCGCGCGACACGTCGTACTCCTTGCCGAACACGAACCGCATGATGTAGTAGAGCGACGCCCGGCGCAGGAGGCCGCGCACCTGGACGACGCCGCCGGAGCCGCCGCGCAGGGCCGCGACGATCCCTTCCCCGACGGCCGCGCGGTACGGCGCGAAGGCCTCGACCTGCCTCGGGCCGAACAGGTGGCCCGCGGCGACGCGCCGGAGCGCGCGCCAGTACAGGCCGTGCTCGGCGAAGCCGATGGAGCGGTGGAACATGAGGCCGTACGCCGCGTGGTTGAGGGGGCGGTCGGCGAACGCCGGGTTGTCGAGGATCTCCTTGGCCACGTCCGGGTGGGACGTGACGACGGCGCGGACGGGGCCGAGCGACAGCGCCATGAGCCGCTTGGCCCCCGGCCGGCGCGACGCCTCGTCGGCCAGCGAGCAGTGCGCCAGCCCGGACATGAGGCCGAGGCTGCCGACGACCGGGAGGCCCTTGGGCCCCGGGATCATCGCCGCCGCCGGCTTCCCCCTCGCCCTCCAGTACTTGCCCCACGCAGGGCCGCCTGGGTGAACCCAGTAGAGCAGGGACGCGCCCGCCCATCCAAGGCATGCGAAGATGGCGAGGTAGGCGAAGCTAGTGGCTATGGTGGCCATGTTCGCGTGTTGCTCGCCGGAGATGGCCGGGATCAAGGTCATGGGAAGCACCCACCAGCTCTCCACTGAGCTCTCCATTGCGACGACTCTCAGCTTACCTGCTAGCTGCTGGTGTGTTGCGTTGCGTTGCGTTTGTGGTGTGGTATGAGCTCTGCAGCAGGGGGCCGTATTTATAGGAGTTTCGGGGAGAAGATTCGCGCGCACGGTGCTTACAAAGATGACTCAATGCAATCATTAGGAACGAAACATTTGAAAAATGCACTGCTGGGCCCTGGTTTGTTATTCCTTTATTTTCCTCTTGCAGTTCTCATTTACTAGTACACAAGAAATTTTTTTAAAATCTGGGGTTGGCGACACATTACAGAAATAACAGCGTTTCCTAAATAATTTTTATGAGTTGAATAGTGCACTAGACCACATGCAAAATATTTGAGCAGGCTGCCGCTCCAACTTCTAGGGAAAATGTATACAGCATGCCAGTATAGAAAAAAGAAAAGAAAAGCATACATCAGTCGGTATGGGGACAAAATGATGGGTTAGGCTCGGCTCATGATACATGTCGTTCATTGAATATATATTTATGTATAATGTGTACAATTTTTTTTTTTTTTGCATTAGTTGTATACTTGATCTCATCATCAGTCGATGTAAATGATCAGTCAGCGACTTATCGTACGTACTGATGATGGAGCAGTTGTGCTGAAACTAGTATACAATCTTTACATCGACCAAGTTTCTTCGTTCAAACGAACATTGCATCCGCCAAATGATTGAACGAAAAGTTGTTATTCGAGCTATGGAAACCAGATGTCAAGATATCCGGACATATGCGAAGGTACTTTAAATTTGTGCTAAAAAAAAGATATGTAGCTAAGATATCAGTTGTGCTGGCTTGAACAAGTAGATGACCATTTGTGCTCATCTCAAGTTTATGCTGAAGCAAGGGCAATCATTTGGTCTATTTAATAGAGATAAAATGTGTATTTTCAGGGCCTCCCTCTAATCACATTGAATATATAGTATGTGTATAATGTGTACAGTTTTTTCTGCATAAGTTGTATAACTTGATGGCATCATCATCACTAGATGTAGATGATCAGTCAGCGTACGTACACTGATGATGGAGCAGTTGTTCTGAAACTATTATACAATCTTTACATCAACCAAGTTTCTTCGTTCAAAAGAACATTGCGTCGGCCAAATGATTGAACTGGAAAAGTTGTTATACGGAGCTACTAGCCAATAGTACCAATTTTAAATTCTAAGCTGAATGTCTACGTTAGCGATATCGGACATATTCGAAGGTACTTTGTGCTAAAAGATATGCAGCTAGAGGTAAGCTGTTCCGGCCTGAACAAGTTTATATGACAATTTATATATGCTGGAGCAAGTAAAATAATTTAATTTGATCTATTTAATTGAGACAAAACGAATTGGTTTTTGAATTTTGACAAAATAGTTTTATTTTCATGTTATTTTCAGTGCCGCTCTCTAAACTCATTTTTAGTGCACAATGTATTAAGCGCAATAGACCAAAGTTAAAGCGGGGAGGTGTGAAGATGTTTGCCGAACATTGGTGGCGGGCTGGCGGCCATAGCCTCACTATTCAAATCACCGCCCCATACCGTCTCTCTTTTGCACCATGGGAGCTTCTAATAGCCTTACGTACTATTCGAAGGATGGAACTGTAAAAAAAGATTGATTATATACGTACGTAATTTATTTTTTTTCTGAAAGATCCGTTACGGCTTTTATTGATAAATAAAGTGAAGAAAAATGTACAAGAGCTGCTCCAACACAAGCCGCTGCAATAGCAGTTCATCCGGAAGGCAGTTACCTACGTTCTGGACCACCCCGAGGTAAGAAGAAAGATTTACATTGGAACCGTATTTACAACTGGCACTGCATGATGCTGCAGTAGGACCTGAAGGCCCTTGTGCATAGCTCTTTATCCAGGTTCCCGAGTGTAATTCTTCCTAGTTTAATTACCTGCATAACTCCCTATGCAGGCTAGTACTATGCTCAAAACAATTCTAGTTTGCATCCCACTATCCGGTCAAATTCTAGGTATTCTACTATGCACCCTTTCTCCTGCATGCGCTCTAAATACCAAGACACAAACTGACCACTTACGCAGGGAACAATCGCATGCATATAGTACCTTCCTATCCAGAAGAACTAAACAACAACAATTGCATTGTCTTATCTAAATTATAAGTATGCTGCATAACCTCTGACACAATACAATACTAATATGAGTAACCAATCAGATCAGACCAGACCAGAATAAAACTTATATTTCATAAATCACCTAATCCATGCATCAAAGGTGGTAGGGGGAGTGGTATTTTAAGGAGAGGAGAGTTTGCTT
Organism: Chrysopogon serrulatus; assembly: GCA_015844335.1. Lineage (NCBI taxonomy): Eukaryota > Viridiplantae > Streptophyta > Magnoliopsida > Poales > Poaceae > Chrysopogon > Chrysopogon serrulatus. Next base: position 189,102 of record JADLZL010002466.1, on the reverse strand, counting down.
TCATTCGTGGCCCGCGCGTTAGTTGCTCCCGCCGGTTTTCCTAACGCAAACATCCCTTTCCAAGGACAAATGCCAGGCCGAAACACACCTGTGCAGGGCATGGACGGACGCGCGGGGAAGATCACGGCAACCACCAAGAAATCCCGGGGCGTATCTGCCCCCGTCGCCGGAGGAGATCGAGCCTGAAGGCGGCCATTTATCGCCTTTTGGCTCACAGGACGCCGTCCCATATTTTTATCCCCCTCTCCCACCATCCTCAGGGGCAGCGCAGACATCGTCGTCATCTGAAAGCTGAAAGAGACGGCGTACGACCTGGCAAGCTCGACGCACACACACCACTGTCCGCCTAACTCCTTCGGACGCACGCGAGGACAGGAAGGCCCGACGTACGTGTCGTCCCGCCGAACGCCGGCGACGACGACCCGCAGCTAGCTATAGCGAAATATCTCGGCTAGTCGCCGGATCCATCGGAATTCTCCCAGCTCTATTGGCGGCATGGAAATGGAATGCCCAGCTGTGCTCTGGGGCTCGATCGGGCTAGAGCGTGCCAAATGCGAGCTAGGGGCCAAGCACGCCGACTCCGGCCGCCCGGCCGCTGTCAAACGAGCTGGAGGCTGGATCGCTAGACGTTAGGGGAAAGCACGCATTTGTGCAGACAAATCCGCCGAACTCGCCGGAGATCGCCATGGACGAGCTGCGAGTAGCTAGCCGGTTGCGGTCGCGAGGTCGGCGCGGCGCCGTGCGTCCCCATCACCAAATCTCACCACGGTTCTTCTTTCACACGCGACGGAGGAAAAGAAAACAAGTGTCTTTTCTGGTCGGCCATGCTGTTTGGGAAACTGATGAGAAGTCATCACCGGAGCAGCCCGGCCAGAGTCTAGGGACCCTCACAGTACCTATGCTACGAATCATATGCCACAGATTATTTTCTTCTCAAACTAAAATGAGCCTATCTCGGCTGATCGAATGTTCCTCGATTTAGTATAGTGCTCGTCGCATTTCCTAGATTTATACCTGGATTAAATGATATTGGTCTCGTGTTTAATTTATACCTGGATTTAACCACATTGGTCACGTCCTATTTGGCAAGCAGAGCATTATTAGGTTGTTGAGTGTTTTTTTTTCACAAGAAATAGAACAAGAAACAATAATATACTTTTGCCTATGATTTTCACCAGAAATAGTACATTCTTATTTTTTTAGTTTACCTGATGATGATTTGCTGGAATTTTTGTAAATGTCACCGATCCCCTAAAAAAAAAAAAAAAAAAATCTTTAGAAAAAAGTAGCGCCTTTTTGCAGGCGCGCGGATGAGCGGCGATATACTCCTGACCTAACCCTGAATCTTTAATCGGATGCCTCTCAACGTATCGTACGTTTAGTTCGGCGCCTACAAATGAGCGTGCTACAGTGCACATAATTGTGTCCTCAACTAATGAAATAAAGATATATGAATAGTTGTTGCTTGGTAGTTGCGACGGAATTGATTCACATGCTGCACACGCACGCGCGGGTTGACGCGAACAATAGCGCATGCATCTCTGATCATTCTGCAGGCCAGCGGCATATTGAGATGTATAGCGAGAGAGATAGCAGGTGTCACCTCAAAATGTTGGAAGGATGTCGAAGAGTGTATTCAGATACCAATAAAAGAACTAATTACAGATTCCGTTAGTACACCACGAGATAAATTAATTAAGTATAATTAATATGTCATTAGTATATGCACAATATTGTCAAATTATAGACTAATTAGGCTTAAAAATTATCTTGAAAAATATTCACAAATTATGCAATTAGTTATTTTTAGACTATATTTAATACTCTATATATATGTACAAATATTTGATGGGACATGAACTATACTTTAGAAGCATGAACCAAACATCAATTTTTCTGAGGTCACCAGCTTCAGCGCACTATAGTGATTATAATTCCTGTGAATTATTTGATGGAAGTTGTGTGGCTGCATTGATGGAATCATCTGAACCCTCCCCATCAATTTCTTTGGATGCTTTATTGCATGATTAGTTAAACAGGAAAAACCCTAGTCAAGTACTCTTATGACACTTCCTTTCCCATATAATCTTTGAATCTTTGTTAATGTTATGCTCCCTCTATTCTGTCTCTACAACTAGAAAATACGAAACGTCAACATCTACTTGGGGCACCAAAACAAACCTGCGAACCATGCGTACCTGCCAGGAAAAAAATAGTTGTCCTCAATCATGCTCGCACGCCTAGTGCTGCCCCTTCGGCCTCCAAAGAAAAAAAATCACCACAATATCACGCATGCACCACGGCGACCTTGAGGGGCCCTATACCACAACAATCTGATCCCTGGCCCATGGTGTCAACGCAGATCAAAGTGGTCGAGGACGCGACCCCGCCCGTCATAGAGTGGGAGCAGCTGTGGCACTAGAGGTGGGGCCGGAGGGGAGGAGATTCTTAAGGACCCCACATATGCCTGCATGCAAGGCTTGCTACAACCGATGGAGGAGTGTCAAACACATCGACCGCGTCACCAGGGACGCCAATCAACCATCGTCGTTGTTGCATCCTGCAAAGCGGTGGTGCTAGGGTCCCGTGGTACCATAAATTGACCAGCTTCTAGAGGGGAAAGGCGGTGGATGGGGCTCTTATTAGGTCTTGTCTTGGCGAGAAAACTTTCTTATACTTCCTCCATATAGGAAAAGAAAGTCGTTTTGGACAAAGTTTCGGTCAAATATTGGAAACATAAATCATGAATAACTTTTAAGTTATTAAGTTTAAAAATATGAGAATCATATGAATAGATTTGTCTTAAAAAATACTTTCATAAAAGTATAAATATATAACTTTGTGATGAGTATTTTTTAAAAAAATATACAGTCAAAGTTATACTTTGGAGACCGTGTTGTTGTCCTAAACGACTTCTTTTACCAACATGGAGGGAGTATATCAATATGGTGTTGAACAAATTCTTATAATAAATATAAAATTTCTACATTCCAAATGATCCTCTTGATTGCGTTCATATCCAAAGTTAAGTGTCCACTTCTGGTCTCTCACAGTAGCCTGGCACGACTATTTTTATTTTTTTGACAACATGTTGAACTTTGGCTAATGTAAAAAGGCTATGTTTAATGTTCAATTTTTTAATGTTAAAAAAGACTGTTTTTTATTTTCATAATACGGGGAACATTTTCTAAAGAGAATAGCTCAGCTCCTACGAGATTTCTTGCTCCCTCTCCATCTCCATGCGGTCAAAATTGGGAAGGAATTGGTTCGATCAAAGATGTGAGCATACCGGAAAAAAAAAAGAAATCTCTGATCGTGCAAGTAAGTGCACGGCCATCGCGACGTGACATTTATGGTTTAAATTTTGCCCCTGCTCTTACGGGGTCAGCCTGATCCATCCATTGTTCAGTCGTCCATGTCAGGACCGGATGCTCAAGCTCAACGCTGATCTGATCGAGGATTTTGTCCTCAGCAGCATGCAAGCAATGCAAGTGCAACCAACGAGAGATCCATTTGCCAGTGGAGAACCCTATAACCGCCAAAAAGCCGCGAGCGCGGAAAATAAAGAGGCGGGCATATGATTCCGGCACACACGGTTTTTTCAAAAAATTTAAAACGACTCAAAATCCGACAGCAAATTCTTTCGGGGGACCAAGTTGTGCATATATGCTTGCAGGGCTAGCCCTGATTCGATCTTGTGTAGTCTTTCGCGGGACGAATCGAACTTTCCTGTTTCTGCACACTTGTAGGACGGCTAGCAAAAAATTTAAATTTATAGCTAGCTAGCTAGCCCACTTCGTGTATATACAAAGTGTAAACCTAATTACTTAATCGGACACTTAGTTATAGATACGCATAAAGGCTGGAATCCTTTCTCTGAGATTTTGAAACCAAGACAAGCCAATGCGTAGGTGACTGCTGCTCCACTCCAGTGAATGGTGGGTTTAAACAGATGGTGGTGCTCTTACACATAATACCACTTGTAGTTTTCATCCATTTTTCTTCCAAAAAAAAAAATCCCTCTTGTTGCGTGCTTTTGAGCTAATGATCACGGAATAAGGCTTTTGTTGAGGCAGGCATAAAAAGTACGGTTTTGTTGGATTGAGGCAAATATAACTTAGCTTGTAGTAGTACCTAATATAAGCCTGCAATTCAGCTATGCCTACAATATGACATATAATATCATCACATGCATGCCAGCCCATTCGCTAGTTCAAAGTACAAATTCATCGTGATCCTGTCATTGGCTGATAGGCTCACAGCACGTATAATAATCGTAGAGGCAATAATGCTTGATCCTGACTACTAAGCTTCAAGATATCTGAGGATCCAGAGCGAAAGATTCTTTTCCGTTGTTTTATCATCTCCTTTTTGCCTAAGCTCTATATACATAGTGGACCAAGGACCCAAGTCAGAAGTCACCCAACAAACATTGTTCTGTTCAACTGAGGTGAAATTCAGTGGAAGTGTGCCTAGCTAGTAGCTAGGACTTTTCCAGTGTTTCCATGCGCACACTAGCTATAGCTAGCGTAGGGCTACACAAACACAAGTCATTGGTGATATTCACAGACAACCACTAGGTGACATTACATAAGTTTATTACTGGAGTACTAATACTTAATTTCTAGCATCGGCTACACTAGTGTCAAAACCGTTGGGTCCAAGTCCGAGTACAGTCCTTGTTAGCGGAAAGCAGCTAGCATCTCCAGGGAAAATGCTGATTCGATTCAGAAATTGCGCCGAAGGGCCACGGCACGGGCACACACAGCTAGCTAGCTTAGCCCGCGCATATCCCTCCCGGTGGTGGACTCGTGCAACGATCGAGCAGCTTCGGTCCTGGCCAGGGTGCGCACAGCACGACTGATCTCTGATGCGGACAATGCAATGCTGGGTCGCTTTCCTTGTCGATTTGCCGGGCGGGCCGCGGTCAAACGTGCGAATTCGTTGTGGCGTTCGTGCGGTCCAGCCCAATGCAACTCTTGTTTTCGTCTCTTCTCATCATCTTCTCTGGCTTGCTTGACTTGACTGCACCTGTTGCTTTCTCTAGCTATATACACTCTGCTGATCCGAGGACCGACTTCACTGATTACAGTATTTTTCGCCAAAAAAGAAGAGGATCGAGTTCACTTACGTGTCACAGATGCATGCATGTGTCATCATCACTACTACACTAGAACTAGATAGATGAATGACTTGCAAGGGCGAAGCCAGCTGGAACCAGGAGAGGGATGGGCCAGCTAAGATGCATGGCGCCGTATGTAACTTGCTTTGATTTATTTGTACAAAGAGAACCAACGCTTGGACCAAATAATCGATTTTCTCTCGTAACCGAGCTACTCAGGGTCTGCTTGGTTCCTGACCATAATTTTGTCATGCCACAGATTAGTCATGTTATAGTTTTTCTGGCAGCTGTTTGATTTGTTGTCAGAACCACGGCGTACCGCACTTTCTTAGCACCGTATCTCACATGTTAACTCATTTTTTTGCCAGACTTTGCCAAAAGTGTGGTGTCGTTTTTTCTCGCCATACTTTCTTTAGTTATCACAGTTTACCGAAAGTGAGGCGTGGCACATTTTGGTTATAAACCAAACAGCCCCTTAGATACATGTACTAAGACCAGCTAAATTGTGCAGATAGCTAATTTTTTTTCAAGTAAAATTTAGATTTTTTTTATTCATTTTCGTTGTCCCCTCTCTTTGCGCCCCTCCCTGCTACATCTATCTACACAAAACTTTATATATAACTAGTCAATCATTTTCTTAGCTTCAAGCTGTTGTCATCTTCTCCTTATTCTTTTCTTCTTACTTATGTTCTGTGGCTTTGTAACTTCTATCGAGGCTTGATTTAGGTATCCCCTCAAGTTTCTCTTATAAGCCAGCTGATAAGCTAAAATAGCTGATTTTTATGAAACAATAACATTGTTCGAATGCGGATGATAAAGCTGAAGCGATCAAGGAGAAACTTAGAGATTATTCAGTTGCACCATTAATGATATGAATCTACGAGAGGTCTGTGTGCGAATATTTAGGCTTAGAGTGAAGGAGATAGCCTCATCCATTAACTTTACTCATATTAATACACTAACCTTTCATTTATGTGTTTTTTTTGTCAACATATCAAAATCAACCTACTATTTTTGTTTGTAACTTTTTTAATTTTGAATTTATCTATTTACTAATTATAACTTACGTGGACTACGTACTTAGGCATTATTTCTTCTCAATTCATTTGGAGATCGAACCATAATAAAGTTTTGATAGCATTCAAATTTTGTCTTTGCCAATTGTGTTACATGGACTTGATTTTAGTTTTTTTCCCAATTCGTATGAAAATTAATTGTTTATTCTTAATTTAATTTTCAAATGTACTATTTATCTATTTATTAATCATATTAGGTTCATTTCTATCTTTCTCATGTCCTGAGAAACTAAATATTTCCTGCAAAACTCAATAGCAAAATGCAACAACTAAAAAACAGCTCTTCCAGCCAAAAGAAAGAAGTAGAAACTTCGCCCGAAGCAACGGCCTATGCCAGGTGAATGGAAGCAACGGCCTATGCCAGGTGAATGGACCTTGCTGATCTATACGCAAAAAGAAGATGAAACGAAGTGAATAGACCTCTGTGAGGTAGGCTAACGTTTGCCCGATGGGCCGGGTAGTTACATGGCCTGGACTATGGGCTGCATCCCCCAGCCCGCGCCGAAGCTCTGTCCCTTGTTGCTCCACGTGGGGTATACTGCCTCCGTCACATTCTAGCATTCTTTCAAGAAATCACACGCTTCGTCTTTAATAAAAAAAAAACTAATGTTAGAGTGGTTAAGTAAAAAAAATTTATGTTAAAATCAATTTATAAAACATAAATTTATGAAACAAGTAAGTACATTAATTTTTTTTTACTTAGGATGATTCTAAAAATAAATCTATTCAGTAACAAAGGTATATAGTGTTATAGGAAGGTAACACATAACACATGTGCCCCTACAAAAGGTGTCTGAGCATGTAGTTTTAAATTATAGTTGTTTGACTTTTTTTATCCCAAGTTTAACCGCTTATCTTATTTAAAAAATTTATATAAATATAGTCAAATTTAAGTCATTTTTGAAGAACTTTTATTAGAGCAAGCCACGGCAAAAGATGTGATATTTGATATAATTTTTTGAATAAAACGAGTGACCAAATTTGAGGTCAAAAAAGTCAAACGAACTATAATTTTGAATTATAATAGTAATAATAATCGTACTTTAGAAAATGGAAAAAAAAAAATAGCACCTATTGGTTTTCTAGGTGAGCAAGGACTGGGGAGTACGTACGCCTTAACACGTGAAATAACCTTTTTTTTTCCCAGAAAATTCAGACGATGTCGATGCGGCTAGCAGCCTAGAAATGCCAAAACCCAAATGCCAGGCCCAATCGAGCCTCCTCCATCAAAGCCTATTATTTTTTACGCCACCTATATGATATCGCTTCCAACTTCCAAGTTCCATCCGGCCACGTTCTCTTCGTTGTTTCAGCAAGAACACACATAAACTATACTCAAATTCAAAGTTGTCATCCAATCACACGCGCAAACTTCGTGACAAAAATTATAAAAACATCCTACCGACATCACAACCGCAAACTTACGTGCGCGCACATCGCTCCGTTTCCACTCCCATTTATGCCACCACCTCGCTCGCCGACGAGCCGGCCATCGCCACAAGCCGTAGCAGTCGTCGACACGCGGACAGCCGCACCGCAACGATGGCGAGAGCAAGGAGCTTGTTCTGCCTCGTGTCGCCGGTCCGCGGCGAGCCAACCGACCGCCACCGCCGCCGCAGCAGCGCGGCGTGCATATGCTGCGTCGGCCCTCACCACAAGCCGTCGTCCGACGCCGACCTGAGCGTGAGGCTGCCGCTCACCAGCTGCTGCAGCGGCGGGGACGTCCGCGGCCGCAGCAGCAGCGCCGCGCGCACGCCGGGCACCCCGAGGACCCCGTGCACGCCCACCGCCAGGCGCCTCTGCGGCGTCCGCCCACGCACGCCGCGCCGCGGACAGGTCTGCTGCTTTCCTGCCGCGGCGCCTGCGGCCGCCGCGTCAGCAGGACCGGGAAGCGCCAAGCTGGGCAGCAGGCGGCGCCGCTGGTTCCGCTCCGCTAGCCAGGCGGCGCCGCAGACGACGCCGCGCTTTCGGGGGCGCCGGCCACGACACCGCCCACGCTGGCAACAACAACAGAAGCGTCTACGACGCGCGCGTCGCGGAGGCGGAGACGGCACTAGCGGCGGCTGCCGAGGAGGAGACGTGCTCCAACGACGAGTACGCGCGGCTCTGCAGGGAGGGCTTCTCCCGGGAGGACGTGGCCGCGGTCACCATCCAGGCCTACTTCCGAGGCCACCTGGTGCGCATCTTGCCTAGTCACTGTTACATCACGGCCGGACCCTCGCTTTGCTCCGGCGAACGAGACGGCGTGTACTGTACTGAGAGCAGCTTGTGTTTGCATGCAGGCGCGGCGGGCGTTCAGGGCGCTCGAGAGCCTGGTGCGGCTTCAGGCGGTGGCGCGGGGCTCGTTCGTGCGGCGGCAGGCGGAGGTGGCCATCCACTGCATGCAGGCGATGGCGCGGCTGCAGGGACGCGTGCGCGCCCGGCGGATGCTGACCGTGGCCAAACCGGAACCCCAGGACCAGGAGGAGCAGCTCTTGCAGAGCTGACCGTACGCTGTATTCTCCATCGGCAAACAAGAGACCGAGGTGATCCATTGCACGAATAAGGTACCACCAGGCTGTTTGGAACGTGGTGTCTGTGTGAGACATTTTCTCTTTTGATTGATGAACTTTGTCTGGGTCTCAAGTCTGTAGTGCCCGTGCACTGTAATTGGCCTTCATTTTCTTTTCTTTTCTCTTCTTTTCTTTTTTGTCTGTGGCAATACGTATGTCTTTGAGGCTTTGACTGTGCAAATGTGTAACTGTTGCCTTTTGTAACGTTGGTTTGAGACTTTCAAACAGCAAGATCCAAATTCTTACACATGAGTAAATTTCTCAAACGACGCTGAAAGTTGAATTTCATTCAAAAGTGGGGTGGGGCTTACATTTTATTACACGACGAACAGAAAACACATGCTGTGGTGAATCAGCAAAAGGCAGAATGGACTCGTAGGGAAGGAAACGGAACAGAACTTGAAAAGCAGCAGACACGTACGACGTATGAAAGCTACGCGAACGGCAGTTACCATGTCGATGGGCGGCGGCGCCGGTAGTTCATTCATCGGCGGGAAGCAAGGGACGGCAATGGCTAGAAGTGCCTCTCGTTCTGGAACGGCTGGTGGCTCTTCACGCCGTGGCCGTCGGTGGACGACGGCAGGTGCTGCTGCTGCTGGCCCTGGGCGTTCTTGGCGCTGGCGTCGGTGGACGGCGGGCGCTGCAGGCTCTTGACGTACTGCCAGGTTTCGCGGCTGGAGACGTCGTGCCACCACCTGCTGACGTTCTTGCGTGACTCGAACATGCGGCGGGAGCGTGGGTCGGAGACGAGGCGATCGGCGTTGGGCAGGTGCGACAGGTCGGCGATGGTGAAGTTGTCGCCGGCCAGGAAATTGGCCTCCTCCAGCCGCTGCTCGTAGATGTCCAGCAGCTTCTCCAGGTCCTTCTTCCTCTGCTCGAACAGCTTCAGCATCTCCTCCTCCTTCTGCGGGCTCACCTGCAGGTTATTCTGGCTCGCCGCCGGCAGCTGCTGTGATCCGGCCACCACACCGCGCTTGCCGCTGAACGCGTCGGCGTTGCCGCCCACGGTGGCGTCCCTGGCGCTGAACACGCTGCCGTTGCCGTTGTTGTCGTTCTGCTGTCTGGGCAGGGTGGGCGGCAGGAAGGCGAGGCTGTAGACCATCTCGGCGCTGGGCGAGTCGAAGCTCTGCGCCTCCGTCTGCAGCCACTGCTCGATGGACGCGCGCTCCAGCGCGCCCGTGCCGATCAGGTCCGGGTTGCCCTGCTTCGCGTACTTGTGGGATATGTGGCGCAGGATCCCCCTGGACTCTGCAGCAAGGAAAGTTCACCGGCCGGTGCATGTCAGCGCCCCCATTGCTGCACCAAGCAATGCATTGCAGTGGGTTGTTGCTAGCAAAGCTCACCGGAGAGGGTGAGGCTCTCGTCCTCGAAGGTGAGCGCCTCGCCGTGCGGCTGGAGCTTGTGGTACTGGGGCATGCGCTTGGTGCCGCGGTAGGCGTCGACGCGGATCAGCTGGAACTCCACCTCCTTCTCGAACAGGCACATGAGCACGCGGGCGACCTCCGCCGAGGTGGGTGACCCGAAAACCTTCACGCTCGCCATCTCACTCACTCACTCGCTGGGACTAGAACACTTCAGGCACTCAGAGCACACAGCTGATGAACTCAAGAATGAAATGCAATGCAATGCAATGCCACTGTTGCTGTGTGCTGCCATTGGATTGCTTGGGCGTGCTTATATAGTTGCCAAAGCGGGTAGCACAAAATGCCTTGCTTGGCGGGAGGTAAATCTAAAGATAGAAAGCCAATCAAAGGGAAAGGCAAAGGAGATAAAGAGCAAAGCGTTTGATTTGATGCCAGTTAAAGAGAAAGAGAAGGTTGTCTTGTGTTGCATAAACATGAAGCCATTATAGCGACCACTGGATACCAGGTAAGGATGTTCATCAAAGAATAGCACAAATGGATGCTTTAGAAAGAGTGAGAAATGATCAAGATCTGAAGATTTAACTATTTATTAAGTCAGGAAAGGAGGAGAAAAAAAGAGTGCAGGAATCAGGTACTGGGCTTGTAGCTGGTTTGGGTGTTTGATTTGTTCTTAAGTTGTTGTTTACTAGGGCAAAGCAGGAGTGCAAAGCTTCATTTTCAGTAACGTTACCATATGAGGTGATTTTAACATGCTCAAATATGCTAGTAAGTACTACAGAATGAAAAGGCAGAATAGCCAAATTCGTACTCAAACTATTGCTGAAAATTCAGTTTGGTCCCCTGAACTATAAAAACAGCCGCTCTAATTCTCAAATTTTCATAGTCGGCTAAATTTCATCCCTAAATTATAAAAGCGACCGTTCTCATCCTCAAACTTTTCGCAGCCGACTCAATTTCGTCCTTGGTCCAACATGGAGCGCCACGCTGGCTTCGCCTCGTCATCGCCCGGTCGGTGAAAGTTTGTAACTGATTTATTCTTATTCTAACTGGTTGCAACTAGTTGTAACTCTTCAATACAATATCGACGAAGATGATTTTTGTATAAAAATTGTAGATCTCGATAAGATCTACAAGTTTCTAGTTTTAATGTTTTTTATTTAAGGATGTTAAGATGCTTAAAAGTTAATATAAAATTGTAGCATCATAATAATTACCTATGCTGCTTGTAATTTGATTCAGCTATTTCTGAAGGCGTTTTTCAAAATTAAAAACCACTTTTGAAACGATATAAAAAGTATAAAAAGGTATATTCATTTAACTCTATACAAAAATATATTAATTTTCTAATACGGCAAGCGATAGAACGCGATTATTATGGTGCTACAATTTTTAACGCCGGTTATTTTGAAGCCATAGATCTATAAAAAAATATATTAATTTTCTAACAAAGCTGAATCAAAGTACAAGCAAAGATCGATAATTATTATAGTGCTAAAATTTTATATTGACTTTTTAAACATCTTAACATCCTCAAATAAAAAATCAAAACTAGAAAGTTGAAGATCTTGTCGAGATCTACAATTTTTATACAAAAATCATGTTCATCGAATGTTGTATCGAAGAGTTACAACTAGTTGCAATTAGTTGGAATAAGAATAAATTAGTTGTAGCTGACTGGGCGATGACGAGGCGAGCCAGCGTGGCGCTCCACGTTGGACCAGGGACGAAATTGAGTTGGCTGCGAAAGTTTGAGGACGGGAACGGTCGTTTTAATAGTTTAGGGATGAAATTGAGCCGACTATGAAAGTTTGAGGATTAGAACGGCCTTTTTCGTAGTTCAGGGACTAAACTGAGCTTTCGGCGATAGTTCGAGGACGAATTTGGCTATTCCGCCAAATGAAAATGTGTTCATGTCACATCGGAACAAAAATCATGACAAGTGAGGCTGCAAACAGATTTCATAACTAAATGTAAAATGAAAGCAAAAGGAGATTAACCAGCCTCGTGCTGCATGCACCATCCTTTTGCCAGTGGGCAGTGGCTCATAACAAGGGAACGTATGCTATGCAAACTAGACTCTTGTGTAAACTATGCAAACTCTAATTAAGACCACAGGAATCTAATCCGATGGCTGGTAATTTTAGCACTTAAACCCCTCCACTCATCCTATCTGGCTGTTGCAAAACACCCCTATGAGTGGGAGGGTTTAAGTGCTAAAATTACCAACCATTGGATTAGATTCATGTGGTCTTGATTAGAGTTTGCATAGTTTGCACAGGAGTCTGGTTTACATAGCATACATTGCCTCATAGCAATGGGGGTAATAAAGATTTACAGGCTCATTTGCACTAATGGACCTGACAACAAAGGCATATTTACAAAAAAAAAAGTATTGATAGCTGACGACGGTGACAGAACAGCCCAAAAGATACATAATATTTTTTTTGTGAAAAAATCTCACATTTATATTAATAAAAAGACCAACCTAAATGATCTGGGCGATTTATTTTTTATTAAGAAAAAAATAGACACTCAAATTTGAACTAAAGCGAACTTAAGCCGAGGTGATTTGGATACACGATCACACCTCCCATCCTAAGGAATTGATGAGTTAGGCTCACTTACTACAGGATCATGCAAATTTGGTTATCCACGATATTAAGAGCATGGACCATGTACCCTATATATTCTTTTTTAAACCACCGACATGTATATAGGCTCCACGGCTTGCCTGCATGTGTCCGAGTATCTCAAGGCTATTGGAAGCTAGGGCACTAGCTCCCTCAGTCTGAATAAATAGATGTTTAGACTTGTTCTAAGTTAAAAATTTAAAACTTTAACTAAATTTTTTCGAAAACTATCAAGATTTATGATATTAAATTAGTATTATTAGTTATTAGATATACCATACAATATATTTTTATAATAGTCATTTTATGTCATGGATGTTCTTACTCTTTACTATAAAGTTAGTCAAACTTATGATAGTTTAATTTGCACAAATTCAAAAAAATTGATAATAATTGGGGATAGAGGGAGTACGTTATTAGTCTACGCTTGATCCACCCCCAAGTGTATAAAGATCATATCCAAGTCCAGGACAAACCTTGTTGTTTCTTCTTGTGAAGGGCTGAGGGTTAGCTCTTTGTGTTTGAGTGATTGGATTGTTGTGCCCTTTGTAACCTAATCTTGGTGAGCCAAAGCACTTGAGGTATATGTGATCTTCACATGGACAGCGACCCTTTGAGCATGTTTGGATGTGTGGCACGATAGCTTGGTATGTGGGGGATGAGGAGACCCCTTCCTTTGATCGAGAAGCTCTATAATGGATGACACCTTGGTGACCAGGAGAGTCATGTGGCAAGCATTGAGTTGCAGTGGCTTACGGAACTTGTATTGGTTGGTGATGGGCTTTGTTGCCTAACATTGTGACTAGAGTAAGAATTGTGACCTAGAGCATACTAGGTGAATGCCCCGCGTGTTGCCGCGGAAATTGCTGCTGATTTGGAATAGAATTACTTATATAAAGAGATAAACAATTATAAGTGAAGATTAAAGCATGACGTGGCACGCTGATGTGGACAACTAAATACATTATGTGTCTTGATCATAATTGCAAATGCTAATTGATCATAAATGCATCTAATAGTGGACTAATAAGGTGGATAACTTGCATGTTGAGAGAAATAGCTAATGGAGTTTGGCTTTATAAGAATAGTTGGTAACCCCGTGCTTTGCATGGGGAATGAAGTGATCTTTTATGTAACAGGTAATTAAGAGTGAGGAGAGAAAAAAAAGAAATGATGAACAATTGTGGAATATAGTCCTTAACAGTATGATAACAGTTCACCAAGAAGGAGTCAAAGAGATTTTCATGGATTTACATTTTAGTACAGATCTTTCCATTTCAGTGCTTGTTTGTAAGAAGCTGAAGAAATGGAATAAGCAAACATGGTGTGCTAAAATGGTACTTCACCACAACACATTCATTTGAGAATATGACAATAACTATGATGTTCAAGAACCACAGAGGAGACTTGAGTCAAAATCAACCCTGCGAACCATGCCCTTGTGGACCATGACGACATTGCTCCTGCAGATTGGCAAATCCACGCTACACGGCGAGCATGGTACGGCCAACAATATTGTCGCCGAGGTATAGCCCGCCCTCGCTTAGTCTATCCTGACCGACGACTTGATAATAAGGTGGGTACACACATGAGTACCTGTAAAGCAAGGCCGAATCCATTATTGTCATGAAGCTCAAAATACAACTGGGAAAAATACATAAACTAACTTGCTTTGCTGCAATCACACTAAATAGGTAGACTTATTGAGTAGGCAACAACAAAATAGGTTGCCCATGGAAAACCACATTTAAATGAAGGCAATGGTTATTAGGTAACTGACATAATCAAGTTAGATGTTTACTTCTGTAAAAAGAGAAGGAAAAATATTTAGCTGTGCAATGTGAAGTTTAGAATTGAAACACAATAACTGATGCAACATAGCAGTTAGGTAGTCAAACGATCATAGAAGATGGATGTATAGTAGGTTAACAACAAAAATTAAATTTACTTATAGCAGGTGAATGAACTCTACAAATTAAGCACATTTCTGCTACTGTAACTGTTATTATGTACACAGAACAAAAAACAGGGCTGATCGTTTTTTGCTGCAAACGGGTGTATAAACACCAAATTTTTTATTGAGTGCTAAAAAACCTGAACAGGTGAAGTACAGTTAAAAGAAAATGTTATTAGCTAACTGACATAGTCAAGTCACATGTTTGTTTTTGTAGGAACAAAAGAAAAATATTTACCTGTGCAATGTGAAGTTTAGAACTGAAACACAATAGCTGATGTTACATAGTAGTTATCTACCATATACTTAACTGAAACACAATAGCTGATGTTACGTAGTCAAGTTGTGAATAGCTGTACAAATTCAGCCCATTTTGGAATCTTGATCGTACACAGAAATAAACTGGGCTCACTGCTTTTGTACCTGCGAACATGTGTATAAATACCAAATTTTTTAGTCTCTGAGCAAACAACTGAACAGATAAAGAAAAAAAGCAGCAGTTCCCAACCTTGGTACATAGAAATCCGCCTAACTGAAGGTGAGAAAACTGTAATGAACCATTGAATATGTATCAGTCATTATCACCTTCATAACTATGTGGCAGTGAATCTTCTACAGATCCCTGTCGCGCTGACAATCCTGTGAATTGGCTTTGTCAAAGCACAGCATGGCTTTTATTGCTCCTTAGTAAATAGAGGTGATAAATTTACCTTTGGTAATTCATGCCGACGCCGAATCGACGATGTTCTTCAACCAACCATATCTACTTCGATAAATTAGAGGCACATGTAAATGGGTACCTTCAACAATTAACTCATGAATTGATGCAGAAAATAAAAAATGCATAGCATCAGTTGGATACGATCATATGTTACATTAGCATAGGTAACACGGCCCTTGAAAGAGCACAAAGGAGACCTGCATAGGTAAAACAGTGTAAAGAAGACGTTTGATGCCTCTATGAACTATGGAGACTAATATGATTTGGCACTTACTGGACCAATACATGAATTTGCTGCCATCACAATCTTCAATTATCCATTATCCTTAGGAGAAGAGGGCTTTGTATCATCCATGTCTCTAAGGAACTTAATTATCTGTAGTAGAAGAGAAGGCTTCCCATCATCCATGTCTGTAAGGAATAGATGGTTAGCAGTTCTCCCAATTATAAAATTTGTTGTTCCTGCAGCAGTTGTCTCCAAAACTGGAACACCCAAAAGAAAGGCAAGTTGAAGAAGAGAACAAATATAAAATGAATCAGGGTCTTTGTTCGTGCCTTTACTGATAATGTTTGGTTCTTCAACTGAAACATAACCAAGGTGAAAAAATAAAGGCAGATAAAGAATAATAATAATAATAATAATGGTGACCCTCCAGAAAAATTTGTTGCACCATTGATTTGGTTGGCTCACAACATGCTAAGAATTTGTTCAGAAGATTGTAAAGAGATGAAAATAGCTACATGATATGTAAGAAAAAAATAGTAGTACTGTGGCAGGATCCGAGCCATTTGGAGTCTGAGGATAGCAAGTTCAGAAGTTCAGATTGTAATCACAATGAACATGACCAAATAGTTTTTTTAATGATCCTGGGTAGGACAAATAATGAAAGTGTTGTAATGTTGCGATAATCATACCTGCCAACAGCTGAAGAGGGATAGGCAGGAAGAGTTTCTACAGCAACAATCCAGGACTACGAAAGGAAACCAAATGGATCAGTGCGCAATCTCAAATCTAGGCATAATACATGTATAATCGACATTTGCAATTATTTCAGATCAGATCGGAATGCAGATAGGCAGGATATGGGTGGCCAATGTAGCACAACATGAATGGAAGAGAAGGATTGCTCGTACCTGTTTCGTGCTTGCCATCGGCGCAGGGCAGAGGCGGCCGGGTCGGCAAGCGTAGCCATCGCCTCGGGAGAGGAAGAGGGGTGCGCCGTTGGCACTGGGCGAGCCACCGCAGGTGTCGTCGCAGGTAGGCGGAGGTGGGGCAGAGCTGCTACACCGCCGCCAGAGGCCGCCGGGCGTCGCCACGGGGCCGCAGCCAGCCATCATCAGTCCATCATCAAAGCACAGGAGACATCATGGGATGCGAGGAACTGCCGACTACATGAAAGGATCGACACCTGGCCACAACGGCGGCTAGGGTTTGGCGCTGTGTTGGGCTGCCGCGCACCGAGCCCCGCGCAGTCCAACACAAGGGCTCGCCCGGTATTGGGTCCTTCGCGCCGGGGCTGGCCGTATCGGGGGTGTCGCGGCGTCTCACAGGGCATGGACAGCGGCAGCGGCGGGCAGAACGGGCTGGGGCAGGCACGGCGCGGGGGTGGGAGCAGCGAGGCACTGCCGCAAGGGGGAGAAACGGCGTCACCGAGGGCGGATCAAACGAAATAGCTAGTGGGGAGATCAATGAGGCAGGCTTAGTGGGGTAACTGAAATGCTGACATCGGCGTCACTTTTAAAGAATGGAGCAATCCGATTGGAGAGAACCCTTTAGTGGGGCTTAACTTTATAGGAGTATATAGATATTGTTTGGGGAGCTCCAACATGGACTATAAATTGTCTTCTGGTAACCGATGCCATGGGATAAATCTTCATTTCCCGTAATTTGTATCTCTTGACTTTCTCTCTGCCTTACACATTTAAGTGTCACATTGTGTTTGACTTGTGTGACCTTTACTTTCATAAGTTAGCATATGCAAGTTGATAGGATGGCTCTAGATTGTAGAACCCTTTATAGGTTGGTAAATTAAAGAACTAGAAAAATCTAAGGTGTCCATTCTATTATGTAGCTTATGTTTTCTTAGTGAGTCAAGGTTTAATTTTTAAGTGACCCAATTCATCTCTTCTTGGGCCCACTTGCTGCCTATAACATGACCTCAAGAAACAATGGAGATCGAGAATGCCGAGGTACTCTTAAATTCAGTTGATGAATTCGTTTCCATGGCACTTCACATTTTCCACCAATTTGCCCCCTTACATAGAAAATGTTGTCATTGAGATTCCAACTCTGCTATTGTTCACCTTGGGGGTTTTTAGAACTGCAAGAAAGTAGCTCGATCATGAGGAGAGAACTGATTTGAGAAAGAGTATTGTAGCAAACATTAAACACAGACAATAATGGGAATATTTTTTTAAAAAAATGAAAAATATTTGCTCTCTGCGTTCGAACATAGCCAATAATTCTTAAAAGTTTTTTAGTCAAATATTGAAAAAATATAAAAGGAAAATATGACATTTATATAGAGAAATCAAGTGCAAAGTCTATCCGGAATAGGTAAATGTAGAACTTCTTTGATTTGAATAGGTAATCAATTCTTACAAATAGTTTCACGACACGGCATGCCTAAACAAGTGCAAAACTCTGAGAGTGGTTGTTTACAGAAAGGCATGCCTTTCCGGTTCATGTTTTCTCCAGCACTTCCAGCATTGTCACCGTACCGAAATTTTCTTTTCGGCAATGTTGGTCACAATGCCAATACCTTACGGGTAGAAAAACACATTCGAAAGTGAAATAAATATCAGACCCTGAATTGCGAGACGTTGATTGCCAGTTTGATCTTGAGAAGCCAAGTAAATGTAGTGCGAACGAGCACAAATGCCCGGACACATTTTTATTGAATTGACCAATATTGCAAAAGGAGTTGATGTGATGAATACAATACAATAATACCCAGAAAAGACGCTGCGTATATATGCAGCGAAAGGGAGACACGAGACACCGTAGGCAGGCAGGCTTCACGTTATTTTAGCCCAAAGGACGTACGATACGACGAACTCGACAACCACATCACCATATGAAGCCTGAAGGAGCCGCCGGTGGCCGGCGACGGCGAGGAACACGCCGCCGGCGGCGCAGCATGCACCACGCACCACGCGGCGCCGCCCGATTACTCGAACGCGCCGGGGTGCTCCCTCTGCATCTTGATGACCTGCCTCCAGGAGTCGCGTGTGGAGATCTTGTCGTACCACCTGGCGACGTGCTTCCTGGCGGTGAAGAGCTTCCTGCCCCTGTCGGAGGAGTTGACGATGTAGTGGGAGTTGGGGAGGTGGGAGAGGTCGGCCAGGGTGAAGTCGTCGCCGGCGAGGTACTCGTTCTTGGAGAGGATGTCCTCGTAGACGCCGAGCATGGCGTGCAGCTTCTTCTCGTTCTCCGCGACGCGGGCCTCGTCGATGCGCACGTCCTTGAGGTGCGGCGCGAACGCCAGCTGGAACACCAGCTCCGAGCTCGGCGCGTCGAAGCTCTGCGCCTCCGCCTGCAGCCACTGCTCGATGGACGCCCGCTCCAGTGACCCCGTCCCGTACAGCTTCCTGTACCCGTCGTCCGGGAACTGCGTGCACAGGTACCGGCAAATCGCCCTGGAATCTGCCATGCATTTCATTTCAGTTCAGTCTCATATTAGCTAACTTGTTCATTCTGTTGTCTGAGGTTTATTGTGCAGCTAGCTGTTTCTTACCAACGATTGTTTTGTCACCGTGCTTGAAAGTCACTTGCCCAGTAGGATCCTGCAGATAGAGTTCCACGCACAGCAGAGCTTAGTAGTTTTCTTTCTAGCACCTGACCTAGTGATCCGATCTCCAAGAAATGAAAGAGAGAAACAACTGAATGCGATCGACAGGCCAAGACCAAGGTGATGACAATGACATACCCTGAGCTTGATGAACTCGGGGAGCTTGTGCGACTTCTTGAAGGTGTCGGTGCGGACGAGCTCGAACTCGAGGTTCTTCTCGAAGAGGCAGGTCAGCACCCTCGCGACATCGGTGGACGCCGGCTGTCCGAACACCTGCAGACCCGCCATTGCTGCTGCTGTTGGAGTTGGATGGGACGACCTGAACTGCAGCGATCGAGAGCAATGTGCTGGATGACCGACCTACTGCAGGTGTGAGGTGAGTCAGACACTGATGAGATGCCTGGATGAAGACGACGTCGACTCATCGGCGTCTATTTATGCAGGTGGAAAATATGCTTGCCTTGCCGGCGAGGATTACAGCACGGCAGCGAAAAGAGAAAGCTCCCCGATCCGCCTCAAAGGTAAAGAGCGTCAGGATTCTTGCTTGGATCGAGCAACCATGCATGCACGCACGCTGTCTCCAGGAAGCAAATTAGATTTAAATAAAAAGATCGCGCAGAAACGATGAGATCACACAAGTTCGCCCATGCGGCGTTCATGATGCATGCGACGCGATCCTTTAGCAACGGGGTGAGCAACACGAAAGATCCATCTATGGGGGTGTCGGGGGAATTGAATACTGCAAAGAAGGGATCGCCTACGTTGGATTTCGTACGGAATTGGCGCCAAATTAAAGATGAATGAAGCAGGTGGCTTATGTCGGGGTGCAAGAATATCACTGGCTATGTAATGTTAGGCTTTATTTCATAGCTAGGTTCTGGATGCAATTTTCAGTGAGACACGGGACTGAATTCGATCGATCTGGTTTCGCTGGCCCAGAAACAATTTTTTTTCTTCAGCTATCAGCCGTACGTCCAGGTGCCTTTGCGTGTTAACTGGTAAAGCAATATATCGGCAGCAGTAGCACAAAGATAAAGCGATGATAGTAGATCTGATCGAGTTGCAGTAACGATATGTCCCCAAGAACTTGATTCCCCTGTGGCGTTTTGATGGCAGTACTAGGCTACTAGCCGATCGATCGTTCACTACGTGCGAGATGAACGGCCAATTCCCAGTATTCCCTTTTTTAGGCAAATTCGCAGGATTCTGAAGGATGGCATGCCAACCAACTGCCTTCTTGTTTTGGTGCCTTTGGTTGTCCGTTCTGGAACGCAAATTGATTTTTGAGAAGCGCTAGCGTTTCAGAATCTTTCACAGCATCGCCCACACGGCTTCTCGCTGATGTTGACAGTGGCGACGTTTTTGACGATGTATATTTCACTAAGGCATTGTGGAATCTGGTGAGCACTGAGCACATCTTCTTCCCTAACCAGGGGGTTTCAGCTAAAACCATGGTGATGTTGGGGTTGGGCTGCAGGTCAGTGTTCGTGGCATATGTGGACGCGAGGTTCTCTTTGGGGGCATCGCTGTGGGTAACCGGCGCCTTTTCAATCTACCCAATCCATTTGATTGAGATGAAAAATTAACTAGTTTTCCATGCACCCCAATATATGTGGGTTGGTGTCAGCGTCGACAGGCCATCGTCATCCATGCCAGACTCCACTCCAGCATCTCCTGAAGACGGTGCGGTGCCTGGGCCTGAAGCAAGACCAGCCCGCGTCAAGTCCCTCAACCCACGCTACTTCGGCCCGGTCTGGAAAGCCCATTAGCTAGCTTGGCTTAGCCGGCACACGGCATGTATTTAGTTTCCCCTTCTTGGATGAGAAGGCATCTCTGTTTTGAACTCTGAAGAACTCCTCTGTACTAATCGAATATCGTCTCGTTCCGTCTCTGCTGTTCTTCCTTCCTCAACTCCAATTCCTCCGTTTTCCCTTCCCCGCTGCTAACAAATTGGTACTCAGAGCCATCCCTCCTTGGCGTTCCCTTCCTTGATTCGTTTCCTTGATCTGGGGCCGTGATTCCCGTCGGCTGGTTGATCGCCGATTCCGCGCGTGCGTGTGGATCAGTGAACCCGTAGGTCCGAGCCGAGGTTGGCCTGGTCGGTTTCGAATTCGGGAAGGTTGATCTGGTGCTAATCTGGAGCCTCACCAAATCGATCACGACCACTTTACCCGTTTCCGCAAACAACTTGGTGCTATGGATCCCAACCTCAAATTGCTCTTCGAAGAGATGAAGTCCATGAGGGCGGCGCTGGAGAGCCGCATCGGATCCGTGGAGACGACCTTGAGCAGCCGCATCGGATCCGTGGAGACGACTCTGGGCAGCCGCATCAGCACCATGGATCGATCTATCAGCGATCGGTTCGGGCAGCTGGAGGATGCGTCCAGGGTGTTCGACTCCTGGAAGCCGGAGGTGGACGCGTCCATGAAGGAGCTGCAGCAGGAGATCACCGCGCTTCGCAAATCTAAAGATGCTGTGGGGGTGCTGCGCGAGGAGATGACGGCCCTGCGCAAATCGGTCAGTCGGGTGGTGCTCGACTCTGGCCCGCCGGCGGCTGCCGGCTTACTACCCAAACCTGTGGTGACCGCGGCGACATCATCTGCCGGGCACCCGGTCATCGGCCCGTCTGTTGGGCACGGCGTTGCACTTCATCACCGTGGGGTTCGAGTCTATGGCTCAGCCTCCGGTCAAGGGTACGTTCTCCAGTTCCCACCCACTACCCAGCCCTGTTCACCCATTACGCAAGTCGTTGTCAAGTTCTGTTTTACCCCAGTGTCCACCCATGTTTGAGATTGAGGGCGGTTCGTCTCATGGTGCTCGTTTTCATCACCATGAAACACAACCTCATGAGTCTCGTTTTCATCATCATGAACATCAGTCGTGGGATAAGTTGCCTAAGTTGAGTTTCCCACGTTTCGATGGCGAGAATCCGCATCTCTGGATTCGCCAATGTAATGATTACTTCGAGATGTATGATGTTGCTCCACAGCGTTGGATTAAGGTGGCAAAAATGCACACTGCTCTGCGCCGCCGCTTCGTTGGTTTCCTGCTGTAGAACATCAGGCTCGTGTCATGTCTTGGTCCGCTTTTTGTGTCCTGGTGTTAGATCGTTTTGGAAAAGATCAGCATGAGTTACTGATTCGTCAGCTGTTTCACATTAGGCAAACTGGGTCAGTTCAGGAATATGTTGATAAGTTTACTTATCTGGTCGATCAGGTGATTGCGTATGGCAAAAAATACTGATCCAATATATTATGCCATGAAGTTTGTGGATGGGTTAAAAGATGAAATCCGTAGTGTTGTACATTTGCAGCGACCATCTACTTTGGATACTGCTTGTGTTCTCGCCTTGTTGCAGGAAGAGATGGTGGACCTATCACGACGGAGGGAGAACCGCCGTGCCGATTCCGGTCCTGGCCGCGGGCTCCAGCGTGTGCTCACTTACCGCTGCAGCCCCCGCCCGCATCATGGGCGAAGCGGGCTGAAGGTCAACCCGACCGGTGGTGCCGCCAGACGATCATCGCGGCGCGGACTCGACGCCAAGATGGCCACGCTGCGCGATAATCGCCGCATGCGCGGACTCTGTGTGCGGTGTGGTGAAAAATGGTCTCGTGACCATCGTTGTCTGGAGAACATTCGGCTGAATGTGCTGCAAGAGCTTTGGGAATTGTGCCATTCAGACGAGGTTGAGCAGTGCTGAACAGAGGGATGATTCTATGCCAAAACAAAGAAGTTTATATGGCTCATGCATTTTCAGCTATCAAGGGTGAAGTGTCAGTCAGTGCTATTCAGTTTCAGGGTCGCATTCAGGGAGTGCCTGCTCTTATCTTGTTGGACTCTAGCAGTTCTCATACATTTGTCAGTGACTCTTTCGCAGCAAAATTGTCAGGGGTTTCTGCTGACACTCCTCCTCTCAAGGTCCAGATAGCTGATGGGAAGCACATTCTCTGTTCCTCTCAGTTTACTGATTTGGTTTGGCATATCCAGGATTGTCAGTTTGTCTCAGCAGCTAAGGTGTTATCTTTGAGACACTATGATATGATCGTTGGCATGGATTGGTTAGCTCGGTTCAGTCCGATGCAGGTGGATTGGCATCATAAGTGGTTGGAGATTCCTTATAATGCTGTCAGGGTTCGTTTGCAGGGAAATCTAACCGCCCTCCCAGTCGGCTCAGTGGTTCAGGTCACTACGGTTGCAGTTGGCACTGATCTCTCTCCACCACCGGTTCATCTTTCCAAGGTGGCGGCATTGCTGCAAGAATTTGCTTCAGTATTTGAACCACCTAGTGGCTATCCTGCTCCACGCCACCGTGATTATGCCATTCCTCCGGTAGCGGGCGCCGCTCCCATCCAACATACGGCCCCCTACCGATATCCACCACCGTAAAGGATGAGATTGAGCGTCGGTGCGGACATGCTTGCCTCCTGGCCTGATTCAAGCCACGGTGATAGTCCCTTCTCTTCTTCGGTCCTTTTGGTGAAGAAGAAGGATGGTACTTATTGATTTTATGTCGATTTTCGTCATCTCAACAGTATCACAGTCAAGTCCAAATATCCGGTGCTAGTTATTGAGGAACTTCTGGATGAGCTGCATGGTGCTTCCTGGTTCTCTTGTCTGGATCTCGCTGCCGGTATCATCAAATCAGGCTCCGCCCAGGAGAGGAACCCAAAACTGCCTTCCAAACGCATACAGGCCAGTATGAATTCCGGGTGATGGCATTCGGACTCACTGGGGCGCCTGCAACCTTTCTGAAAGCCATGAACACCACATTGAGTCCTTTACTCCACAAATGTGTCCTAGTTTTCTTCGACGACATACTAATCTTCAGTCGCACCTATGAGCATGTGCAAAGATGTGCGGGCTGTCTTTGGAGTCGTTGCAGCGTGATCAGTGGCAAGTTAAACTGTCCAAGTGTGTCTTCGCACAGCGCCAATTGCGTTACCTCGGGCATGTGGTTTCAAGTGAAGGGGTTGCGACTGATTCTGAAAAGATCCAGGCGGTGCTGAGTTGGCCGGTTCCCTTAACCGTGAAGGAGTTGCGTAGCTTCCTCGGCCTGGCAGGCTACTATAGACGCTTTGTGTGCAATTTTGGGATCATTTCCAAGCCGCTTACAGCTCTACTTAAGAAAGGGGCAGTGTTCTATTGACAAAGACACCGAATGATTCATTTAAAGCACTCAAACAGGCTCTGACGTCAGCTCCAGTTTTGGCTTATCCGGATTTCAGCAAATCGTTTGTTGTTGAAACGGATGCTTCAGGCACTGGCATTGGGGCGGTTTTGATGCAGGCCGGCCATCCCTTGTCCTTTCTCAGTAAGTCTCTTAGCTTGCGTTCACAGGGTCTGAGCACGTATGAGAAAGAGTATTTGGCTCTCATTATGGCTGTGGAGCACTGGCGCAGTTACCTGCAGTTGGCCGAGTTTCATATTTTGACTGACCACAAAAGCTTAGTTTAGTTGGCCGAACAGCGCCTACACACTCCTTGGCAGCAGAAATTGTTCACCAAATTGTTGGGCCTTCACTACCGCATTATCTATAGGAAGGGAACTGAAAATGGCGCGGCGGACGCTATTCCGTCGGCCACCGTTGCGATGTGATGCTCTCACGGCCGCTCAACCACGGTGGGTCACGCAGCGGGTTTCAGTCCCCTTACGCCGATGCTCATGCTCGCACTCGCCGAAAAAGTTAGCACTTGGATGCGGCCGCGGTTCCACATTTCTCCCTCCGTGATGGTCTCTTACGCTATAAGTCTCGCATCCGGGTTGGTAATGATGAAGCTTTGCGTTTGCGCTTGATCACCGCATTCCATGCTAGTGCTTTGTGGGCGGACATTACAGCGTACCCGGTCACATACAAATTGTCTCAAGCGGCTCTTTGCGTGGACTGGAATGAAAGCCACAAAGTGCATAAGTTCGTTACAGCTTGTGAGGTATGTCAGCAGGCAAAATCTGATCGTGCTCGCTCACCTAGGTTGTTGCAGCCGTTGCCAGTCCCCGACCGAGCTTGGAAAGTGATATCCATGGACTTTATCGAGGGGCTTCCGTTGTCTGGCGGTGTTAATTGCATTTTGGTGATTGTGGACTTGTTTTCCAAATATGCCCATTTCCTGGGACTGCGCCACCCTTTCACTGCAGCCTCTGTTGCCAAGCTATTCCTGTCACAAGTGTACAAGCTTCATGGCATGCCTCAGAGCCATCGTTTCGATCGGGATAAGGTGTTCACTAGCAAGTTATGGCAGGAACCGTTTAAGCTAGCCAAGGTGGATCTTCGCATGAGCACATCTTATCACCCACAATCCGACGGGCGGGGCGGAACGCGTCAACCAACTGCTTGGAAACGTTCTTGTGGTGCTATGTCCATGCTTGCCCGCGTCGGTGGAGCGCGCCTTGGCTGGATCTAGCGAGAATTCAGGTATAACTCTAGCTTCCATTCAGCTCTCGGTCATTCTCCATTTGAAGTGCTCTATGGGTATTCTCCTACTCGGTTCGGTCTCTCACCTGCGTCGAGCAACCTTTGACGGATATCGCGGATTGGTCGCACGATCGCGAGCTTATGTCCGATGTGATTCGCCAAAGATCTCATCGTGTGCTAAAGAACGCATGAAGCGCCAAGTCGATGTCCATCGCTCAACGCGAATTTCGTGAATGACTGGGTTTATCTCAAACTGCAGCCCTATGTTCAATCATCATTGGCGCATCGGAGTCACCGTAAGCGGGCGTTCAAGTTCTTCGGGCCCTTTTCGCATCGTTGCTCACGTCGGCAAGGTCGCTTACACATTGCAGCCGCCGCCTTCATCCTCCATCCACCCCACCTTCCATGTGTCATAGCTCAAGAAGGCGGTGGGCGATCACCATGTGGTTGCATCTTGGCTTCCATCTTTGGACATCCTCTGGAGTGTCCCAGAACTGATCCTACAGCGACGCTCTGTCCAGCAAGGTATGACTTCTGTTGAGCAGGGCCTCATTAAGTGGTCACTGATGCCGGTCGAGTTGGCAACCTGGGAAGATCTCGACTACTTGAAGCAGGGGGAATGTCAGCGTCGACAGGCCATCGTCATCCATGCCAGACTCCACTCCAGCATCTCCTGAAGATGGTGCGGTGCCTGGGCCTGAAGCAAGACCAGCCCGCGTCAAGTCCCTCAACCCACGCTACTTCGGCCCGGTCTGGACGGCCCATTAGCTAGCTTGGCTTAGCCGGCACACGGCATGTATTTAGTTTCCCCTTCTTGGATGATAAGGCATCTCTGTTTTGAACTCTGAAGAACTCCTCTGTACTAATTGAATATCGTCTCGTTCCGTCTCTGCTGTTCTTCCTTCCTCAACTCCAATTCCTCCGTTTTCCCTTCCCCGCTGCTAACAGTTGGGTTGGATTAGAGTGCAGAGTTACTCTTGGTGGTGAATGCTCCAGTGGACTCCAACTAGGTTTCCTTTGTTATGAACTTACGATGGTTGTCATGTAGGTGGGCGTGGTGGTGTATTGTCATTCCTGTTTTTTGGCATTTCACCTTCTTTATTAGGTTGTGTTTATCAGCGAGAAACATAGTATTTGCCATCATTTCAGGACACAATAAAGCTTTTGCTGTCATTAGGGAAAACACCCGATTCCTAGAATTTTGAGGATGTAAGCCAATTTATATTGTTAAAACTTACAAGACCTTTCGTCACTCGTTATCATTCTCTCTGCATTGGAATGCCAAGTTAAGTTTTTTTCTAGGTTTTATGGGCCAGATAGAAAACTGATTAAATGAACGAATCTGGATTTCAAAAATAGAATAAAAGTGCATGTGAGAAACAGAGGATCAGCTCCCACCCAATGCATGGCAGAGAAGTTGTGTAGTTTGATGGCGGCGCCTCCCACCCCCCCCCTCTGCCCCCCCCCCGCCGCCCCTCAATGATGGCGACCACCGCCGCCGGTGACCTCGTGGACATCGGTGCTCCGGAGGCCTCCTCCTGCCCCGACCATGGGATCCTCCTCGGATCTCGTAGATCGTCTGGATTTTGATCGAGGCCTGGAATTCCAAGATGACGTTCGTCGCACCTTCAGATCGCCGGTACATCATCCCCACCCAACCCCTGATGGATCATTCTTCCTTCTTGTCACTTTTCGGCGTTTCCTTTTTTAAACAGACGGAAGATTCGGTGTCTCTCGCTCTGCAATCCTGCTTGGGAGGTCATGCCCCAGATTTTCATGTTACATTTCTTAGCAACAATCACTTCCGCTTTTCGGTTTTCTCCAAGCAAGTGGGTTTTCATATATATAATCTTCGGAGAGTGATCACTTCCCAATTCGACTGCTACTTTCATCTCTGGCATAATGGCACACCTCATTGGGAACGTGAGAAGTGGGCTTGGGAGATTGAGCAAGAAAAAGAATGGACAAAGGTACTCTCAAAAAGCTCAAAGAAACAAGCCGCCAAGGAGCAGAAACGTGTCAGTTTTGCCAAGAAATTGGTGTCCCCCTCCCTTCCTAGAAATCGCCCATCTTCCAAGAACCTCCAGTTGATTGAGATTAGTTTTGGTGCCTTCTCCACCTTGATCTCTGAGGACAGCTCATCTGTTAGTCCTTCTCCGGATTCCAATTCTCTGGATGATCGTGTTCTTCGGCCACAACTGACTGTCCAGCAACGGCCGGACGAAATTCACGCTTCCCGGGATCAGCGGGAAGATAGAACACTACTTCCAAATTCAAATTTGAGCTTTCCTGGGCCGCAATGTTTCCGTTGCTTACAGATGGGCCACACCTCAAAGAAATGCCCAGGGAAAACCAGATGCTGGAGATGTGGAAATTTTGGTCACTCGTTCTTCCTGTGCTCCAAGAGAACCAAGTTGGGCCTGGTAGCCCAAAATCAATGTGACAGCATCCAAGGTGGACGGTGTGCTGACTTCGGCTGAACCACGACTGATCTGGAAGCCCAAATTTGTTACCCGAAAAGTAGCAAGCCTCCTTGATCCTCGCGCCATCACTCTGGACTCTTCACCTTCCATCCCAAAGGAACTGGAACAACACAATACCTATTCACATCCATCGCCGCCGCCGTTTTCATCTGAGAACCCAAGAACAGCCACAGAAACCCCACGAAACTCCACCGCCATGGCCAACTTTGTGGTGAATCCGCAGCCCTTCCTCATTGGAGACCTTCAAATCGAACATGGATGGAACCGGCCTGCCAGAGGCCGTGTTGCTTTGGGTGGAGAACCGACTCGGGACCATGAGGATTACGGCATCGTAACTCTGGACCCGATGCCCCAAGATGTCAACCAACTTCGCCTCGACCCTAGCTCTTGTAAGTCAGTTCCTTGAGCAAGATCAGCATGTTCGTATCGAGTCTGCACACCTGTCTCCACTAGGACTTGGTCTGATCCATCTGCAGTCAGTAGTTCAAAGGGACCAGCTTGTTCGCAACTCCCCGCTGCACTTTGGTCATAATCATGTTGTCCGTGTCTTTAAACATGATGAAGGAATCAATGCTAGATCTTGTGCATACATCCGTGAGTGCTGGTTGATGTTCCTAGCTTTCCCTTTAGACTTCCAGAAAGATTTATACGTTCGGGCGGCAATTGCTCCTTATGGCAGAGTTCTGGAGTGGTATTGTGGTGTGAATAAATCTCGTATTCTTGTCAAAGCACTCGTCCTGAGTCTAGATAGAGTTCCCAGGAGCCTTGTTGTCTCTAGGGGTACCATGCTTGGTGGCACTGGACGTTCCTGGTCAGTGCCCGTGTACATTCTGAATGGCAACTTCCCGGATGCCTTCCCTGCTGAAGAGGACCCTGTGCCCTTTGATGGTGAACCTCATCCTGAACACGGCCCAGTTGTGTATGGTCCCAATCCGCAAGCTCCAGACTGGCAGCAGGAACAACAGGGAGGTGCTGGTAATCTGGGCTTTTTTGGAGCTGTCCAAGGACCTAATCCTATCAACAATGCTCAGCAGAATGAAGCAGTTAGACAGAATCAGCAGGGCGATAACAATGCACCAGCAGACATGGAAGTAGATGGTAATGATGATGAGTGGCCTGCTTGGAATCCAGCTATCTTTGCAGCTGATAATGAACCAGGCATTCCTCAACACCCTGAGTTCCCACAGGATCACATTGATCTCAACATGTCTGGGTCGTCAATGCGCTTTCTTAGGGGGAATGGCCCTGACATAGATGTTGAACAAGTATTTGCTGATATCCTGGCCTCTGAAGGCAGCTCCTCTTCAAGTGAGGTCTCCTCATTGCCCCTGGAGGACCATGCTCGCTTTCTGGCTATGCAGAAGCGTTGTGCCAATGTTCTAATCTATGACAGGAAAGATCTGCCAGATGAGTTCTTTGTCAGAGCATCAGCTGCCCCCACTGTCTAGGCTCCTATTGTCATCAATCAAAGTGCAGTATAGGCAGCATCTGAGCAACCAGCCATCACTGGTAGGGAGATAGTTCTCTGGAAACCAATCAATCATGTCATAGCCCTTGAGCTCTGGCCTCTGATTGTCGAAGCAAGAGCCAGAACTGTTGTTGAGAATCACCGCAATGACACAGTCACTGATCCCACTCAGACTGAAACAGAAAAGCAAGAGATAAGCCCATCTACTGGCAATCCATTGATATTTGAATTTCAAACAACTCAGAGTCAGCCCAGCCCACCTAAGGATACAGCCCAGCCCTAGCCCAGTAAAGAACACAGCCCAGAACAAGCACAGAGGAAGGAGGAGTTCAGTCATGTCACTACCAAGCACAGCAAGCAGTGCCACAACTCCTTTGGCTGAGAGTTCTGTCAGACGCAGTGCTAGAGTCAATCGTGCAACAGATGGTTTCCACCATGTCAGGCTAGAGAAAAACCCATGCAAGAAGAGGAAGACTTGTGCTGCTGTCATAATAGATGAAGCAACGGGACAGGCTGGTCCCATCCCAATCCAAATCCTACAAGGTTGGGGCATTGACTGTGGGATTCCTCCTGAGGAGTTATCCGAGGATGCGCTCATGCAAGCGCTAAACCCAGACCCAGTTATCAATGAAGATACAAATTAGTGCAGTCGCCAGTTCATGCAGGCCACAAAAAGAATCCCGGTCGATCTCTATGTTTCTGCTTTCAAGTCTTTTTGTTGTCCTGCGCCTATGTGCTTGGTTGGTCAGAAAAATTGTTATCATGTCGCTTTATCTATCAGTGCCCCGTTTATCCTTGTCAGTCAAGACCTTATTTCCCATACTTGTTATCTTAAGCAAGAAGTCAGTCTAGTTGCGTATGTCATTATGTCCTTTGGTTATGAAACTGGTCGTTTCTCTGGCTTCTTTCCTGTTTATGCTAGTCATACAGGATTCGCTTCCCCCTTAATTGATTTTCCAAATGAATAGCCGAATTTGGAGCATTCTGTTTTGGAACATCCGAGGCATAAATGCTTCTGAAAAATGGGATGCGGTTCGAGATAAGATCGAAGAAAGCGCAAGCTCTATCATCTGTCTCCAGGAGACCAAAAAAGAGAATTTCGACACTAGCTTCATCAGGAAATTCGCAGCACGCAGATTCGATAAATTTGATTTTATTCCCTCAATAGGCACCTCTGGTGGGATCCTAGTCATTTGGAATAGTGGGGTCTTCCATGGCACGAAGAATTGACAAGCAAAAGTTTGGCATGATAATGCGGTTTAGCTCAGTCCATGATGGCCAGACATGGAAACTCACTACGGTGTATGGCCCATGTGATGAACCAGACAGGACAGAATTCATAAATTGGTTCAAAAGTCACGACATTAGTGATACTGAGAACTGGTTGTTTCTTGGGGACTTTAACTTTTATAGATCTTTAAGTAATCGCAACAAACCAGGTGGCAATCTTAGTGACACTTTCACCTTCAATGATGCCATTGGACACCTCAGTCTGGTGGAGCTACCTTTGAAAGGCCGATCATTCACATGGTCAAATATGCAGTCTGATCCTCTCCTTGAACAACTTGATTGGTTCTTCACGTCGCCCAATTGGACCCTTGATTTTCCCAACACTGAGGTCACCCCATTGGCAAAAATCACCTCTGATCATATATCCTGCAAGGTATCAATCAGCACGAAGATCCCGAAAGCAAATCTTTTCAGATTCGAGAACTACTGGATAGAACAGGAAGACTTCTTGGACACAGTGGCGGATTGTTGGACACAGGCATCCACCCAGGATGACTCAGCCCGGACCATCTCATCCAAATTCAAGGCTTTGAGACACCGGCTCAGGAACTGGAGTAACAACACATCCAACCTGAAACTCCTCATCAGTAATTGCAATCGAGTCATCCAATTTCTAGATAAGTTGGAGGACAACAGAGACCTTTACAATACTGAACGAAACCTTAGAAGTGCAGTCAAGAGACAGATGCAAACTTGGCTGCATTACAAGAATCTCTATGGGAAGAAGAGGTATATGGTCAACCGTATCAAATTTGGGGACGAATGCACAAAATTTTTTCATGGTATGGCAACCATCTCGTTCAGGCGTAATACAATCTCACAGATTATGAATGAGAATGGTGTGTGGCTTCAGGATCATGACAGTAAGGCAGGACTCCTTTGGTCCTCGTTCAGGAATCGTATGGGAAGCTAAAAGCCCTAGTTTGGTTTTGGCTAATTGATGAAACCTAGGACTAACCCTATTGCTAAGTGTGTAGCATTAGAGAAAGAAGAGGTCCAAACCAAGTGGTGGAATGGTGATCAAGGTGATGAAGGTGACCACAAGTGATCAAGTACCACACTTGGAGATGAAGGAAGATGAGAAGCAAGATGGAATGCTAGAGGCAAAGGTATATGTTAGGGCATTTCCATTTTGCCGGCCACAGGTGAGTAGAGAAGTTGATGGCCGGGTTTAGGATTGATAACCGTACTATTAAGAGGGGCGATGTCGCGCAATATCGGTTATCTAAGTGCCACTAGGTGAGCAATGACTTTGCATATGTATTAGGGACCTAGTGTGCTTACTAACTCTTGCAAAAATCATTTGAAAAGACTAACACACGTGCACAAGAGAAGAGACACTTTTGTGTTGGTACATGAGGGCAAGAGGTGATGGTGTTTGGGTGTGGAACCCTCCCGCCGAGCTCGCGAGGCGGGACTCGGAGGTTTTCGGACGAAGTGCAATCACTCAGAGGTGACCGGACGCTGTCCTGGTAGGGACCGGACGCGTCCGGTCAGTTGGTGTGCGTCCGCTGATTTTCGGGGGCGACCGGACTCCGGAGGACCGGAGCGTCCGGTGCCAAAGTTCTTCGTGCGCCGAGGCTGAAGCAGTGTGGACCGGACGCCGGGCGCGTCCGGTCAAGGGGCAGCGGACGCGTCCGGTCGAGAATTTGCAGTTTTGGAGCTCTCTGGGTAGCGACCGGACTCCACTGTGCTGGCGTCCGGTGCTGGCACAGGACGCGTCCGGTCGATAGGTGAAGTGCGCGAGTGATCGAGCCGTTGGCGCGCAACGGTTACTTTCAAACACAGGGACACGTGGCACGGTGAGAGTGACCGGACGCCGGCGGCCGGACGCGCGTCCGTCGTCACTTAAACAAACAAATGTCCGGCCGACGCCTTGCACAAACCGCTTTGTGAGTAACGGTTGGGTGTTCTTGGGGACGCCTATATAAGTTGTTTGGCCGGCTTGGGGGAGTCTCTCTTGGCACTTTGACACTCTTGACATCCCCTAGAGCTAAGCAAACCTCCTCCCTCACTTTGCATTCATCTTGATTGATCTAGAGAGTGATTGGGAGAGCTTCTAGTGTATTTGCCTTGTGATTGAGCATCTAGTGGCACTAGTGAGCGTTCTTGCTGCGATTGAGCTTATTTCTCTTGGTGGTTGCCACCACCTAGACGGTTGGAGCAGCGAGCCGGAGTTGAGCAAGCTTGGAGATTGTTCTTGGCCACTCCGGAGGTGATTGTAAGGGGTTCTTGACCTTGTCCCCACGGGAGATCGCAAAAGGTACTTTAGTGGAATGCTCGTGACTTGTGTTGCCCTCATCTTGTGGTGATTCTTGCGGTGCCCGTTGGAGGCTTGGTGTGGTGCCAATTAGCCGCTGAATCCCAAGTGAGTGTGCCGTCACAACGAGGACGTAGCGTGTTGGCAAGCACGTGAACCTCGGTAAAAACTCCGGTGTTCATTTGGGATTGATCCATCGAGATCATATTTGAATTTCATTTGATTGATTGGATTATCACCTTGGTTTCTCATTGTTGATCAAGAAGGTGATTGGCACGACATCCCGAAGGCACGGTTTGCACACTTGGTTCCCTTCCTAGCGATTACATTTGTGAAAAGTAGTGTATTAGGTTGTGTAGCATAGTTGAATTGCTAAGGACCGTATTCGTAGTGTGCCTAGTGTATTAGGATTGCTAGAATTGGTTAGGTTGGCTTGTAACTCCCCACTAGGCTAGTGCAACACTTGCTTCACCATTTGTTATACTAACCGGTTTATTTAGTGCTTTGTAGAAATTTTAATTAGGCTATTCACCCCCCTATAGCCATTTAGGACCTTTCAAGTGGTATCAGAGCCGAGGTCACCGTTGTTTAAGGCTTAACATCCTTCGGTGTTAAAATGGCTCAAGTCAACCATATCAACCATGTGGGGAAGCCACCGCACTTCGATGGTACCGGTTATGATCATTGGAAGAGAAAGATGTGTGCATACTTGAAATCACTCAACCGAAAAGTTTGGGAGGTTGTGGACAAGGATTTTGCCGTGATTGATCCAACCGATCCAACTTCAAGAGAAGAAGAGAAGCTCCAATTCAATGACATTGCAATCAACACATTCTATGAAGCATTGGAGTCAAAGGTATTTGAGCAAATTAAGGACTTGGAGAGAGCTCATGATGTGTGGACTAGGTTGGAGGAGACCTATGAAGGCACACAAGCCATGAAGAGTGCCAAGCTATACATCCTTAAGGGCAAGCTCTCAAGTTTCAAGATGCAAGATGATGAGAGTGTGCCGGAGATGTACCACCGCCTCCAAGTGATTGTCAATGACTTGAAGAGTTTAGGTGAGAAGGTGGATAATGCGGATTTCTCTCACAAGTTCCTAAGAAGCCTACCATCAAGATTTAAATTCTTGGTCACAATGCTAGTGAGAGAAGGGTTGGACACTAAGACCCCTAACCAAGTACTAGGTGAGGTAGTCACACATGACACCTACCGTGTGGAACGGGAAGGGGGCTCTCAAAAGGATGAGAAAAAGGACAAAGAGAAGAAGAAAGACAAGGAAGTGGTTGCATTCAAGGCTACTTCATCAAGAGGCAAAAAGAAGCAAGAATCAAGTGATGAAGCTAGCACAAGCTCAAGTGAAGCGGATGATGAAGCAATGGCTCTTCTTGTGCGCAAATTTGGCAAGTTCATGAAGAAGAAGGGCTATGGTTCTAGGAAGAGAAGAGATGCAATCAAGACCAAGAGATGCTTTCAGTGCAAGAGCAAAGATCATTTCATTGCCAATTGTCCTCTCTCTAGTGATGATGATAGTGATGAGGATGACAAGAAGAAGAAGAAGAATAAGAAAGAGAGGAAGGACAAGAAGAAAAAGAAGGAGAAGAAGCTTGAGTTCAAGAAGAAGAAGAAGGGGCAATCTTATTATGTCACATGGGATAGTGATGCCTCAAGTGATAGTGATGATGAGAGTGAAGATGACAAGAAATCAAGAAAGAAGGCACTTGCTAGTCTTGCCATCTCCAACAAGCCTTCACTCTTTGATGCTCCATCGACATGCTTAATGGCTAAGCCATCTAAGGTACAATCCGATGATGAGAGCGATAGTGAGAGTGATGATGATGAGGAGTACTCAAAGGAGGACCTCATGAGCATGCTACGAGATGCTCACTCTTACATTGAGGAAAAGAGGAAGGAGTGCAAAGAGTTGCGCAAGAGCAAAAAAGCTCTTGAGCAATCCTTTGATGAGCTCAATGCTACTCATGAGAGGCTAATGGAAGCCCATGAGAAGCTTGAGAAAGCTCACACTAAGGTTGAAAAGGCTCACTCCTCCCTCCTTGATCAAGTTAAGATTGAGGATATCGTAGACACATGCAACGTAGGAGTAACTTGTGATATTCTTGATGAAGCATTCTATACTCCTATTGTTGTTGGTCCCACTAACCCCTCTTATAGCTCAAGCAATGCCACATCTACTATTAGTGATGGTTTCACTTGTGATGTCTCACTCATGGTGGAGAATGAGACTCTCAAGAGAGAGGTGAATGAGCTCACTCATGCCCTAGGCAAGGCCTACGGTGGAGATGCCCGCTTGCTAAAGTGCTTGGGTAGCCAAAGGTTCTCCCTAAACAAAGAGGGATTGGGCTATACCCCCAAGAATGGCAAGGCGGCCTTTGTTCCTCACAAGACTAGTTTTGTGAAGGGCAATGGTCGGTTTTGCTCTAGTTGCAAGCAAGTGGGGCATGTAGAGCAATATTGCAAGAACAAGAAGAATGTTAACATATCCTCTATTTGTTATGATTCTTGTTATTTGCTTACCAAGGGTACTAATGGTGTGAAGGCTAAGTTCATTGGTGCTCCCATTGTTGGCCCAAAGAAGAAGGCAATTTGGGTGCCCAAAAGCTTAGTGATTAACCTTGGAGGACCCAAGCAAGTTTGGGTACCTAAAAAGAATTGATTTGCTTTTGTAGGTCAATTACAAAGCCGGAGGAAGGCATTGGGTGCTTGATAGTGGGTGCACTCAACATATGACCGAGGATTCTAGAATGTTCAAATCAATCTTATCAAGTGGCAATGGTATTGATAGTATTACTTTTGGTGACAATGGCAAAGGCAAGGTCAAAGGCTTGGGAAAGATTGCAATTACAAATGATATGTCCATCTCTAATGTGTTGCTGGTGGAATCTCTCAACTTCAATCTCTTGTTCGTGGCTCAATTGTGTGATCTTGGATTCAAATGCATATTTGGTGTTGATGATGTTGAGATAGTGAGTGTTGATGGAAGCAACTTGATATTCAAAGGCTTTAGATATGATAATCTCTATCTCATGGATTTCAATGCTAGTGAAGCTCAATTGACAACATGTTTGATCACCAAATCAAGCATGGGTTGGCTATGGCATAGAAGGCTAGGACATGTTGGCATGAAGCAACTCAACCGGCTAATCAAGCATGATCTAGTTAGAGGGTTGAAGGATGTGGTATTTGAGAAAGACAAGCTTTGCAGTTCGTGTCAAATGGGCAAACAAGTTGGCAACACTCATCCCAACAAGAGTATGATGAGCACAAGCAAGGCATTTGAGTTGTTGCACATGGATCTATTTGGCCCTACCAAGTATGAGAGCATTGGTGGAAACAAATATGGATTTGTGATAGTGGATGACTTCACAAGATACACTTGGGTATTCTTTCTTGCCGATAAAAGTGAAGTGTTTGACACATTCAAGACATTTATCAAGAGAAGTCAAAATGAGTTTGAAACATCAATCAAGAAAGTGAGAAGTGACAATGGTAGTGAGTTCAAGAACACAAGAATTGAAGAGCTATGTGATGACTTTAGAATCAAGCATCAATTCTCGGCCAAATACACACCTCAATCCAATGGGCTAGTTGAGGCTAGTTGAAAGAAAGAATAGAATCTTAATTGACATGGCAAGATCAATGTTGAGTGAATACAATGTGGATCATTCATTTTGGGCCGAAGCAATCAATACCGCCAACTATTGCTCAAATAGGCTCTATTATCATAGGCTATTGGAGAAGACACCATATGAATTGTTGAATGGAAGAAAGCCCAATATTGCATACTTTAGAGTGTTTGGATGCAAATGCTACATTCTCAAGAAGGGCACTCGATTGAGCAAGTTTGAGAAGAAGTGTGATGAAGGATTCCTACTCGGTTACTCTACTACAAGCAAAGCATATAGAGTTTAGAATCTCACTCATGGCATAGTTGAGGAAGTGCATGATGTGGAATTTGATGAAACCAAAGGCTCACAAGATGAAGAGGAGAATCTTGATGATGTGAGAGGTACTCAATTGATACAAGCCATGAAGGAAATGGATGTTGGGGACATTAGGCCAACTCAAGTGGTGGATGTTGAAGATGACAAAGATCAAGTGATTACATCTCCAAATATGCAAGCTAGTGGTTCTCAAGATCAATCTCAAGCTAGTGGTTCTCAATTGCAAGATCAAGTGGCTAGTACATCATCTCAACCAAGTGATCAACCAAGCTCAAGTACTCAACCCCATGTTCTCCAACCAACTCATATTGCAAGGGATCATCCTTTAGATCAAGTGGTTGGTGACATTAGAAGTGGTGTACAAACAAGATCAAGATTGGCATCATTTTGTGAACACTATTCATTTGTATCATCCATAGAACCAAAGAAGATAGATGAAGCTTTGATGGATTGTGATTGGGTAAATGCCATGCATGAAGAGCTCAACAACTTTGAAAGAAATCAAGTTTGAGAACTTGTTGAGCGTCCAAAGAACTACAATATCATTGGCACCAAGTGGGTATTTCGGAACAAGCAAGATCAAAATGGCATAGTTGTGAGAAACAAAACAAGATTGGTAGCACAAGGGTATACTCAAGTTGAAGGTCCTGACTTTGGAGAAACCTATGCACCGGTTGCAAGATTGGAGGCAATTAGAATCTTATTAGCCTATGCTTGTGCCCACAACATCAAGCTATATCAAATGGATGTGAAAAGTGCTTTCTTGAATGGATTCATCAATGAGCTAGTGTATGTTGAGCAACCCCCGGGATTTGAAGATATCAAGAAGCCCAACCATGTCTACAAGTTAAAGAAGGCTCTCTATGGCTTAAAGCAAGCTCCAAGGGCATGGTATGAGAGATTGAGAGATTTCTTGCTCTCTAAAGGGTTCAAGATGGGGAAGGTTGATAACACTCTCTTCACCAAGAAAATTAGAAATGACTTGTTTGTGTTGCAAATCTATGTGGATGATATCATCTTTGGATCAACCAACCAAGACTTTTGTGAAGAGTTTGGACAAATGATGGCAAAAGAATTTGAGATGTCTATGATTGGAGAGCTTAGCTATTTCCTTGGTCTACAAATCAAGCAATTAAAGAAAGGCATATTTGTGAGTCAAAGCAAGTATATCAAGGACATGTTGAAGAAGTTTGGAATGGAAGAAGCCAAGTCAATTGGGACACCAATGGGAACAAATGGTCATCTTGACTTGGATACAAGTGGCAACATGGTAGATCAAAAGTTGTATCGGTCCATGATTGAAAGTCTACTCTATATGACCGCTTCTAGGCCGGATGTCATGTTTAGTGTGTGCATGTGTGCAAGGTTTCAAGCTTCACCAAGAGAAAGTCACTTGAAGGCAACCAAGAGGATATTGAGATACCTTAAGCACACACCTAATGTTGGATTGTGGTATCCCAAGGGATCAAACTTTGAGTTGATTGGATATTCGGACTCCGATTATGCGGGATGCAAGGTGGATAGAAAGAGCACTAGTGGAACATGCCAATTATTGGGAAGGTCACTTGTCTCATGGTCATCTAAGAAATAAAATAGTGTTGCACTCTCTACCGCCGAAGCCGAATACATTAGTGCGGGGAGTTGTTGTGCTCAATTGCTATGGATGAAGGCCACATTGAAGGATTTTGGAATCAAATTTGGACAAGTGCCATTGCTATGTGACAATGAAAGTGCCGTGAAGATCACCACCAATCCGGTTCAACATTCAAGGACAAAGCACATTGACATAAGGCATCACTTCATTAGAGATCACCAAGCAAAGGGAGACATTTCAATTGAGAGTGTTGGCACCGATGATCAACTTGCCGATATCTTTACCAAGCCACTTGATGAGAAGAGATTTTGCACCTTGAGAAATGAGTTGAACATTCTTGACTTCTCCAACATGAAATAAATGCACCCTCAACTATATGACATGTCTCTCCTTCGACTAAAGCAAAGGTGAAATTGTTTGGCATAACGCATTCATAGTTGCTAAGGACTTGATTAGAACATATAGACATACTCTAGTAGTATCTCTTGTTCAATTTGGCTCATTCATGAAACCAAAATGATTTTAAGTACATATTATGCCACTATTGCTTCTATGACTTGTATGATCTAGTGGCTAAATATGACTTATTCATGAGAAAGTGAACCTAGTGTTTGATCTAGTTAAATGAGCAAGAAAGGATTTAGTTCAACATTGACAAGATAACCATTGAAAGATGCGTGAAGAAGCTTGTCATTGGTTCAAACCGAACTAGATTAATTATGCAAGTTTGCTAGTTTGAACCACAATAGTAGGAAGTTTATGGAAACAACTGATCCTCAACTTTAAGTGATCATCTCTCTACTCCATGCTCCCACCATGATTTCAAGTCTACACCAAGCATGATCATATCTTTTGTGGTCATTGATGACAAAGGGGGAGAGATTACCGAGAAGAGGGAGAGAAAACAAAGATATCATGTATCAAGGGGGAGAGAAGATGAAGATTGAAGAATTATCATGTATCAAAGGGGAGAGAAGATGAAGATTGAAGAATGGAAGGGATCAAAATTTTGAAGCACACAAATAGGGGGAGCAAGCTCATGAACATGATTGATTGCATTTGATTGTGCATATTCATATGATTGCTTGCATTGCACTTAGATTTATGTATGTCATAAGTGGTTTCTCTCTTGCTTGTGTGGTGCTTGCTAGTATAAGAACTTGTTTGATGAATTGATTACTAGCATGCATAGGCTCTAGCTAGAATTGGAGTAGCATTTTTCAAGTGGTATCTAGAAACCGCGCTTTTAATGTTGATCTCACGGGGTTTCTAGCTATTTGATGTTTCTAGCTAGTTTTTGGTGCTAAGGATGGTTCATGATGTGCACTCCGATGGTATCACGCTTCACAGGTCCATTCTATACACCTTAGCATCAATTTGGTAGAAATGACTCTCCCAAAACCGATTTATCCATCATGTGTGCAAAGCTTCAAATCCAAATTCTTAGCACACATGTAGGGGGAGCCATAGCTACCAAATGAGTTTTACATGACTTGTCCAATTCTTTTCACAAGCTCAAATTGCTTGGACAAGTGGTGTAAAGCCAAAGTTATATTCATTTCATATCTTTGTGGAGGTTGTCATCAATTACCAAAAAGGGGGAGATTGAAAGCCCTAGTTTGGTTTTGGCTAATTGATGAAACCTAGGACTAACCCTATTGCTAAGTGTGTAGCATTAGAGAAAGGGGAGGTCCAAACCAAGTGGTGGAATGGTGATCAAGGTGATGAAGGTGACCACAAGTGATCAAGTACCACACTTGGAGATGAAGGAAGATGAGAAGCAAGATGGAATGCTAGAGGCAAAGGTATATGTTAGGGCATTTCCATTTTGCCGGCCACAGGCGAGTAGAGAAGTTGATGGCCGGGTTTAGGATTGATAACCGTACTATTAAGAGGGGTGATGTCGCGCAATATCGGTTATCTAAGTGCCACTAGGTGAGCAATGACTTTGCATATGTATTAGGGACCTAGTGTGCTTGCTAACTCTTGCAAAAATCATTTGAAAAGGCTAACACACGTGCACAAGAGAAGAGACACTTTTGTGTTGGTACATGAGGGCAAGAGGTGATGGTGTTTGGGTGTGGAACCCTCCCCGCCGAGCTCGCGAGGTTTTTTGGACGAAGTGCGGTCACTGGAGGTGACCGGACGCTCTGGTAGGGGCCGGTCCGTCCGTCCGGTTGGTGTGCGTCCGCCGATTTTTGGGGCGGCCGGACTCGGAGGACCGGGCGTCCGGTGCCAAAGTTCTTCGTGCGCCGAGGCTGAAGCAACCGGACGCCGGGCGCGTCGTCAAGGGGCAGCGGACGCGTCCGGCCGAGAATTTGCAGTTTTGGAGCTCTTGGGTAGCGACCGGACTCCACTGTTGTAACACCCCCGGTGTTACGTTAACCTAAACCTGCCATGTCATCATCATCATTGCATGAGCATTCATAATTAAGAAACACTAATATGAACAACCAAAATGAGTTTATTTAATTCTAGGATTTGTTGAGCTCTTTCATATCGTATGTATATGTGTGTATCACTAAACTTCACTCACAACTTTACTTTTGTTTATAAAAGCAATCAATTAAAACCAACCTTGTTGCTTGCAAGTGCTTGGCTAACTCTAACTCACATCTCAAATATGTTTTACAAGTCAATGGGGCAAAAGAAAAGAATCAAAACTGAATTGAAATCCGAATCCCAAACCCTAACCCTAGTTGGTTAAGTGGTGGGTTTGAATTTCAAATTCACTTTTGAGGAGCTAACCGTAATTAATTTTCTAAATAAAGTTGCTAACCAATGGCACCATTTCAAAGTATGAAGTTTGTACTTTGAAAGTATGCTATTGGTTGGGTTTGACAAGTTCCACAACATCATTAATTAATTGCCCAAAAATCCAATTTGAAATTCTTCTTCAAAAAGCTGAAATTCAAAAGCCTTTTATCCTTTTTCTAAATTTCACCTCAAAATATTCAAAATTTGGGAAAACTCCAAAAATACAGTTTGTGCATCTCTTTGAGTTCTACAACTTTGGTATATAAAGTTTTTCAAGTTTTTGAATAAAATTTGAACTAATTTCAAAAGTTCTCCAAATTAGGAAATATCCCCTTTTGATTTTTAAACTCCAATTAAAAACTATTTGTTTTCATGAAAAACTTCCTACATGAAAGTTGTAGATCTTGAGAAAGGGAACAACTTTTATTTTTGAGATTTTCATCTTTTATTCAAAATTTAAAAGTAATTTTGAAATCCTTAAAATTAAGGTGTTGCCCTCTTTTTTGAATTTGAAATGCAAATTCAAAATCCATTTGAAATCTGACAAAACTTCCTTAATAAAAGTTGTAGAGCATAAATTTTTATGCAATCTGTATTTTGGGAGATTTTCAACTTGTATTCAAAAGTTCGAGTAATTTTGAAAATGGAAAAGGGTGAGCTGGGGGTGCTACGATGTTCTTGACGTCATCATCACTTCTCACTCCCTCTGCTCATCGCCGCCGCCGTGGCTCGCCGTCCATGCCGGCCGTCGCAGCCGCCAGCGCGCCTGCCCGCTTCGCGAGTTGGGGAAACATATCCGTTAAAACTACAAAGCTTGGACACGCACGCCTCCTCTTTTTCCGGCCGCCCCTCTCTCCCTTCTCCGGCAAAATTGTCGTGCGCTGCTCACGAGTTCTCACCCACTTGCCAGCAGCTCCGCAATCCTTTTCGACCTCCCAAGCTTGCGAGCCGTCTTTGACCGCCCTAGGAGGAGCTCGCGGCGTCGCTTTCTTCTCCAACCTCCGTTCCTCGCGGCCAAGCCTCTGCTGCTCCGCCTCCACTCCAACCGAACAGACACAGCAAGTCACGGTGAGCCTCCTCCTTCTCCTCAGGGCTCAATCGAGCTTTGTGTCCACCGTAACCGCTATCTCGTGTCACCGCCGCCGTGCCGCATCGTTCACCTTGTGATTGAGCTCTTGAGTTCGCCCTAAGTCACGTTGGTTTAGTCATCGTCGCCGGAGGGCGTCGTGACGGCGAGTTGGGCCGCCGTCATTGTCCGGCCGGAGAAAGAAGAAAGGGAGGAAGAAGAATGGCGCCGACAGGGGGGGGTCACCCCGTCGTTGAGCGTGAGAGAGGGGAGAGGGAGAAAGCTGAGCGGGCCGCGTGCCTAAGCTGGGCCGAGCTGGGCTCTTTGGGCCGCCAGTAGCCCAACCGAGGGGGAAAATGTTTTCCTTTTTCTAAATTCAATTTTCAAATGCTGAATTTCATATTTTTGCTATAAATCCATTTGGGCAGATAAAATTTGAACAAAAATATGTCTGTGTTCCTTGAGTGATGCACTACCTAGGAAAAATACTAACTATGGTTTTTCAATAAAAAATTAATTGTGCTTTAATTTGCTCTTTTAATTATTAAATGCCACTTCCATGATTTTTAATAATTAAAATATAAGTCCAAAAATTATGAAATTTGTTCTGTGTGCTAATCAGATGCTAATAATCTTAATTATGAAGTTTGATCATGTTTTGACTAATTTTTGTATTATGCTTAATTAATGCCTTAATTAATTAATGTTTAATTAATTAATCATGTGGTTAATTAGAGTTTAATTAATCCCTAATTAGCAAGTTAATTAGTGGCTTTCAACGACTGTAAAATGGTCAATAAATTAGTAATCACCCTTAATCACTTT
The DNA here is from genome assembly GCA_015844335.1 of Chrysopogon serrulatus. Taxonomy (NCBI): domain Eukaryota; kingdom Viridiplantae; phylum Streptophyta; class Magnoliopsida; order Poales; family Poaceae; genus Chrysopogon; species Chrysopogon serrulatus. The sequence continues at coordinate 145,778 of JADLZL010002466.1, read as the reverse complement.
TTAGTGTTGCCTGTGAGTGATGACCCTAGGTCATTAACCCTAATGACCTTCTTTTTATGTTGATTGCGTGATCGTTAGTCCGTCGTCGTGTCGACGCTAGTTATACCTTCTTAGTGCAACTATACCGTGAAGGAAAGTTGTACTCAAGATCGGTTAACAATCGTTGCATCATTATCGCATGCTCTTTTATCACTGCATTGTGATCATGCATCTCAATCGTGTAGCCGTGCCATCTGAAGAAGGTGTTCGGCGTGAAGAGGTTGGTCCTGATCTCGACAGTGCCATCGATAAACCTAACTTCGTCGAGCCCCAAGGCAAGCCCCGGATGCATTCAACCACCTCCTTGTATTTCGAAAAGTTTTTATATTGTATGTTCCTGATATGATGCATTAGGTAATAGGAGTTGTGTGATATCCTACTTTGGTGCATTTACCGTACCTTGCTATACACCCTGGATACCTGTTTTGATTTCGCAAATGCTAGTGTATGCTTAGTCTTGCTAATAGCCTAGGCTTTACAAATGAAACGTTTTCCAAAAATGTGATAACAATATCCCCGTTGAGGGCATTTACCCTGATGTTACTTGTTGGTATCCCTTCACTTTGATCGGGTCAAGGGTACGCAACAAGAGCATGATGATGAGTAAATTGAGACCGGGTGGAGTGACTTGCACCGGGAGGGGCTAGTGCCCCGGTGTAGTGTCGCCCACCCACTTGTGAGTCCTGTTAAGCACCATTCGTTGCCTTGGCCCTTGGATCATGAGGTTATTGGATAGTACTAGTCGCATGCTAATAGCGGTAAGCTCCCTTGTATGATCCATGTGAGAACGGACAGTGGGACGAGAAGTAGCGTGTACCCCATACTACGAGTATACCCGTCGACGGTTGTGACACGGCGTAGGGAAGGTGGTGTACTTTGTTCTCGGCTAGGACCCGCTTCTGTGCGGAGAAATGCAAGCGTGAGTTGATGTATGTGAGATGTTTGGTCCTGCATACATCGTGTGACTAGGAAGCCCCCACCGGGTATATGAAGCGATTCGAATCGTCGTGTGCTCCACGATATGGGAGTCGTGATCCTCGCACCAAAGATCGTAGTAATAATGGAAGTTGATGATGGAAAGTTTTGAATCCGATGGTTGACAAGTGGTTGATGTAGTAAAGTAAGGACTGGCTTAGTCTCTTTTGCAAATGTGTCATTTGATCTTGCTAAAGCCTTACCTTGACTCCTATTAGCCTTAGTTCCCGAGTCTTCTCCCCAATTTTTAGATCAAGGTAAGTCTTGATGAGTACTTTTTGTACTCGGGGTTTGTTCAACCCCATTGCGGGTGAACCGCGTGAGCAAGTGTGTTACTCCCTTGCTTTGCATGACGGTCGTTGATGAAGTGACCGACGAGGAATAGATTGTGTGGCCCGTGGGCGGGGCACTTTCGTTACTGAGTGTAATAAAGTTAAGTAATGATACTTCCGCTTTGTTTTGTAATAATGCTACTCTGGTTTGTATAAGTTTGACAAAAGTTTTGTAAATTAAGTTATTGTAAGTCTTCCGCTACTCTGTGTATGAAAACTGTTGTAATACTTGGATGTCTCTCGTCCCGGAGGAAACGTAGTTTATCGGGGGTTCACCCGATTGGTTATATGGTACGCAAGTATGGGCCGTGACAAAGGTCTTAAGGACAATGTCGTGCTTGTGGGCCATGTAATTTAGAAGGTTCTCGCCATTAATCTTGGCGTCGGTCCCCGGTTTACGACGGGCGGCCCCGCCGATAGGTGAAGTGCGCGTGATCGAGCCGTTGGCGCGCAACGGTTACTTTCAAACACAGGGACACGTGGCACGGTGAGAGTGACCGGACGCCGGCGGCCGGACGCTTCCGGCCGTCTTAAACAGGCGTCCGTCCGGCCGACCTTGAGCCTTTTTGTGAGTAACGGTTGGGTGTTCTTGGGGACGCCTATATAAGTTGTTTGGCCGGCTTGGGGGAGTCTCTCTTGGCACTTTGACACTCTTGACATCACCTAGAGCTAAGCAAACCTCCTCCCTCACTTTGCATTCATCTTGATTGATCTAGAGAGTGATTGGGAGAGCTTCTAGTGCATTTGCCTTGTGATTGAGCATCTAGTGGCACTAGTGAGCGTTCTTGCTGCGATTGAGCTTATTTCTCTTGGTGGTTGCCACCACATAGACGGTTGGAGCAGCGAGCCGGAGTTGAGCGAGCTTGGAGATTGTTCTTGGCCACTTCGGAGGTGATTGTAAGGGGTTCTTGACCTTGTCCCCGCGGGAGATCGCAAAAGGTACTTTAGTGGAATGCTCGTGACTTGTGTTGCCCTCATCTTGTGGTGATTTTTGTGGTGCCCGTTGGAGGCTTGGTGTGGTGCCAATTAGCCGCCGAATCCCAAGTGAGTGTGCCGTCACAATGAGGACGTAGCGTGTTGGCAAGCACGTGAACCTCGGTAAAAACTCCGGTGTTCATTTGGGATTGATCCATCGAGATCATATTTGGATTTCATTTGATTGATTGGATCATCACCTTGGTTTCTCATTGTTGATCAAGAAGGTGATTGGCACGACATCCCGAAGGCAGGTTTGCACACTTGGTTCCCTTCCTAGCGATTACATTTGTGAAAAGTAGTGTATTAGGTTGTGTAGCATAGTTGAATTGCTAAGGACCGTATTCGTAGTGTGCCTAGTGTATTAGGATTGCTAGAATTGGTTAGGTTGGCTTGCAACTCCCCACTAGGCTAGCGCAACACTTGCTTCGCCATTTGTTATACTAACCGGTTTATTTAGTGCTTTGTAGAAATTTTAATTAGGCTATTCACCCCCCTCTAGCCATTTAGGACCTTTCAGAAGCTCATCTTCCCCCACTATGCTTTTTAACCTCGCAGAGATGATTGTTAGCCATGAGGGCCTAGATTTGCTTGCAGATCCATTTGATGAGGGAGAAATTGATAACATTATCAAGCATATGTCAGCTGACAAAGCGCCAGGGCCGGATGGTTTTAACGGCCTTTTCCTAAAACGATGCTGGCATGTGATCAAGAATGACTTCTATTCACTGTGTTCAGACTTCTTCGTAGGCAATGCAAAATTGGAAAGCATCAACAGCTCATTTATCACTCTGATCCCCAAGAAATCAAACCTAGAATCAGTGAGTGATTATCGGCCTATATCCTTAATGAATATCAGTCTCAAAATCATTACCAAGATTCTAGCGGACAGGCTACAGTCAGTCATCCTTGAATTAGTACACCGAAATCAGTATGGCTTCATTCGCTCACGCACGATACAAGACTGCTTGGCTTGGAGTTACGAATACATTCATCAATGCCATGCCTCTAAGAAGGAGATTGTGATACTAAAACTTGACTTTGAAAAGGCGTTTGATATGGTTGAGCATCCAGCCATCCTTCAGGTCATGACTGCTATGGGCTTCCCTGCTCGTTGGCTCCAGTGGGTCCATAACATTCTGTCAACAGGATCATCAGCTGTCCTGCTAAATGGCACTCCGGGCCGTTTCTTCAGGTGCAAGAGAGGGGTACGGCAAGGAGATCCATTGTCCCCCCCTCCTATTTGTCTTAGCGGCCGAGCTATTGCAAATACTTATCAACAGAGCCTCTGCAATGCAACTTCTCAAACTGCCAATCCCACAACCCACTGAGGAATTCCCAATAATTCAATACGCAGATGATACCCTTTTGATCTTACAGGCAGATGAAGTACAGTTGGTTTATCTTAAAACTCTACTACACGACTTTGCAGAATCAACAGGGTTGAGGGTCAACTATAGAAAGTCTCACATGTATCCAATCAATGTCTCGACTGACAGGATGACTCAGCTTGCCAATGCATTTGGCTGTGATATAGGGTGTATGCCATTTACATACTTGGGCCTGCCCATGGGCACAACAAAACCTCATATCGAAGACTTCACACCGATGATGGATAGAATTGAAAGACGACTATCAGCTTGCTCCATCTGGCTCTCCTATGCAGGGCGTCTGGAGATGGTCAACTCAGCTATAACCCCTATTACCACCTATGCAATGTGCACCCTAAAGCTACCTAAAGGAGTAATTGAAAATGTAGACAGGGCTCGGAAGCAGTGCCTGTGGAGAGGCAATGACCCTGAAAAGAAAGGTGGCAATCTCGTTGCTTGGCCCACAGTAATGAAGCCAAAAGTGAAAGGGGGTCTGGGTGTTATTAATCTCAGATTACAAAATGATGCTCTTCTTCTGAAGCAGCTCTTCAAGTTCTACAACAAGGAGAATGTGCCATGGGTTGAACTAATCTGGCACAAATATTATGAAAACAGAATTCCTCACACCGCTAGAGAGGTGGACTCCTTCTGGTGGAATGACTTGCTAAGACTAAACATCCTACTTCGAATAGTCGCCACTTGCCAGATTGGGGATGGGTCATCGGTTACCTTCTGGGAAGACCAGTGGACAGGTGCAGCATTGTCTCAGCAATTCCCCCATCTGGTCTCCTTCGCAGCAAATAGGAATATATCAGTGATGGAAGTTATGCACACTGAATACCTTGATGACCTCTTCTTCTTGCCCCTGTCACAACAAGCTCTCATGGAATTTGATGACTTGCAAGCCCACCTTCTGCAAATTTCATATGATGACTCGAGGACAGATCAGTGGTTACCAGTATGGGGTAATAGATACACTTCCAAGCGATTTTACAATCACGCGTTCAGTTCAGTGGTAGCTCATCCCATCTTTAAATCCGTTTGGAAGTCTACATGTACCAATCGCATAAAGTTTTTTGCCTGGTTAGTTTTGGTCGACAGGCTTAACACCAAGACTATGCTAAGGAGGAGAAACTTGGATATTCAGGGTACCGTCGCCTGTGTTATGTGTCCATTGGGGATAGATGAAACCATTGATCACTTGTTCTTCGAATGCCCCTTTGCACAAGCCTGTTGGGATAAGTTACACGTTGTCTGGGACAACTCTTTGCAGCTGTGGGACAGGATCATGCAGGGCGGTGACGCATCAACCCTGCCATTCTTTGCTGAAGTAACACTGGTAGCATCCTGGGAGCTGTGGAAGCTAAGGAATGACCATGTCTTTCAAAGGAGGCAACCAAACCTGAATGTCTGGTTTTCAAACTTTAAGAACCAATGCCGTTTGCAATCGGCTTTAGAGAGGATTTAAAGTCAGCCTTCTGTGTTTGGCTTGACGCTTTCAGTTAATTCTTGTTTGTAAGAACTTTTTATTCACCATTCCTCTAATATATTTTAAATGTGTACTGTGGGGAACTCCCCCACAGTCTTTTTCCGTCAAAAAAATAGAATAAAAACAAACTAGATAACTGCCCCACTGGTACCCATTAATGCACAAAGATTTTTCAGACCCATTAACGTTTTTTTTAAAAAAGTTGGATTTGTCCATGAAAATGTTCAGGTGCATTATCAAACAACTATGGTTCAGTTTCAAGAAATGAGCTGCAGACACACCGAACAAGGCTGCGAGTTTCGTTGATTTGGACGCTTCAAAGTTCCGCTAACATCAGCAAAAGCTAACTGATGGCCTTTAGTCATGCAGACACTATGTGCTTTCTGTAGTCTGTACTTCGATATCTTGCAAGTACATTCGAGTTCAAAATTGTTCATGTACTTTGAATCATCAAAAGGCGTCAAATCTTGACTTTACGGCATGCAATTAACCAAAGGCGCATCAAACTAGCCATTTGATTTATCAACCATTTAATTTATCAAAACAAACGGAATACCAACTGACACTTAAAATAGACTTTCTAAAATATTTATCGATACCATCAGTAAAAATATAAAGATAAAAGATTGAGCTTATATATCGATACCACCAGAATGTAGGATAAGGGAACAATTTTATTCATCAGAGACCCTTCAGTACATAGAGAGAAATGTGTTTCACAACAAAAAGATAATACATCACAATAGGGCTTCACATTATTTTTGTTGACACGACAACACTGATGGCCTGATGGGCGAAACAATGGATCACTAACAACAATGTAGTGACAGACTGACACAAACGATGAAGCCATTCAAGATAAACTCGTAAACCCACCAAGTTAAGCAATTACTCAAATGCGCCAGGATGTTCCTTCTGCATCTTGACGACCTGCTTCCATGTCTCGCGCTTGGAGAGTTTGTCATACCATTTTGCCACATTCTTCTTGTTAGTGAAGAGTTTTCTTCCTCTTTCAGTATTTACAATGTAGTGTGAGTTTGGAAGGTGAGAAAGGTCAGCCAGGGTGAATTCATCACCAGCCAGGTACTCATTCTTGGAGAGTATTTCATCATAAACATCAAGGACCTGCTTCAGTTTATCCTCATTTTCAGCAATAACAGCAGGGTCCTGACGAATGCCCAAATGACTGAGGTGAGGAACGAATGCCAGCTGAAAGACAAGTGCAGAGCTGGGAGGGCCAAAGTTTTGAGCTTCTGCCTGAAGCCACTGTTCTATTGATGCCCGTTCTAGAGCACCAGATCCATAAAGGGTCCTGTTTCCATCATCTGGAAACTGATTACAAATGTACCGGGATACATCTCTTGAATCTGCACAAAATTAAGGTTCACATTTCAAGACTCTATAAGAAATGAAACCCAGGACATTTTGTGCTCAACGTTTATTCATATAAAGCCAATGTAATACTCATAACTCACCAACAAGAGTTTTGTCGCCATGCTTGAAGGTCACTTGCCCATTCGGATCCTGTAAATAACAAATGGGATAAGTGCATTTGAGAATCGAAACTAAGCACAAAAAGGAAAAGAAAAAACTGATGTAAGTACCATACCCGCAGCCTAATGAACTCAGGAAGCTTGTGATGTGTTTTAAATGTATCGATGCGGACAAGCTCAAATTCCAAATTCTTCTCAAACAGGCATGTCAGAACCCTGGCAACATCAGTAGATGCCGGTTGGCCAAACACTTGCAAGCCTGCTGCCATGCTTCCCTTTGATTTATTTGATCTCTAGCTCAAGCTGTGAAATCACAATGAGGGATGATGCCAACATGTCTCACTACCAGGTATTTAAAGAAACAAGAAAGACAAAATGCTTGCCTTGCTACCTGACACCACATAAATGGAAAAGGGAAAGTGTAAAGACAAAGGGGAAGGTATGGATTCTTGCTTGCAACAATCATATTGTCTCTACCGGCAAAACAATGCATACAAAACAGTCTTATTCATTTTCTTTTCTGCACTGCAATGAAACATACAATATACAGAACAGAAGTTTGGGAGACTGCACAATGCATAGAAGATTTACATATGTCATGAGAACTGGTTTCTGATAAAAAAAAAAAAAAGAATATGGCATCAACTAACATCAGCAAAGAGGATCTTGTGGCTTCTGTCAGGGAACAAGAATAAGGTTTTGCGCAAAAGCAGTGTCCCTGGTATGGAGTCAGATAGAATCCAAATATTAAATGGATGCAAGTTAAGAACAAAGGGCATGTCTACATGTGCTTAGGCTTTAAATAGAATAAAAAGCATGCCAGCGTGTTCTTACGCTTTAAATCAGGTATTTCAGAAGTTCTAGTTTTTTTAACCAAAAGAAGAGCAACATGAGCAACATTGATTTGTCAGGACTAATGCCAGTAGAAAAATATGAAATGGCATCCTGAGCTGTTTTATTTCTTTGGCATGAAGTGAGAAAATCCATTTTCTTCATCTTCATCATGTAGGATGTAGCGGTAGCAGATTACATTATCAGTAAATTCTTTAAAAATCTCTAATGCACTGTTCCAGAGCCATTGGCAAATAACCATGCCTTCAGTTTGCCATGAGTCATTACTATACAGTCCTTTGCTCATAGAGTTGCTCCAGTCATCATAATCTTACGGTTTTCTTTCACCAATGCAATGTAAAAAGGCAACTACAATAACCCACTCCATATTTAGGGTAATCCATAGATATAGAATATGTTGATCAAGTAGTTGCACGTATGAGAGATGAGGTAGATTACATTCATAAGCATTCTGAACCAATCTCTTGAATCAGTGCATTTGCAACGGAGTCAGGATACTTCATTATCTGGATGCCAAACCATACCAACAACAATTTTAGGTACATGGATAAACTAAAGGACCAGAAGAACAGATTCAACCATACATAGATCAAGAGTTAAGAGTGATAAGAGATCATGAAATGGTACAAACAAGGGCTTGATGACAAAACAAGGAGAATGCAACTAATTGCCATCAGAAGCTGCTCAAAGAAACAAAGAAGGCTCTAAGTTGGCCTCGGTGCGCTCTGCATCTCAGTAACCTTTTTCCATGCAGGACGAGCCGAGACATCATCCCACCATCTAGCCAGATTCTTTCTCTCGGTGATCAAGCCAGCCTTGTTGGTCCTGTTCACAAGGAAATCCGCATTGGGCAAGTGCACAAGGTCGGCCAGGGAGAAATCATCACCAGCAAAGTACTGGCTCTCCCCCAGCCGTTGGTTATACACATCAAGCACCTTAGCGAGCTTTGCTTCATTCTGCTCAACCACAGCCAGGTCAGTGGTCCGGCCCATCATCGGTGCAAATGCAAGCTGGAAGATAATAGCCAGGCTCGGTGGGTTAAAGTTCTGGCCTTCAGACTCTATCCATTGTTCAATGACAGCACGGCCAACCGCACCATCTTCTTTCTTCCCAAAGAGGGTTTGGTTACCACGGTCCACATACTGGTAGCATATGTAACGGCAAATAGCCCTTGACTCTGCCAAAGATGAACCATACACAGCGTTAAGAAATTGGCCATCTAAGATCTCTTATATTTCCTTTTTCCAGCTAGGCATGCATATGAACAACTGAACAAGTCACTCCTAGAACATATCCTAATGCTTGACCTTTTGCAAATATACATTTCTGCTTGAACAAGGAACTGGAATGAACACATAATTGTGGATCTGTGTTCCTATTGCATCTTTGTTGACGAAAGGAACTTATAAGTGAAAAGAAAATGTTTAGTTTGCAGGTGTTCTTGCAATAATAATGCCATGAAGCATTAGGATATGCAACAAGAGTACTAGAAGAACAGGGAGATGGAGGTACCAAAGACGGTTGTAAAGTGGTCCTTGAAGGCAGGGACCTGGCCGAAGGGCTGCAGCTTGAGGAAAGACGGCGACTTGTGCTCGCCCTTGGACATGTCCACCGGCTCGATCTGGAACGGCACGTCCTTCTCCAGGAGGCAAGCCGCCACGCGGGCCACTGCCGGTGAGATCACCGGCCCGTACACCGTCACAGGCGCCGCCATCGCCTCGCCGCCGCTGGGACCTGAGCTAAAGGACCGAGGAGCGGGTTGATGGGAATGGGATGGATAGGGCGGAGTCCAGGCACTAGGAGCAGCAAGCTAGGAGCTGCACCCCACACTGGTCTGAGACTCGGAGAATAGTCGGATGCCGTCATGACAAGTAAGATGCGTGATGCATTACCCTCTTTTTTCGTCATCCTTCGGGTAAATCGTTTAGGAGAAGAAAAGAAATTCTGCAAAAAATATTTTGAGATATGTTTGGATTTTGCAACACGAAGTTTTGGGATAAAGCTTTTACTACTGTTCCATCAAGATGTATTCTTAGATAAAATACAAGTATTCCTTCACACTCTATAAAAATATGCTGCATAAGGCATATTTTTTAAGTCTTTATAAGTATATATATATATTTATGTTTAATTTCTCTTGCAATATACTCGGATAAAAAATCGTTTGAACATGAATAGATTTATGCTTTTAAAGAAATATATGTACTCTTTTCGTGCCAAAATAAGTATGTATTTTATTCTTATTTTTTCAAAGCCAAACCCTTTTAAATTTAACTATTAGTATATAAAATATTATCAGCATTTATATCTCCTAATATGGTTAGTATAAAATATATTTCAATTTTGATCTCATGGTATATAAAGGCCTGTTTGGATCCAATAAACTAACAACTAGTTCAACTAGTTGAGTTTTGTGGACTAGTAAACTAGTACTAGTTGAGCCTTGAATTAAACATTAGTCACCCACTAGTTCACCTACTAGTTCACCTGTTTGGATCCTTATGAACTAATTGTTAATCAACTAGTTACTAGTTCATGGGATCCAAACAGGGTCTAACATGCATCATAAATATTAGTGTTTTTATACATTTATTTAGGCAACCTTTAGAAAAATTGACTCCTCCAAATGCGACACGTACAATTATTTTGGATTGGTACTGATGAAGTATTATATATAAAAAAAAATGAAAGTTTTGACTTTGAAAACCAAATATGCTTTACATTAAACCAAATATGCTTAAATACGCTTCTTGCATTACAGGAGTGTTTAAATAAGACAATGGATGCCTTTAGGTTAAGCTTGCCATGTGACAAACCAACCAAAGACTTCATCAGATCTTCGGAATTCAGAGGACTGAATTCTAACCATGCAGTCACAAAAAAAAAAAAAAAAAAAAAAAAAAAAAAAAAAAAAAAAAGGTAACCATGTGACTGAATTTCAATTACACGAGAAAGCATAGACACCATACATATGAACAAAAATCTGAAATAGTTTTGCCAAGTTTGAGTAGAATATGAATCAGCACGTCTCCTGCAAGTGTCAAGGTCACGAGAACTGACTGCAGAGTAGATACCTGGCAAACAAGTTAAGAATACAATACAAAGAGAAATTTTGTGTCCATATGCAATGTCCAGAATCTGAATCGGATACACATAACGTCAGGTTGCCATATCTACACGGAATGGCTACCCAAGGAATGGTATATATAATGAGAATATCTTCCCTACGAGTACAACAGATCAACACATAGCTAATTCGAGCTTGGTGATATCTTATTTGGTTAAGCAACCATGGCTGCTGACAACAGCTTACCAAACAGTTTCCTCATTCTTCCATGACGGTGTCATCATCTGAAATTGGCTCACCGTCCAAGAGCCACTGTTCAAGCTCATCAAGATCATCGTCATTATGACGATACCAGTCAGAGGAGGTGTCCCAGAGCATAGTGCCTAATTCTTCACCACGACAAGCCATATGTAAGAAAGGACGGCTTCGAGACAGCGCATCCACCATGACCCTATTCAAGCTACCTGTAATTCCCAGCCACCGCAATCTAGGAAAGTATGGTTTCTTAAACCAACGGGTTGCAAGGGGTGTAATCCCACCACAGTCAAAAAGATCCAGCAGCTGCAAACTGCTGCCATAAGTTCCACCATCAACTTGCATGGATGCAAGAGCCATCACAGAGGCATCCCCGATTTTCGGATTTTCTCGCATTCGGAGCTCAACAAGAGGAGTTCTGCTCCTTGCTAATAACATGATACCATCATCTGTGATACTTGGAATTCTGGAGAGATCCAAAACCTGTAGGCTCTTATTCACAGGGCCAGCAAATAACAAGGTGATGCAATCATTTGTAAGCTTCCGGCAACCCCTCAGAGACAAGGAAGTTAGTGGACATGTTCCAAGTCCCAGATATTTCAATGATTGATCGCTAATATCAGTGCCATCCAAAGTCAAAGTCTGCAACTTGGGAAGGCAGCTCAGAGCCCTAACAGCTTCATCACCCAAACTGCGGCAGTCCCTGAGATCCAGTACATTGAGATCCTTGTTGCATGATAATCTCTCAATCCCAACATTAGTTAGGAGCTTGCACCACCTCAGACTCACATGGGTTAGGCAAAGTGAAGTGGCTATAATGTCATGGAAAACCAGATCAGTTAGATGGCTTCCATGGGACACCCGAAGCTTATGAAGACCAGAACAAGAGTGAATGATTGCCCTAAACCCAGTGTCTGTAACACGGGAGAAACCACCAAGACATACACTCTCAAGATTTGAACACCTGTCAGCCATCAACAGGATTCCGAGATCATTCACCCGGCGGAAGGATGTTACCAAGAATTCCTGGCTGCGCATGAGAGAAATATGCTTCAGCTTTCCATGTGGATTGATTTGCTGAAGACCAGCATTGGTGAGATCTGATGACGAATTAGGCTCTACAATTGGTGCATCTTGCAGGTCCAGATGTGTCAATGATGGAAGGGCGACTGATATGGAACCAATCAGATGATCGGTTATGAAATCCACGGCCAGGCATAACTTTTGAAGGCTAGGAAAGAAAACTGGCGCCTTAACATAACAGTCCATGCATTGTTGTGCTTCTGTAACTGCTGCCAGGAGTTCCAGTAACATTGTCATAGGAATATAACCAATCTCAAGAGAAGATAGCCTTTCAGAAGCAGATGCCCATACACGACCAAAGTTGGGGTCATCAAAAGTTGAGAAGTCAAGTGCCAATCTCAGACTCTGAAAAGGTTGGAACAATGTCAGGCTAATTCAAAATCAGTAATGTATGCACTAGAAGTACAGTCTGATCACAGCGGCTCATCAATGACTCACATAGAAACGTGAGGATGGCACTACCAAGAACTAATAAGTAATAACATAATAAAGCAAGATACAGATCATGGTATGTATACCAGAAACTTTTTATATCAGTTGACTTCAGTTTATTAATTGCACAATCATAAACACTAGGAGTTGACCAGCATGCTTTCCTCGATTTTAATCATGTAATAAAGAAACCAAATGACTGTGCCAATCTGTCGGCACACTAGTAAATGAAATCGAACCATTTGGAAGCTGTAACCAACCTCTAGTTGGGAACATCCATTGAGCAATTCCTGTAGATCAGAGAAATTTACCACCAGTCCCCTACGTGCACCAAGAGAGTTGAGAGAAAGCACCCTGCGTGTCCGTAGGAAAACGTGCATTCAATATCATAATAGCATACCGTACGACTGAAGTACTAATTGAAACAGAGCGGATGCCATACAAGCAAACAGGGAAGCTAGGGGACATTGCAATTGACACAAGCAAGCCTCAGACGGCACACAGATCCATGTCAATGTGCCATGCATTGTTTGCCGCAGAAGCGGCTACGATCGGGTGTACAGGTGCCGCGCAGGCGACCCAGTCTAAGGGAGAATGCAAACAGTACGTACCTGAGATCTCTGCAGGTGGTGCCGAGCTCGCAGAGCAGGCGGCCGCTGATGTTGTCGCAGTTGAGGAGGAGGAGCTCGTGCAGGCCGGGGCGCGCGAGGCAGGCGATGGCAGCGTCCTCGAGGCGAGCGCAGTCGAGGCGCAGGCTCCGCAGGCTCGGGTTCGGCGGCAGCAGCAGGCGCAGCAGCTCGTGCGTCAGGGCCACCTCCTTCAACAGTCACCCAAAAAGCAAACGGAAACAAGGAGCGCGTCAGTCTCGTGGGGACGAAACGGGGGCCAGCGAGGAGGAGAGGGCGTGTAAGCTCCGTACGAGGAGGTGGAAGGAGGGGGAGAAGGCGAGCGCGTGGGAGGCGCAGGCGCGGAGTCCGCGGCAGGCGGCGGCGGCGAGGAGGAGCGAGCGGACGTCGAGGCGGGCGAGAGGATGGTGGCGACGACGGCGGCGGGCAGCTCCGCGTCCATCGCTGGCGCCGGCGCGCACGGCTCGATCGGATCTGGCGGGAGAGGCGGGGGCATGGTGGGATTGCTGCGTCGTGGCGCTGGTGGGGAGATAGGGAAGAGATGCGTGGCGAGGTGGGGCGGTGGGGAAGAGAGAGAGAGAGAGATGGCGGTTTTTGAGGAGGCAGAGCCGTTGCTGCTTCGCGGAAGCTTCGTCTCTCGGTGTCTCGGATCAGATCACGGGGCCCACGCCCGCCGCACGCCATGGTGGCGACGGCCGAACGGGGCGGTTGCGGCGCGGGCCGTGCGGGCTGAGGCCCATTCTGAAATTTCTGTAGCTGATGGTGGCCTGCTGGCGTTGCTGCTCGTCTACGGAACTCTTCTTTTTCTTCTCTCTCTTGCCTTGGTTATTATTGTCAGTCAGTAGTCTGTCCTAAAAAGTTGTAACTTTAGGTATAGTGGAAGTTAATAAAAACATGGAGGATAGTTGTAAATTTTAGGTATAGTGGTTGTACTTAATAACAATCAAAATTGATATCTCTCTACAACCAACGTTTTCATATGTATGTTAGCACTAATACAACACAAACACATGCACTAGATTCATCTGCACTGTACTGGGTTTCCTAGTTGCGATAATGCAGTATCAACTATATTAGAATTAGAAATAAAAGGAACTAAATATTTTGTATAAAAACACTCATCTAGCGAACTAAAATTGTGGACACAATTGGTGGTTTTAAGAAAATGCCAAGTCAAAAGGCAAATGAATACAACGTCATTTGAAATATTTCATACATAGATTAGTGCCATGTTTTTGTTTGCTTCTTATGGGTGGAGTTTTTCTTATCGCTTTGGATTTTAAGATTGGTATCCTGATTTTTATTTTACATGAGTTCTAATAATTAGTCTGATTCTTCTTTCTTAAGGAACGGTAAAGTCAGAACATTTGTTTCCGTTATTAAGAAAAGTAAGGGGAACCGGCAGTATCCCTTATCGTTTGCACACGGCGTGGGTAGGACATGGCCAACCATATTACCGCTATTTGAACTGGTCAACTGGCAGTATACCGAGTTTCACTGGCGGCGAGAGGCTAGTTTTAGCTTTGTAATTTTTTTGAGTGAATTTTTTTGTAAATAAATAAATAGAAAATAAAGTAAACTCAGTGTGGGCGTGCATTGGTCCAGTGTTACCTAGGCCCAAGACTGATCTAGCCAGGCCCCAACAACACTTAACCTAGGGAACGAACTGGGCCGTGCTTTGTTCAGGAGGTTGGACCAATTCGAGCGGCCCGCTATAAAATAGCAGCACAATCACATGACTGTCGTGAGTCGTACAGGTGCGCTTGTTGCCTCGGCCTTGAATTGGGCTGGTCTTGGATCACGCAAGCCGCAGTAACGCCCGCCGGCCGGCCAATCACAGCCAGCCTCTCAACTTGCTCGCCGCACGGCAGGGACTACGGAGACGACCGGCGCGCGTACGACGGCGGCATGGGACGGTGGCGCGGCCGGCGGGGCGGTCACGCCGCATGCATTAACACCGCGCGCGGGAGGTCCGATCGGAGTGGAAGACGGGGCCCCCCCAGTCCGTCCAGAGCGTGCCGTGGCAGGACGAGATTCCCGCGGCCGGCCTCGGCGCCTTGCATTAAATTCGCTCTCCCCGCGCCCCCGTCTGCACTGCAACCGCGGGAGCTGAGGAGGACCCTCCCATCCTGTCTGCATGTGCACCGGCCACCGGCTGTATCCCGTGCTACAGTATGCCTGTGCTCGGCTGCCTGGCCGGGCGGTGCAGCCACCTGTGCCGTCGTCGCTTTGTCTCTTCTTTTGTCTCGCTAGCTAGCTGCTTGTCCGCGTTCGTCGATCGCCGTCCGTCCGTCCGTCCGTTCGGCCGGCCGGCCGGCCGGCGGCGCGGCGCGCGGCGCCAATTCAAGACGCGTTCCGCCAGCCAATACGTCCGACCAGCCCGGCCGGCCGGCTGATACGGGCGCGATCGTTCCGGTTACGTCCGACCAGTGGCCGGCGCACCACCGAATGCATTGCCGATCGATCCCATCCTTGGTCTTGCTCCTGCATGCAGCAACGAGCGAGGCGCCCACGCACAGTGCCGGGTGCATGCCTGGCTTTATTATGTCTTGGCCCCTGCCGAGAAAGTAGACTAGTCCCATGTTTTGTTTGTCGTCCAGGGCCTTGTTTAGTTCTCCTGCAAGTTGTAAGTTTTTCCACTCTCTTTCCATCACATCAATTTCTACCCGTATGTATGGATCATTAAATGTTAGTAAAAAAATAACTAATTACACAGTTTTGTTGTAAATCACGAGACGAATCTTTTGAACCTAGTTAGGCCACGATTGGACAATATTCGATCTAGGGACTAGATAGATGAGCAATACCCCTAGCTAGCTAGTACGTAGCCACTAATCGCGCACAGTAGTTAGTTATAAAAGCCGGTGCAAACACGTGAACGTACAGGGGGACAAACTTTTCGATGAACAAAGGCAGTACGCTCCAGTACATGCATACACCGATACACGCGATACGTGTGCGCGCGTACAACTTTTGTAGTCTTATAATACGCATGATTATCACAAATTCACAATTTTCACACAATTTTAACCACTCGTCTTAAGGTGTGTGTCTATTTTGCCAAAAAATTTCGTGTTTTGACTCATCCTTTTGCAAAATGAATCTAAACACCTCTTCAAAATTTACAAAAGATTGGTCTTGAAAAGATTTGGCATTTGGGACTCTTGAGGCCCAAAATTACAAAAAGTTGGCAAAAAACTGCTTTGAGGGGTGTGCTTGCGCTCATATGGTGATACACAATGCAAAAACCTTTTAGTGCATCTAAACACTTCATCCAAAATTTAGAATGCCAAAATATTTGGACACAACTTCTATGAGCAAAATAAATTGGCATTCCAAATGGATCTAAACATAGCTTTATTTTAAAAAATTTGCAAAATATTACCTTTTTTTTTTGTTCATGGCTTGCTTTATTAATACAAGCAGTTCTTCAAAAATAACTTAAATTTAACTATATTTATATAATTTTTTAATAAGACAATCAGTTAAACTTAAGATTAAAAAAACCAAAAGTCTTATAATTTAGGATGGGAAAAGTCATTGCTAGCTGCTTATATTATCTATATATATATACATGCACGCTGGATATATATACTTTGAACGTTACTTGACTATATAACCCCCCTAAACACGTAACTTGACTATACATCCCCTAAACCCGTTCCAATCCTTGGTTTTGAATGAAAACCCTTGAATTCCTTTTATCTATCTCAGATCAATTCAGTGATGATGTTATTCCGGCAAATGACGTGTTGGAAAAATAGGCAATTCCGTGATTAATAATTTGGCAACATGAATCATATGATGAATTAAGGCACACGTACGTAATTAATAGCATGCAAATTCCTAACATACTAGTAGATTTATTTATACAATAGCGCTAACAACATTAGATCACAACATAATTTCATTTGCAGAAGGCCCCGTGCATATGGCAGGTCCACAAGTGGTAGAGGAGGGACGATGCCGAGATAGGTCCAAGAAGCCGAGTCAGAGATGACGGTACACAACATCGTCTGACTTAGATGGAAGACAAGCCATTGTATAGACAATGTGTAGTTGTGCGGGGAGGTGATTCAAAAAATCTTAATTAGCCACTCTCTCCTTATGTGAATGCAGGATCGTAAGGGTGAACGATAGTCTACAGACTTGCTCTTTCTACCACCGGTGCACTCAAAAGCGTTAGGGATGGAGAGGTTGCAGTGTTTTGATAAAGGTCTGTGCAGTGTTTTGCACTCACTGTATTTCACTACAAGAGATGATGCCTTCTGACCATTACCTTATCTCTAGTCATAGAAGGCTAGTCATTAAAAACCTTCTGTGACTATTTTTGTGAAAAATTTTGATCTGTGACTATTTTTGTAACAATTTATATTAGTTATAATGGTTATAGATCAAAAATTGTCACAAAAATAGTCACAAAAGATCTTTAATGACTAGATAAGCTTATAATAATTATAGAAGGTCTCTTGTAGTAATTATTCTGTACCCCCCAAATCAGCCTCTTCCGTTTGAAATATCGTGGATTGGGCTCACAAATTCTTCTAGTGCCACTAGATAGAATCATAGAAGGGTACCGGAGAATAACTTTGTCACATGGAGGCGATCGGTGATGAGTGTTGTTGATTGAAAGTTTTTTTTTAAAAAAAGCATTGGACCTTCTCGTGAAGGCCACCGTAGTAATTCGGTTGGTACGGGAGTTTATCGGAAGCTCTCTAGATGACACTGTAATACTCTTGGCCGGTGGGGGCACTGGAGAAGCATCGGAGAAAGGAGGACAAATAAGTTCATGTTTCATGCGTGAAGTTTTTCGGAGCACGGACTGTTAGCACTGGATTTGTCCGTTTATTGCTGAAGGGGACGGACACAGGAGGAAATGGTCCTCCAATGACTAGTTTGCTATTGTAAAATAATTAATTGGACTAGCTGTTGGGGAACCTTGAATGGTCTTCTCGCGTGAGCACCACAGTTTTTCAATGGGTGTGTAGATAGCCATTAAAAGGGAATAACAACTAGATGCTTGTTGATTCTATAAAAGAGTCTTTATGGGGAATTTTTAGCTCTCTTGGCTATTTTTACTGGTGACTACACTCCATAGAGCTCAAGATCACACTCACATAAGCACACTTAAGATTGTGATTTAGTGAAATTGAAAGTGGTCTAGTCCATTTAAGCACACTTAAGATCACACTCTACTCACATAAGCCTAGAGGATCATTGTTGCTTGATTTGTTATTACTTTTAATGGTCGTTGTCACCTAGATGGCTTGGAGACCACGACACCATTGAATTCCGCTATGGTGATTGTAGCAACACAAGAAAAAAGCAATGCACCAACCCTATATATTGTTGCTTACCTATGTGCGAGAATGACGATGGGCAACTACAATAGTCGGGGTGCTTATCTGGTCACATAAGCCGGTTTATAAAGACAAAGTCACTGGTGATTTGTTGTGCTCTTGTTGCGCAAATAAAAATAACATGTTTCTCCCTCAAGAACGATCACATCTTTAAAAACATTTCATAAAGCCTCGATAAGCCCAAGCATTTTCGAAATCAATAAGACAAGTAAAACAACTCCTAACGAGTGTCTTTTAGAACTACAGTGACATTGTAGTGATGCTACAACACTAATTAGTGCACTATTCCAACTACTCAAGGCAATTGGTCACAATACCCTCCTCACATGTAAACTGATCGAAACATGCAGGGCCTTAGCCATAGGACAAAGAGTCAATACTACATACACTTGATGAAAAGTGTGCATTGAAAAGATTACTTTGGAAACTGAAAATGCTATTTATTCTCATATATCAAGATCAATTAGGGCATCCGCAGTGGTAGGTTGAAAGTGTCAGCTTATGTGGAGGTAAGATAAAATAAAAAAAAAAAACAGAACGCAAGAAGGCTCGTTTGCATATCCGGAGAATACGGAATGGACAAAGACACATAATTCATCAGAAAGCGAGCAAGACTAGCGCTTCATCCGTTGCTAGCGAGTGTATATTCTCTCTTCTCTCGTCTAGCTGGATTAAAATAAAATTGATGCTAGCGACGTCGCCCATCACTGCCAATGCAAGGACATAGGTCTAATCTAATAAGTTGCATGATATATAGTTGATGGACAACCATTTTCCTCTCGCAAAGATGGCAGCAACATGACCGGCCCGCAACAACTACCAAACCTCTTTTGACAACATTTATTAAGCATGACTGAACAAAAGACTTCAACAAAGAAGTCAAAGTGACAATATCGTTCGTTCCATGTAAATAAAGGCTGGATTCACGGTTCATTTCGCTAGCAAACACAACTGTTTTTAAAACTTCAACAAAGAAGTCAAAGTGACAATATTGTTCGTTCCATGTAAATAAAGGTTCGATTCACGGTTCAGTTCGCTAGCAAACACAACTGCTTTTAAAGAAGCAGTCATCATTGTCAAGTTCACACTTGGACATATATAACGCAAAGATCGATGAGCAAATGTAAGCTAAAGCCTTGTTTAGTTGGAATGAAAGTTGCAAGTTTTTCCACTCTCTCTCCATCACATCAATTTCTACCCATATGTATGGAGCACTAAATATAAGTAAAAAAAATAACTAATTACACAGTTTAGTTGTAAATCATGAGATAAATCTTTTAAGCCTAGTTGGTGTACGATTAGACAATATTTGCCAAATACAAACGAAAGTGCTACAGGAGTTCGAATGAAAGTTTTTTCCGCACAACTGAATAAGGTCTTAGGATGCAAGTTGCAAGTTTTTTCACTCTCTCTCCATCACATCAATTTTTACCCGCATATATGGAGCATTAAATGTTAGTGGAAAAAATAACTAATTATACAAGATTTTTAGTTGTAAATCACGAGGTAAGATAAAATAAAAAAAAACAGAACGCAAGAAGGCGAATCTTTTGAGCCTAGTTGAGCCATGATTGGACAATATTTGTCAAATACAAACAAAAGTGCTACAGTTGCTCAGGTTATAAAAACTTTCGAACTGAACAAGGCTTAAGGGTACTTTCCATCTCTTCACACTGCACGACGTACAACGTCTTCTTCAATTCATCCTCCTCACAAGCTAAGGCCTTGTTTAGATGAAAAGTGTTGGAAAAAGTTGCAACTTTAGTAATGCATTTCGTTTGTATTTGGTAAAATATTGTCCAATCGTGGCCCAACTAGGATTAAAAGATTCGCCTCGTGATTTACAACAAAACTGTGTAATTAGTTATTTTTTTCACTAACATTTAATGCCCATATATATATGGAGCATTAAATGTTAGAAAAAATGATGTGATGGAGAGAGAGAATGGAAAAATGATTGCAACTTTTGTCAAATACAAACAAAGTGCTACAAAATCGAAAAAACTTGCATGGAACTAAACAAGGCCTAAGTGTGATTTGTACCTAGCCAGAGCCACTCGAGCATTGAAATATATAGAACAGCTACTTAGTTGCACACTCATGGCCTAGTAGTATTTGAGAGGGCTCTCGCACCATGAGAAGTTGTTCTGAGGAGAGCTTGTCCTAAAATTAAAAGGGAGAAGAAACTCTGAGAACTTGGATGGATAGCCAGACTGCCGCCACTGGAACGGAGAACCGTACCGGCGGGCAGATGACCAAATTAAAGCGCGCGCGCGCGTCCCGCCAAACTTCACCAAGAGGCAAGAACAAAACGAAACCCTAGTTTTCGTCCTTGGCAAACCCTCTCCTCCGTCCAAGCAAGTCCAGTCTCAGACGACCCTCATTTTTTCCTCCGGCGTGCAGTGGCGCCCCTCGTCTTCTGCGCATGTTGTTCAAACAAACCGTCGGCCTGAGTAATTACCCGGCGTCACGCGCCTTCGTAAATGCAGTAACCAACATCCATCGTCCATCCGTCCATATCCCAGGTCAGGCCAGCACGGCTCCATCAATTCAAAGCTCGGAATCGTCCTCGCGCGCCCGTGCCTACGATGAGATCGAGAAAAATGGCGGAAATTAACGCTCGCTCACACGCCGCCCCGACCCCGATCGCATCGCGTGATTCGCGTCCGTAGCTCATTTAACTCCCACGCCCAAAAACATGGCAGAGCAGCAGCTGTAGCTTGCACGTTCTTCATTTCACACCACCGTCCTCATCAGCTCAGAGTCAGAGCACCCACGTCGTCAGTAATGGCGTTTCGTTTGCAAAGCCACCACCATGGATCATATCGATGGATCTCCGGCTGCTGCTATGGCGCGGCCTAGGGTTTCATTTCTCACTCGCTGATGACGCGAGACACAGCCACATGCAGCTAGCACCGCCGCGCAGGCAGACAGAGAGTCGTCGCTGTTGCTAGCTAGTGCTGGCCACCCTCTCTAGCTTCTTCTTGCAATTGCATTTGCATAGAGAGCTCAGAGCTCTGAAGGGAGGGGTCAGATCGGGCAAGAAAGCTGGGTGTGGCCCGGGGAATCTCATTTATGTCGTCGCACCTACATATGCATCCATGGCTCCATCCATGGTGCTGGTGCCTGGTGCTGCTGGAGATGGAGAGAGACAGGGGCCTGGTTTCCATTAATGCTGCAGCCTGTCTTACTCATTTGGTAGCCGGAGAGACTTGAATGCCCACCCACACCCACACCAGAGAGACGGAGAGGTGCGGTGCATAAAGTTGGAGCCCCTCCCTCCATTCTTTCCACTGCACAGCCCATCCATCTCCCCCCTTCTCCTCCTCGCTCTCGTCTAGTAGTAGCTTTTACCTGCTTTCTTCTCCATCCCTGTCCTCTTTCTCCGGCCAGCCGCTGAAAGCTAAAGCTACTGCTTGCTGTTCATCTTCTGCATGGCCATGGCTGTGCCTGTGCTTGCTTTCCCTTTCCTCCATATACATGCATGCTTCCATGTATATATCCATCATCACCCCACTCTGCAGGGCCTTGAAAAGGAAATCAAGGAGGACTAATAATGGAATAGTAGCTATGATGTTGGCTCGGCTCACTCAGACGACCTCGTACGTGTCCATGGCGACCGCACTGGTGTTTCTGATTGAGCCGTGCCAATATCTTAGTACTCTTCCATACATCTGCTATATATGTGCGAGCTGCTCTCAATGCAACTCTCAACAATCATCCGTGTGTTCTGGTTGTTCACTACTGTACTTCACTTGCGATCTGGCTCAAGGTATGCGTAGACAGTAATAGTCCTAACATACGTAGGACAGGAGCATTCTTTTAATTAGCTGTTTGCAGAAATCCATTCGTTCACCGTTCAGACGATGTTGTCAACATGACCGCATGCATGCTGGCCTTTCTGGTAGGTACTTCACCATATGCATCATCCATGCGTTTTAATTTTCTGGGTATTCGAAATGCATATCACATTTTCATAAAAAAAAAATGCATATCACATTGACTACTCTCAGCTGATGTGCGTGATGATGTGCAAAAACTTGGAATATATAGCTGCAACTGCAGGGTCTATATTTGTCTGATATCTCTCTGCCACTTATTTATTTACATTATCTCGTTTTATATACTGTCGACTTGCAGAAATGCTCATGCTTTGCTAACATAGGTATTCAATTCAAAGTGTTGCATCTCCATATGGAAAAAGTGTTGCATCTCGCGCAACTGCATATATGAGTACATATCTATCATAAACTGACTGCAGGCGAGGATGAACTAGCAGGTCATTGTTTGATCTCACGAAGATGGATCTGGAACAAATATTGCACTCACGTGAAACAGTCGATGTAGTACATGTTTAATTAGATGTTCATGCATGGCCTCACATTCTGTGATCGACCATTGCAATCGGAGAGGAGAGGAAAACCTGTAAAGATCTTTGTAACTGTATGAGTAAGAGGCAGTATGGTTACTGCTAGCCTCCAGGCATTTGGCCTGATAATTCCTTCTTGGTTCCTTGAATTAATTCTGTCTGACGCGCTGCATTGTGTGTAATGCATATCCAGCAGCCGCTCGACGGGCTTCTAAAGATGCTCTATTCGATCACATTTTAGGCATCGTGGTCTGAATTCTATTATAGTTAAGGGAAATGTTTGCTTGTTACGCAGATCAGTTGTAGAACTATAATAGTCCCATCTCTGTTACTTGTACTATTACTTCTATTCCACAAAACATTTGTTCTAGGATTACAAATATTTTAAAAAATTCAAGACAAGTTAATGTTTTAGCTCTGGACACTACGTTAAACTATTACTTCTTGAGATTGCAGCCTCCATCCTCCATGGATTCCTTTAATTGTAGTGGCTCCCCTATTTTTAAATCACCATGAATCACTTGGATACATGAGTAATTAATTTCTACTGAACACTAACCTGTTTTAATAAGAATTCTAGAAGCATGAAGAATTTTAGGACTGAGGGAGTATGTTTCAAACTATTAACTATATTAATGGGAATATTAATTGTTAAACCAGTAGAAACATTTTCCACGTTCACCGTACGTATAACATAAAATACTAATGCTTTTAATTAGTGGCTTGTTTGGTTGAGCTATGAGCTGTGTGAAAAAACAGCTGTGAGTTATGTATTGTGAAATAAACTATAAATTGTTTAGTTTAAATAACTATAAAACCTACCCTCTCTCCTTGAAACAGCTGTACCAAAACCAGGGGCCAAGCTGTGCCAAGGTGCTCCTGAAATTGTACTGCATAAAAACAACAGCTCTGGGGAAAAAAAAAAAAAAAACACCTGTTTGATTGGCTTTTCTGTAGCAGAAAAACGCTGAATTCCCTTTTCAAAATTATGCTCCCCAGACAGAGAATTCAAAATCATTCAGCCACTCTTAACTTATCTTCTGTATACAAGTACACAAAGAATAAAATAAATTCAAGTGGTCACGACACATACACACACCAGTAGTCCATCTTCCATGCTGCTGAAGAGACTGAGTACTAGTACATCTCTGCGTATATTAATTACGGTCAGTACTGCGGTGCAGCTTCCAAGCTCTACAAATTGTGTAAATGCTCCAGCTTCTCTCCCCCTCTGCCTCTTTCTCAATTATGTCTTCCTGCTATGCACTGTACGCTCCATTCACTTCCAAAATCAAAATCAAAGTTAAAGTGAATGCATGCGTAGGACCTGCAACTGTACAGTGGATCAGCACGAGCTCTAGCGTGCTCCAACTTTCTTATGCTCAGAACATGAATCAATACAGGCCGATCATGACTGTACATGAAGAGATAGGAGTATATCATAACAAATGTTTTTTATCAGATATAGCAAAGGGAGCTGCTCATATGTGTCGAGCTCGAGCAGAAGCACATTGTTGAGGCAGTGACCATAGTGAGAGATTGGAGCACATCAGACAAGAATGCCCAAGAACACAGTCCTCAAATGCCATCATATATCGCCCAAAAAAGACATGCCAGCAACCACACTTCACTCTTTGGCCGCACGTCTTGGCCGGTAAGAGTTGGTAGTAGGCAGCCATAGCGTGGTGGTGGACAAATCCTGATGTGCACTTATTTACTACTACTCCATCATAGATGTTCGTGGAGTTTCATAATTGTATATAGTACATCATCTCTAGTTAGTTTCTCATTTTTTTTCTAAATTATAAGTCGTTTTTTACTCTCTTAGTACATCCATTTTGTTATATATCTAAATGGACGTACCAACAAAGTCAAAGCGAAACGAATGGGATAGTTAGTAGTACACAGTAAGTCAAAGAAGAATAATTCCTCCATTTCAAATTAGTTATCATCTAGCTCTGTCCTTAGTCAAACATTTTAATTTTTTATCATCAAGTTGTATATATTCATACTGTTGGACATGTGATTTGTACATTTTGAAAGTATTTTTCATGCTGAATTTAAAAACATAAACCTTATGATGTTAAGCTATATGAATATCTTGATGTTGATAGAGAAAGATGAAAAAAAAAAACTGTTGGATAACATGCGATTAATTTATACATTTGGAAAGTATTTTTCATGGTGAATCTAAAAATATAAACCTTATGATGTTAAGCTATATAAATGTCTAGACATTGATAGAGAAAGATGGAAATAATTGACTTTGGATGAGCTAGAGTGACAACTGACAACTAATATGAATAAGATCGAGTACTTCAGCATGAAAAATGTTAAGCTTTATGAATGTCTAGATGTTGATGGAGAAAGGTGGAATTAAACTGTTGGGCAACATGTGATTTATACATTTGGAAAGCATTTTTCATGGTGAATCGTGAATCTAAAAACATAAACCTTATGATGTTAAGCTATATAAATATCTAAAGTTAAACAACCGAGCCGAGCAAATCAAGTGAGGTCTAAATTGTTCAAAACTACCAATTTTAGCTCGGCATGGAGCCAAGCTGAAGCCGTGCCAAAGAGGCCTTTAGGCCAGTCCCAGCGAAGGTGCCTCTGAAACAAACTTGGGAAACTAGGTGTACATTCTTTCTAGAGGGGCCCTTAGGCCCGTCTAAGCGAAGGTTTCATTCTCACAAAAATAAGGGTGCCACACAAGCAAATTTGATGACACGACACCAAGTTAGAAAAAGAGGAACCTTGAAAATTGTTCCACATTAGCATTGAGAGGCAAAAGTTTTATTTCATCTAAAAATCATACAATCACAGATTACATATCAATAGCCTATGAAACACCAAAATTGAAACAATGCACCGCGCGCGCGCGCGAGAGAGAGAGAGAGAGAGAGAGAGAGAGATTGTTTCATTTATTATCACAAATGACTTTAGATGACATGACACTATGAAACATCAAAATAGAAATTTCAATTGAGATTGGCCCTACTTCCACTAACCAGTGGCATCTTTTAATATATTTGTTTGCTAGCCACACTTCACTTTAGATAAATTTTATCAAGTTGGCAGTGTTTGGTTGATAACCAAAGTTTCGGCATAAGCCGGTTGATTTGTTGTGAGAGAAAAATACTGTTCGAACGGCTGATAAGCCCGGTTTATAAGACAAGCGAACAGAGCAAGTTAAGATTTTTTTTAACTCCACGTGTCAGAGAGTAAAAAGTATATGAAAAGGTCCTTTATACTACAATGTAAAGTGTGACTTCAATTTTTTTAGCCACATTTTTTCTAGCTCGTCACACTTTAGACAAATTATAGCTAGAAAACCAAACAATCTCTCGATCTGAACTAGTACTTTCCATGTGAGGGATCCAGATTAGCCGGGTAGTAGTTGGGACTTGCAAAGGAGTAACTAGGGTGAGTAATGAGACGATCATAAATGATATGGCAGGGAAAAGCATCAAAGGCGACAGCAGGGAATATGGGGCATGGTCACTTTGGTCAGGCAGGCAGGGCCAGCATTTACACTACACGCATGCGACCACTACAGTAGATCAGATGGAGCCATAGACATGCAGGAGCCATAGCCCAGCATGCACGGCGCACGGCCGGCCGGCCGGCTGCCCGGACCTGGCCCTGCCTTTGCCTACTGCCGTGGCCACTGGCCTGGCCTCTATACCGTCAGACAAAGATTCCCTCATTCACTTCTCCAACCCCCGCTCAGATCAGCCCCATGCTGCGGCTGTAGCCGGTGCGCGCTGCCGTCTCTAACTGTCACCTCATCACCGCGCCTATTGTTGGGCAGTAGCTCTGCGTCTACTACTTCTCTCCCACGCCTCCAGTCCAGTACCCACGCCGATTCAATGCTTCGGCAGAGACAAAAGCCACTCTGCCACATGGATGGGGCGTTGCTGCTTGCCAGACTGGTCCGGCTGGTCTGGTCTGCTCGCCTTGTTGTGACTTGATTTGTTGCCCCATTTCACCCCATCTCCAACAAGTGTCAAGAAAGTTAGCACGACACTTCTTCAAGTCCTAAGCATGTTTTTCACTAAACAAAGATCTATTGAAAAACAAAACAAAGCTATATGCCATCTTCATGGGTTGGTTTGAGCTGACTATATAGTTTTCCTAGAACTATCTTACTACTGTACTTGATTTAATTTGAACATGCTGCTACCACAGGCCATTCAATCAAGGCCACACAGGAAGGACCATGGAGTGTGGAGAAAGCAAGGGTAAGGAAGGTCATTGGGGGTACCGGTGGCAGTAAAGATCCTGGGTATTGGTTGCTCAGAGGATTGGTACAAATGGAATTTTGTTGGTGCGTATAATTGCCCATAAAGGTTGAGATGGGCACACCCAGGGACCAAAGAAAGAATGGTCCAGGAACACTTAGTATAAGATAACAGAACTGGCATGGCTTAGCGTGCCAGATGTGAGAGTGATGGCAAAAGAAGATGCATCGGGCATATGGAAAAGAATGCATAGAATCATCTTCCTTGTGTTTATGATCAAGGTTTCCAAACATATCTGAGCTGAATTATCGGCAGCTGATAGGTTATTGGAATAAGAATTAGCATACTAAGCTCAATTTTAACTGGGCCTGTTTCCAGGTGACAACTGAGAAGTGCCAAAGTCAGCTACTCCAACTCATGAAACGGCTCACCTAAACAGTATGAATAAAAAAGAATGCCGAACACAATAACCATACATGCAATATTTGATAATAGAGTTTCCAAATCCAGCACAACAAATTATATGGAAAGAAGATAAGTACAACTTCTGGTTCCTTTCATATCTATATGTGTAAGTATAAAAGGAACCGCTCACATAACGGAGTGTTTGGGATTCGTGCAATCCTGACCCATTGTGTTAGTGGGCCAGAAATTTAGTTCAAATTCCTAGCCAGTCCAATCCACATGCCACATGGACTGGGCCAGGATCAATAGGCTCTTCCAAACACAGATCCAATGGGTCAAAAGGATAAGAGAGAGCAATTCTAATCTAATAATATATGCCTCACCTCTAATAGTTGTAGAGCAGCAACCTACGAAAAGGTTTGTTCATCACACTCTCATGGCTTGACTGTAACCTGGTTTGCTCATTTGCTTCCAGTTCCAGGGTAAACTATTTCCTGCAACCATTGACTCAGTCACTTCAGGGTTCAGGAATCAGGACAATGAAATATCATAAATGATATGAAAACAATGAAGTTGACCTGTACCTATCTCAAACTCGGAGCAATTCCATGATGGTACACTGGAAAGTGGAAACTGGTCTCCCAGCAGGCCAAACTGTCATGAACCTCAATGACTACAAGAGGGTCACACCCTCCAGTTGCTAAACCAAATCATGCTGCTTTTGTCTTCGGAAGCTTTTAAGTATTTTGATAAGCTCATACGTCCGCACATCATGGCCCAATTGGAGGCACAACTCCAATGGGGTCAATCCATCCTGAAATTCACCAACAAATTGTTCATGTTTTCAGAAGAATACAGGACATAAGACTGCCATAATTGCATCAAAAAATGCTACAGAAAAAAATAATGAGAATTGGGAGGAATTAGTGACGAGAACACGATATCCTGCAATTAGTAAAGGAATATTTCAAAGCAAACCATTCAGTGAATCCATAGATGTGTTCTTATCAAATAAGCAAACCATTCAGTGAATCCATAGATGTGTTCTTATCAAATAAGCAAACCATTCAATCAATCCATAGATGTGTTCTTATCAAATAAGCAAACCATTCAGTCAATCCATAGATGTGTTCTTATCAAATAATCCAAAAATGCATTCATACTGAATCATCTGAGAATTTTAGAATATTCACTTTACTTACTTGAGTTTTAAGAGTTCTATCAGCGCCCTTTATTAAAAGCAGCTTCACAATGTCAGTCCTCTGTGTTTGTACAGCAAGATGCAGAGGTGTCCATCCATACTGCAATGTGATCGAGCTAAGTGTTAAGTCCAACCAACGGAAGATAAAATAAAGCAAGGAAATTCCAGCAGTTAGACATACATCATCTGGACGGTTGATGTCAACATTGTATAGTAAAAGTGTCTTTATGGTCTGACTACATGCTGCTTGGACAGCATAATGCATTAGAGTTGCACCATCCTGTATCACCACACGTCACAAGAAAAATAAATCTCACGTATGATACTGCATCAAACTAGAGAATTCAGGAGCGTCACTTCATCACAGTAAAGATGATTAAATGAGGCAAATGCATTAGACTCTGTACAAATTGTTTACAAGGCACCAAGGGACCTAAAGTAATGAAGACAGGCCCAAATAACATTGCTTGAGTTAGGCTCTGTACAAACTCTTTACAAGCATGCTAAACAAGGTTTGTACTCACTTTATCTTGGATGAATGGATTTGCTGAGTTCCTTAAAAGATAGTTGATAATAGCAGCCTTCTTTGAAAGAATTGCTTTGTGAATCGCTGGCAAGCCATCCTAAGGAAACCAGCAAAAGGTCCAATGAAAAATAATGATCTAAAAAGCAAACAAGCCATATAGCTATTTTACAGTCAGACAGTGGCAATTACCTTATCAAGCGCATTTATGTCCACATTGTGTTTTAAAAGACTATCCAATAGATAGAAATCCCCAGATGCAGCAAGGGTATGAAGCGGAAGCCATTTACCCTGCAAGGAATAGATAAGCACATTACACCAGAAACTAAACTTGAAATTACAAATATCATCATAGACAAGTGAAGTGGAATTTCCACACATCTTAGAAGGATTGAGTACAAAAATCTCTATGGTTCTCGTGCTTCAGAAAGTAGCTGCTATTCGTGATGAATGACTCAACAACGACTGAATTACTCTGAACAAAGATTGCTTACAGAAGTAGCAGCTTCCAGATCAGGCACTCGCTTGTTCAGCAGAACCTTCTCCTCATTCGAGAACAACTTCTGACGGCCTGAAGTATAAAAGAAATGTCATTATGCATAATAAAAAATAAAAAATAAGCAAAAGAATGACACATGATGGAGAACAAAGTCACTATAAACGAAATTACTAATTCATCCAACTGGCCAAACACAGACAATGCATTCTTTCATAAAAGCAACATTGTCTAACAATCAGCCATCTTTAAGTAGCAAGAGAAACTAACATGACTACCGAGTCTACCAAGGCAACAAAATGTGTACCCCGTTATTGATAACATCTGTCTTCTGTCTGGGCATCGGCATTGCGTTTGACATAAGCTCATGAACTTTCATGATCCTATCTATTGCAGTGCCATTGGTAAATATAATGAGTTTTGACCTTCGATATTCAAATTATATAAGCTCAAACTACTCCAGTTTTGTGTAAAATCTAAACACAGAAATGCTGTAATGGCTCCCTTGGCTCGCATAGTCTCGCTGCTCATTTGGGGTAAATCTCCAAAACACACATGGACACAGACAAAAGTCCATTTCCAGACCATATGAGTAATGAACTACAGTCACTATTCTAACGAAAATGTAGTCAATGAAGCAATTCTTCTGTATGTGAAAAACAAGTCCAGAAAAAAAGAACTCACCCCTGGGGCTCTTGCTGTCCTCCTCATCCTGAGCATACTCCCGACTCCTAAAAAACTCATCGATGTCCTCAAGACTGCCAACATCCATCCCCATCCTCGGATTCCTCGGGGCCACACGCGTCCCAGGCTCTGGCGGTGGAGGTTCCTCCACCTCCGGCGGAGGAGTCCTCTCCAGCGGCCCCCGGTATACATGAGCAACGTGGTCACGCTCCGCGCTCAGCATCCCCTTGCGGTACGCGCGGAATTCATCAGGGGCGGCAACGGCCGGGGGCGCCCGCCGCTCGAGGCGGCTCCCGAATCGCAGCCCGTGCGCGATGCGGCGCTTCTCCTTCTTCGTCAGGTTGATCTCCTCCTCGGCATCCCTCCACCTCTCCGGCACCAGGCTCTCGCCCTCGCAGACCTCCGCCCTCCAGCCGTGGCGGGAGGAGCTAGCCGGCGGCGGCGTGGACGAGGGCAGGTCCAGGTCCGGTTCCTCGAAAGCGTCGTCGTCGAACACGAGGCAATCCCCGACGACGACATCCTCGTCGTCGGCGACGGCGGTGACCGCGAAGGCGGAGGAGAGGACTGGACGCGGGGGTAGGGATAGGACTATGGGTTTTGGGAGTTGATGGTTGAGGCGACGGGCCGAGGTGGCGAATGGGTTCAGAATATGGGTTGGGGAAGCGGAGGGGAGGGGGAGGAGGCGGTGGTGGTGGTGGAAGACGGAGGGCGGCGTCATGGCGTCTTCCCGCGCCGGCGCGCCGTGCTCTGAGGCGTGCCGCGTCCAATCTTGAGAGGAGGATTGGCCGTGCTCTGCCTGGACCGGATATTCGGAGCACGCAGCACGCGTGTATTTCCACATGGGCCAAGCTTCAGCAGGTTGGGGCCCGAAACGGAGGTCTGGGCTTAACACCAGACGAGTTTTCCTCTAAGGGCCCGTTTGGCTCTCCGAAATTTTTAAAATTGAATTTATATTATAAACTATAGTAGTGAGAGAAAAATTTAAAATTCTATATTTTTTTAAAGTTCACATATAAATATATTTTAAATTTATAGGGTGAGATATGGAAAATAGATACCATAGATTTTTTTCCTCAACTTAATTAAAGTTATAGATGATCCTATAGATTTTTCTTTTACAACTATAGTTTATACAATAAATTCAATTCTAAAAATTCTGAGGAGCCAAACAGGCCCTAAGGAGAAAATCAAGGTATGTTTTTCTTTTCTTTTTGCCAAAAAGAACCCAGAAACAACATAGAGAGCTATTTTGTATATTATATTATTAACATATATAAAGCCACTGGGTCATTAATTTGTATAGAAGTATAATATTCATTTTTAAAATTAAACTTACTATGTCCATCGTAGTTTTTTAATCAAGAAAAAAAATATCACCATTTATATCTTCGAATAGGTTTGCCATAAAAAAATATATCTCATCTATTGATAACATGTTTCTCTAAGCATATTGGTTTGGGTGTGGTATTATTTTTTTAGAGAAGGAAGTCAAAGCTTTGGTACAGTTTGGGTATGCTATTGCCAATGCGAGAGTAACTCGTATAATTAGTAAATGGATGGTTTCTTTTTTTCTGAGCAACCATAAAATTTGTCTCTATTATATCATATAATATTGCTAGTTTTCCTTAGAGCACCTCCTAGAGACCATCAAGCAGCGGACCTGTGGATCCAAGCGGACGCGGCCTTCCTTAGTTGTTTGGCTATCAAGTAGCAAAGTCTAGCTTAATTTGTTTCCTTGGGCTGCCTATATGTTTTTTTTGGGAAGGGGGGCGGGGCATCGCTTCTCGCTGTAATTACAACATTTTATCTTAATTATAAAGTTGTGCAAGCCTTTTAAGTATTTGAGAAAAAGATAATCTTTTTAAAATTTGGACCAGTAGAGTGTTTGAATTATTACAAGATACCTAACATATAGCAATGTTGTCTTTACATACATTTCAAAAAAAAAAAATCACAGTCAATATTATTTGTGCCTGATTCACATCCCGTGTTGGATGGAGAAATTTCAATATTTGACACTGAGTTCGTGTGCCCCTCCAGATTTAACATCCAATTCGTAAGCTTTTCAAAATATAACCCTGAGCATGTCAATTCGTTCAATATAAGGGATTTCTCTCTTTTTCTCACCTTTCTTAATTCCAATGCATCATTTACACTGTTTGGGGAATGGGAAAGGACCTTTTCTGCCCTCCTTTGGAAAAAGAGTATTTTTCCCTTCGCTTCGTTCTATCGGCTTGGACTCGCGAGTAGAGTCGCTGCGTGGGGCATCGCGACCGGGCGACGGAAGCCGCAGGCGCCGACCTCCGCCGCCCGTACCCGGCCAGCTCGGCGCCGGTGAAGCGACCACCGCGGCACCACGGTTCTGCCACTGCATGCGGATGACGCGGAGTGCGTGCGCTACGCAGGGCACGGTGTCCGTCAAGTTCTTGCTTCATGGCACAAGCTCTGAGGCAGCAGCAAGCCGGCAACGGTTCTTAATTCCTATGAAGCTTGCCATTGGAGAACGACAAGCTGCTGCTGGACTCCATCCAGGTGACGGCGCTTGCGAGGAGACTGAGGAATCAGCAAGTCAGCAACAGCTCTATTGGTGCGCTGAGGACGTCGTCGCGAGAACCAGCACCGCGCCGGCGCCGGCATGGTCATGCGTAGCTTGACAAGCGGCATGGGTGCGCGCGTATGGTTGGGGGGGTGGGGTGGGGGCGCGGGCGGGCGACGGCGGCGGGATGGCCGGAGCAGTCGGGCGACGGCTGCGTCGGGGTCCCGCGGCCTCCGCGTCGGGCAGGGAGACCCTCGGCCTGGCACGCGAGCGGATGGAGGTCCGAGGTTAGGGCACGCGGCGGGCCGGCCGGAGCCCTCCCGTGGTCGGGCGCCGGAGTTGCTGCACGCGAGTACGTGACGAGGAATGGGCGCAGCGTCGCGGCCACGCGCGATAAGTTCTCAGCGAGGGAAGGGGTACCATGGTCTGTCCCATGTCCTCAACACTGAAAAGAATATAATGAAAATAAGAAACAAGAAAAAAAGAGAGAATGAAATCCCTTGGATTGAAAGAATACGCATGTTCAGGCCTTCAGGGTTATATTTTGAAAGGCATGCGAATTGGATGTCAAATCTAGAGAGGCGCACGTATTGAGGGTTACATATTGAAATTTCTCTGTTGGATGCATGTTACTCATATACGTGACCAAGACCATTTGTATTCATATTTGTATCTATCTAGTATGTACGGTCATATAACCTAGGGCTTATAAGAGCCTCAGTAGTACTTCAGGACGAGGCGTCTATTGTGACTTCGTTAATTTCGAAGATTTGTCAGTCTTTGAAAAAATTCATAGAGGGTGAAGGTACGCTTGTTGTGCCGTTTAACAGTGCAAAAGAAATATGAAAATGAAAATGAGATATCAATGATATTCATGTCCATATCTGATCCGATTTGCATCTTTCGTTAGTGTGTGTCCTAATTTATACTTATCCAAGACTAAAGGCTTGATTGGTTACCAACCAAAACTTGCCACACCAACAATTTGGCAAGCCATAATGTTGGCTAGTATTTGGTTGGCTAGCAAAATTTGTCAACTACTCACATTTGACTTGCCAAATCTTTGGTAATTTTTTGTCCAAGATTTGGCTTGCTAAAACCTTGGTATGGTAAATTTTGGTTGCGAACCATTCAGATGCTAATTTCTTTTTGATTTTGTGTATCTGTATCTATATTGTATCTTTTTGGGCTAAACGATCCATAAGGCACATGGCTTTCAAGCAGAGTTTCACCAGAAATTGAAGTTTATCATGAACATTATAATTTGGAGGCATCATGAGGTAATATCAAAATCAAATCACATTTCTAATTGTGGCCAAGATTATAAAAAAATGGCTCGAACATCTAAAATATATTAAATTAGTTTAACTAAATTCACCTCAGAATATGCCTTGGTGTTATCTAGATATTAATATATTTGTCTATAAAATTGGCCCAACTTAGAGAAACTAAAAGAACATGCATTTTGGAATAGAGGAGATCAGTAAGAAGATATCGGATTTGATAGTTCTGTTACTTTTGGTGAATTATTTTACTGTACCTTCTGGCATTACAAGCTTCCATATAGTTTCTAAATTGGACATTAAAACGATTAGGTACTCATGTACAGAGAGAACAGCAGTTATCAGGAGAAAGCTTATGGTAATTTGAGCCATTGAGAATTTGAAAACAGGAATAATGATTCTCTCGTCGTACAGACTTCGCTCTGATCAATTGTACTCGTATATATTTTCATGCAAAATTGTACTTTATAATTCATAGCTTTAAACGTTTGCATAGACCATAAAATAACGAATCGTTCCATATAGCAGCAGTGAGCGTACTGCTTCTGCGCAGAGGCGCTGCATGCATGTCACTGATCTGCTAGCAGGGAACAAGATCGCCTTTCAATTCTCCTTGTTCTTTACCTATTATTGTGGTACGTACTCCCGCATGTATACAGTTGTTAGCCCACAATCAAAACCCAAGCAAAGGGAATAAAACAATCATACAGTACTGTTCCTTCATATGAGCATATGGTAGCTCAAGGACAAGGTAAGAACTGTATGAACCGTTTCCTAGTTGGAACAGAACAAAAACCACAGCTAAACTCGCAGAAGAAACAATCTGCTTCTTGGAATTTAACCCATGCCGCGCGGTTCACCACAATACATACACACCATATGCATGGTCCAATGATACAAACCGGAAGAAATGATCAACTTACAATACCTGAGCAAACAAATCTTTAATTTGCTGCTGGGATTCAGATACCTCATAATGCATACTACTACTAGCACACTAGCTCGATCTATACTAATTCATGGAGCAGCAAAGCCATGGAATATTAATGCAAAGCATCAACAACAATAACAATCATGCAACTTACTAGCTTATATTTGCTGGATGGGTTTGGAGCTGCTTGCATTGCTAGAGCTAGAGCCTAGAGGCACCTCCCTCCGTAGCCAACACTCCTAAACAATGCCTGCTTTATCTCATCGGTGCTCATAACTTGCCTCTTCCCGTCCTCCTACCACAAATTGGTAACAAATCCTTGTAATGCATATACATACACACATACATACATACATACATACATATATATATATATATATATATATATATATATATATATATATATATATATATATATATATATATATATATATATATATATATATATATATATATATATATAGACAGAGATTACTAAGACCATGTTTGCCTGTACACAAATATACCCAAATCCACTTGGTTTAGTAGGGACTGAGGTGGATGGAGCATTCATCGTCTACCTCTTCCCCGCAGACACTTTGATTGATACTATCATATATAGCTGTTTTATTTCATGTTCTAGCTGAACATTATTATTATCCATGGACTCTAACAATCTATATACCTAGAAATTGGAATAATGATGGGTGTATGTATTCCCCATTACATTAGACCATATATATATTATCATCTCCCGGAAAATTTAAGACCGGCGGCATCGAACAATTTTCAGAGTCAAGAATCGATTCCTTAATCACGTAGTAAACTCACTTGTGAGCAAGAGGCCTGCATGCCAAAGTCGCTGAAGCAGCTCACGACGCACTGCTCGATCTCCAGGCCGAGCACCTCCAGCGCGCTTACCGTGGACAGCAGCACCCCGGGGTTTGTCGGGCAGCATATCTCGATCCTCGTGCTCCCGTTACCCCGCTTCTCGACATCGAACTGCATGTGGACACGCACATGCATGGATCAAAAATCACTAGCTATATCTAGTTCATCTCGATCATGTAGTACTGCGAACTGCGTGCTGTGCCCTACAGTTAATAAGCTATCTATGTGGTATAGTATAGCTAGAGAGTAGCGACTAGCGTGCGCATGTGAATGGCTGAATGCGCGCGAGGGAGCGAGGAGCGAGGCGCGTGCGTGTACCTTAGTGGAGTTCCTCACCATCATCTCGCTGCTGTTGGACGAATCTTTCAAGGTGTTGAGGAGGTCCATGTCCTCCGGCGAGGCTCCGATCTCCTCTTGGAGGACTTTGATCCGCTCCGTCAGCTCCTTCACATAGTCAATGGTGTCCCCAAGAATGGATGTCCTGTCCATCTGATGATGAGCGATTCAGGGACGAGCATGGCCGATCGGTTTTATTAGTAGCAAGCTCAGTCGATCAAATATGGAGTAGGAGATAGCCGTTTATACCTTGCTGATCTTGGGAACAATGGAGCGGAGCATGGAGAGGCGGTCGTTGAGGCGCTTCCTCCGCCGCCTCTCGGCCATGAGATTCTTGGACGGTGCGCCGTGGAGCTTGCTCCTGTGGTGGGGGCCGCCGATACCCCTGACGATGGGCAGCACCTCGGAGCTCTCGCGGGCACCTCCGCCGAACACGAACGTCGGGGACCCGCCTCCATAGTGCTGCCCCTGCAGGTCAAGGTCACCGCTCGTCTCCTCCTCCAGCATGGCGTCGTGGAGAGCAGCGAGCGCCTGTCCGGGCACCGCCTCGGTCCCCGGGTCGGTGACGCCTCCTCCGCCTCCTCCTCCGCTGCTCCTGTACGGGTTGCAGACCTCGCTCAGGCAGTCGAAGTAGAACTCCTCGTGCGGGTGCGGGGCCGGCGCGGGCGGCATGGGCGCCTGCAGCGGCTCCTGGTGGAACGGCGAGAGGTCCATCCTGGCGTCGGCGGCGGCGCCCTCCGCCGTCGTCCCGCCGTATAAGAGGAGATCGCTCATCATCACGCCGCCGCCCGGCGGGTAGGCACTACATGCAGCTTGCCACGGCGCGGACGCCGCCGCCTCCCGCCGCAGCGACATGAGCTCGTCCAAGAACGTCTCCTCGTCAAGCTCCATGGCGCCGGCCGGAGCCCGTGCCCGGCCCAATACTCTCTCTGATCTCCCAGATGCCGTTAGGTGTGCTCTAACTCTAATGCATGCCCAGCAGCAACCTCGCCACAAACCCTGGCGCTTATAACAAAGGAAACCGAAGGCGAATGGCCGTCGTCGTCGGCTGGATGGTAGCTCACAACAGCAGCGGCACGGGCCAGGACTACCACATGCCCAACTTGGAGGCGCCAGTGGGCATGTGGGGGGGATCTAGTACGAGCTAGCCCAGTCACAGCAGTGGGGAGAAGCAACCTGCTGAGAATGAATGAACGTCGGTGGGCCGGGGGCGGGGCTGCGTGTCGTCCCTGCCTGCGCAACCTGAGCGACAATTATTCCTTGTTCGTCCGGTGCTCGCGCCACCTGAGGATGGGTCGATCTGCTGTTCTGCTGGCCATAGCCGCGTGGGCTGCGGCAGGGCATCACTGCTGGATGGATCGGTGGCCTGGCCGGCGAGTTATCGAGGCTGGAACCGGACCTGGAAGTAGCAAAGCACGGCGGCCTACGAATGGAATGGAATCTCCGCGTTTGTTTAATACTACTAATACTAATCCCTCTGGCGACATTCGGTTTTCAATTATGGACCGTGTCGTTTTCGCCTGAAATCTGCAATCTCGCGGCCATGGGCCATGGCCGCCCCCCTTTTTTATTTTAAAACACCTCTCGTCGCTGGCAGGTTCGACAGGGGTCTCGCCAACGGAATTTATAGATAGGGTTTGCTTGTCACGGCCACCTACAGGCAGCCGCGGAACGTCAACAAAGGGACGGGCGGGCTACACACTACACTACGCGCCGGCCGCCGGCCGTTGTTTAATGCTACTGCTAATGCCGGATTGATTCCCCCCCGAGCCGTTTTGACGCGCGCACGCGCGGGCCGTGGACGGAACACGGGCGTCGTCGGTCGGTCGGCGTCTCGTCCGCCGTCCCACACGGCGATCGATCGACCTCTCTCTCTCCAGCCTCTGGACGTGGCGTGTGCGGGCGGCATGCCCCTACGCCCGCGCCCCGCTTCGTTCGCTGGCTCTGGAGCCGCGTGGGAGGGGGCGGGGAGAGGCCGGAGCCGGAGCCGGAGCGGGGCATCCATGCCATGCGGTGCGGGCAGGCAAGACGCAGCGCGTCGCTGTCGCGACGAGTCAGATCGGATCGCATCGGCTGTCGACGAAGACGGAGACGGACGCGGGGTGCGCTGGCGACGCGGCCAGGCGATTGGTACGACGTACACGACTGTGATTAATCATATACCCCGGCGGCCGGCAGCAGCTGCCTGATTAGTGTAGCGACACCACCGTGCTCTAGTATATAAACATCGTATCGATTGCGTGTTCCGCCTCCGCGGCAGGGCAGCTTTCTTGGTCCCCCCGATCCACGCGCGTACGTACGTGTACCGGGAGGGATCGATCCATGGGATGCAATGCAAAGCGATGCCATGCATTTTAGCTGATAATAAGCTGGCTGCCGGATGGATGATTTGTGGGGGCTCTCTGGCCTGGCTTCGTTATCTTCTGGGAGATCAATTTGAGTGGTGGCTAATCTTGAATCGGGATGAGATGAGCTGTCAGATCTGATGGATGCGTGGTGGTAACGTGGAGAAGACTAGTAGTATACATGGAACAAATTAAAAGCGTGGGGGACGATTGTTTATCGTCGCCTCATCCTTAACAACAACAAGAGTACAAAACAATCAGTTACTAGATAATAACAACAAAGCAAACAAATCAGCCGGGCGCCACTAATAATGAACGAATATACGTCTACGCTAGCTAGTAGCTGTAGCTTGTCTTCGCCTGGGGTTCGTTCGTACCAGTACGCGTACGTGGTACCCAGTTGCAGTCTACTACAGTCCACGCGACGGCGACGGCGACGCGCGCAGGGAATTTCTCCCTCCCTCCCTCCCGGCCTCCGTCCCCTTGTCATACACCACACGCAACGCACGGCACTACTACATAGGAGATCGATCATGTGTGTGCACTCGGCGTCACAATTTGATGGATCGCTCGTCCTGACTCGTCACGATGTGTGTGCATCTCTACTCGAGCGCTAGCTAACGATGATAGCTCTATAGACCGATCGGCGCTGTGTTGTCGTCCCCCTGCAGTCCCAACTCCCGATCCCGTCCGATGAATCACGACGCGCGTACACTCTGCAGCTGCAGCGTCGGACCAATAGAATGCCATGCCGCTTACGTGAGCGCCGAGGGAGGGACCGTGCGATAGATGGCGATGATGCCCTGTCCGCCTGCCATCACATGCACCAGTGGCCCGTGCCACGCGCACACCGGCCAACGTGCACACGAGCAGAGGCACAGGCACAGCACAGCGCTCAGCGCGCAAGCTAGCGAAGGTCGGTTCGTTCACGGGAGCACGGCCGGCATCCGCGCGCGACAGTCTTGAGGTGACAGGGGCTGGACTGGAGCGGATCGAGCGGAGGGAGGCACGGATCGGACGGACGGAGCCCCGGCAGCCGGCAGGCGCGTCCGTCCGCCTGGGCGTCGTGCGGGATGGATCCACGGCTCTCGCCCTCGCGCGCGCACGGTGCCGCCCCGCAGACAGCGGCGGTGTCCGCGGGTGGACGCACGCGGGAATCCCACCTGCCTGCAGCCTGCACCCGCGCGCGACGGCCACGGCCACGGCCACGACCACGACGGAGCTATGGATATCAGGATATGGGCGGGTCCTTTCTTTTTTCGACGCCTGCCTGCCTTCCTGTGCCTGTGTTCTGTGGCATGGCTGTTGAACTGATCGATCGACGCACGCACCACCACCCGTTTCGCTCCACCGATTTCACGTGAGCGCCATGTATAGGTCCCTGTTTGTGTTTGCTACCTCTCGCCTCTGCACCCGCGCGCGTCATCTCACCACACCGTATATACCGATGCTCGGCCATTTTGGCATGTGGATCACTGGAATGGATAGCCAGCCATGCATTGCTTGCTTTGCCCAGGGGACGCAGCAGTACCGTCAGATATAAGAGGAGGCATGGACGCACATAGTAGAGTTCAGTAGTCAGTGAATGGACAAGCAGCAATGAAAGGCTATGGGGCGAGCACTCAGATAACTAAAAAAATCAGATCAGATAGTTGGGTATTTGGAAATTTAGGTATTACAAATTGATACCTGATTGTCGCCGTGATAAAAACACTACCCGATAATTCGGGCAGCTACGTATCCAGATTTGACAAAACTAACAAGATAGACAAAAAAAAAAAATCAATGGCGTTTTAAAGCGGTATAAACAATTTGTTTCAAACATTTAATATAGAAAATATATAACCAATCACACAGCTACCAAATACCAAAGTACCAATATGACATGTCTGTAGCATCTACACAATTGTTATTCAAACAAATAAACATAAACACACACACATCATGGATCACACATACATGAATTTTGAATGCTATGGGTAATTCAGGTACCGGGGATGAGGGATCAATACCTGAACTAATCAAACTTAATTCAAATATCTAGAGTTATTATAAGAAATTGTAATAATCCGGCATTTCAGGTACGTGCACTTCAATTCGGATCTGGATCCGGATAGCTTGGTTCCGGGAATCAAATATCGGGTTTTGTGCCCATCCATAGGATAACCCATGTTACCTGCCATTCCATCAGCGTCTTGGGCCACACCACTTCTCTGTATTCTCCCTGCAACGCACTGGATGATTCCAAGACTCCATAGTCGATAGTCAAGCAAAGGCGCTCTCTCGAGGCTGCCTGCTTGCTGTACCTCCGAGGTAGCAGGTAGCTAGGAATCCTAGCAGCATATACCAACATCAAAAGCGCTACTACTTTCAGAGACAGACATGGATTCTGCGAGCCCTTCTGCAGCCAACTCATTGCCTAGGGAAGAATTCAACCTCAAACTGTCCTGTATAAGAATCTTGTTCAGCCACATATTCCTTTCAATTTTAATATTGGAGAGAATTTGATGCTGCAAAAGAATCCACACCTTCTTAGTACTCTAATGGACTTAAACAACACCCCCAAACAGAACATCCTATCTCCAAAAAAAAAAAAAAAGGGGGGGGGGGCGCAGCAAAAACAGCATAACATGCACGCTATTTACATATACAAGTAATAAATCAGAAAAACAGAGGACTAACTGCCTAGGACGAACCAAGGAATGGGACAAACCATATGAGGTAATGAGGAACATGGCACATACAGTTCTGTGTTAAAAAATAATGAAATAAAAGGAAACGCTATAGCTGGGATTGCTAACATGCTAGAGCTATCAAGGGTTTCATATGAATTAATATGAGGTGAGCAGAGTTCAGCAAGCACTTGCGCCATTGCCATGTAACAGCCATACCATGTAGCTCACTTCAGAACCATAGCATTAGGCAAACACGCCAAATATGCTACACGACATCACAAACAGTCCAAGTATCATCATGCACTAGTTCCCCTCTTAATCACACAATTCTCGTGCAGATTCTTAAATAAAGAATCGTTGCTGCACTGGAAAAATCACTATCAAACAAATGGAAGCAAGTGCACAAGTACAGGACTTGTATTACCATTTGAAAGGATACACTACATGGTTTCGGGTTGCAATGATAGACACCGGTCCTCAATACATAGTCTACCAAAAAGAAGCATCATGCAATAGAGTCCAGAAATTATTGCCGCATAAATGAAAGCATATATATTACAATCTTAGAGGATAGACTACACGATTTCAACTTACAATGAAGTGCTACAACCAAAGTTATCAATAGTATTAAAAAATTCAAACAATCTAGGACGAACAAGATGGCACTGTAAATAGGCACCCAAATTGAAGTTGACAAGGACAAAGAACTGGATGTACGCCTCCCACAGTCCCACCAACTGAGCCCAGCTCAATTCTTAATATCAACGCTATCTTGTTCGTTGCAAATAAAAACAACAATTATGGAAGTCTGTACTGAAAGAACATAGGCAACTGATATAACAATTTCTCACTGTGAAGCTCAGGAAAAGCTGATTATTTCGTGATGCCATATAACTTTAGGAAGCCTAGAGACTAGTGATTTAGTCAGACAACATACAACAATAATCATAACAAACCTTCTTTAAGAAATTGGCCTTTGTTTTGCTTATATATCTCTACTTGAAAAATAAATCCTGCAGAAACTACAGGCTAGGAGTGCCAGGCACAAAAGAAGGTGGGGGCCACAGGACAAATATTCATACATTCAAAGACTAATTGTGGTCCAACACCACCACATCTAATTCTGTAAGAGGGCTGAACCAGATCTAGGAGTTGTCCATTTATCATCCATGTTATTAATAGAAAAAGATCCAGATGACCAAGTTGCAGCAAATGCAAGCCCCATGCTTCAATACTCGATGCCTAAAGCTTGGCCAAAAGGGTTCTCGAAACTTGCTAGGACAATACCAGGTGTTTGGTATGGTTTTCAAAACCTTTGGGGATAGATAAATTTTTGGCAAAGGTTCAAAAAAAAAACCAAATACACGTGACATATACAAGGCCAGACAATGTAATGAGTAAAAGTTCTTGCAAAGAAATTAGAGCCAGATAAATTCTTAAGGGAGATGGAGATCAATTCACATCACCTAATATATTGACTCCCAAATCTATTTCTCCTATGATGTGATTAATTAGTTGTAAGTTGTAACTATCGGTTAACACTGAAAAGCTAGTTCTAGTGAAGGAAACTTGGAACCAAAAGCCATAAATCTAGATCTAGTTGTAGTGAAAGGAAACCTGGAATGAACACCATATGTTTTGGATCAAAAGTTACA
This sequence comes from Chrysopogon serrulatus, assembly GCA_015844335.1. Classification (NCBI taxonomy): domain Eukaryota; kingdom Viridiplantae; phylum Streptophyta; class Magnoliopsida; order Poales; family Poaceae; genus Chrysopogon; species Chrysopogon serrulatus. The sequence continues at coordinate 102,877 of JADLZL010002466.1, read as the reverse complement.
CATCCAAGTGGACGACCACACAAGAAACTAGACCAGAAATATGCGTCATTGGTATCAATGACGACACAGCTACAGACACCCACAGCAACTAGATGGTTTTAAGTTTACCAGTACAGATTCACAATTAGGGAAAACCCATACAATCAAACTTCAAGAGTTTTCCAGTCTATTTGCACGGTCTAAGATTCATATTGTGAATTGACATAGATTGATCATTTGAAAGACCTATTTATCTCTCATAAGCATGATGTGCTGAACATCCAGGAAAAGAACATAACACTGATATAGTAGAAAGTTTTTGAAATGAAGAGGTGGAGTCTATAAAACTTCAACTAATAAATGATACATGCTTCCGATATGACAAACTGCAAGTCATGATGGAAGGAAGAACAAAGAAGACGTGGAAGGAGCAAGGAAGCGACTTGTGGTCCTACACACCTACTCCATACAACCATAGAAAACCTTACCTCAAAAGAAAAAAATGGAACCCCTTAAACAGGAAAGAAACCTATACGGTTAAAGCTAGACATACCTGGCAAATCACATGAATGTTATTCCTTGTGAACTGATTATAAAAATACTCAACGAAGTGTCGTACATGAACCTTCTTATGTGTTAGACCAACGTGTTTGCTAATTCATGGATACAAAACTTGATCAGCGGAAACCTCGTACTAACAAAAATTTATTTCATCAAACTCTATCCTACATTAGTTTGATGCAACTAAGCGATTTAAACTCTCAAGGTCACTAGGGATCATTATTTTCCAGATGAGAGAAGTCAATTGAGAAAACTAGTTGGCACATGACTAAGGTCAGTAGTCATCATTATTCAAACAACTTGTCCTTCACACTCGAGGAAGTGTTGAAAACTTTGGCACGCCAAAGAAGATGAACTAAAATTGTAATCTCTTGAACCTGTAAGTAGTAATGTGAACATGTGACACAACTGAGCGATTTAAACTCTCAAGGTCGCTAGTGATCATTATTTCCAGAATAAAGAAGTCAATTAAGCAAAATAGTAGGCACATGACTAAGGTCAGTAGTGATCGTTATTCAAACAACTTGCGCTTCACACTCAAGAAAATTCCCTCTACCTTTGTACATTGTGTAATGATTTGACCAAGTATCAGAAGATTTAGATGAGCCACCTAATTGTTGAGAAACTGTTGTACATATTTGTGCGCCAAATAAGATGAACTAACTTGTATTCTTTTGAATAAAAAGAATATTTCACTAAGGACCTGTATGTATACACATGGCTAGTTACTAGTTGGAGCTAAAAGGTTAATCTAAATTAGATGTGGTCAGCTAGCTTAGTTGGCTAACAATTCGTTGAAAATTTGGCTAAAAAATTAGCCCACCTATTAGCTCTCCTGTCTGGATGCCTAGAGCTAATTTAAGCCAAAAATTAGCCCAGGTTATCCAAAAAAAAAATGTCCTAAGCCATGCACAATATTCTTTCTAACTAGTCAGATAAATTACTTAGTTCTCGATTTCATACATAAACACATCAAGCTAAAATATCCACAGATCTCTATTGTAAGAGTGCATAACACAACTAATGGTAACAGGCAAGGTAAAAGAACATTCAGAAAAACCATCAGTTTATCTGCAACATTACCGTAAAGCAAGGCGTCCTGATCCTGTGTATTTAATGCCATCACGAAATAAATCAGGCTCTACTCGTAGAAGGAAGCACAAATTGCATTCTCAGAAATGCGCTAGGAATTCCACTGCTTTCTGCGCTACAGCTCGGCCACTGCACATTGCACTAACGTTACCTGAACAGATACAAGTATAGTGAGTAATAACCTGGTGATTGTCTGGTGTCGCTTTTCTCTCTTTTTCTGAAACTGAGGTGTCTTCGTTCTCAAACAGAACTTCATTTCGTTCCTATGTAACCTGGTGGTTGCCTGGTGTAGCCTTTCTCTGGGATTGGTCTGAAATGCTGTTGACATGTTCTTACATGTGTGCTGTAAACGTCTAGACATGCATCTTCCTGAATAATGTGATTGTGATGGCCTGGGGTATCATCCATGTAACTCTTAACCAAAAAAAAAAAAAAAAAAAAAAAACAAACTCGGAAAGCCACAAAGTATACAACTCCGATAAGATTCGAAGACACCTGTCTGTTAATTGCAATGACCCCACAGGGAAGGCCGGAAGGAGAACTAGGATTTTTCACCTACAATTACGAAGAGCCGGGTCCGCCTGTGCGTGGGCATAGAGATTAGAAACGCCCGAATGCAAAGAAGAACCGGACTGCGGATGCTTGAAGCGGAGACCGCGAGCCAAGGGAGACGACTGGGGAAGGGGAAGAAACAAGGAAGTGGCAGCGGCGGCGGCGGCGGCGGCGGCGCGACGGTGGTGGGTGCGTTGCGTTCGCGTGTCTACAGAGGTGGGCCATTGAGCAGCAGCTGGCTGGAGGTGCGCGACCAGACCAGAGCGAAATCGCAGCTTCCTTTTGGTGGCAAATTACGGAAAGGGCGTGCAAGGCCCAGCACTAGAGTGAAGTGGACGGACACGCTGCCGTCGGCAAGTTTGCTCGCGATGCAGCCGGGATCTCACGCGCGACGACGGTGCGAGGGCCATTATAGTACAGCACCAAGCATTTTTTTCTATTTCGACGCACTTTCTCTTCTTATCTTTGCCCATTTGGACAGAGACTTGACGATGCTTTAACAAAACAGCAGTCAGCAAAGCACGAAAATAACTTTCAGCAGGGACAGAATAAAGAAAATGGGAGAAAGGGAAGTGGGTCTTGATACCAATAAACCGAAAGAAACCCGTGGGCCTCCGTTGTCTAGCACAACAAACTGAAATCCTTAGTGATCTCACTTGCAAAGATGTTGTGCTGGCAGTGTCATGTAAGCTCTCGCCTCTCGACAAGGGAAAAACCCACTAGTATGATTTATGATAATATGGTGAGTGTTCGCCAATAGACATACTATATATTAGGATCATATCTTTAGCTTTGCATGGATAATTTTATATGTTTGGTCGAATGTCACACACACAAAGAAATAATAAGATCCTAAATGATTTAAAATAAAAAAGTCATCAATTACAAAGGCCTACATCTTTGAGGCTTGTAACTTGAAGAGATTTACAGCTTCGATATGAACTTAGATTTTGTCTCACTTATTTTGGAAAAGTTATGTGGTTATTTTTTATGTTGCACGTACTTTTAAGGGAGAACCACATTTTTAGAGTCGACTAAAAACATCAATCAACTTTAGAAAATCTATGTCTTGGAAATAAAGGGGTGCCATTGAAAATCCTTTTGTATCACTACATGAAGAGGCGGTATAGAGAAAGGAAGGAGGTGACTATAACACGTGTCTTCACTAGTGATTATGTAAAGATACACGAGTTTTGGTAGTTTAAGGTGCACGACATTTGTTTTCTAGATGGGTGGTGCAGTAAATGTGTTAGGGATATGTGGGAGTAAATAAACTGCATTACGCGGAATTGTTGTTTTTGTTCTTGCATTCAACCTATTCACCTAGATACTAGGGTGCTTGGTCTAGCATATAAACTTGTCACAATCTAACTTTGCTGTGAATTCAACTGGCTAGGGTTGGACATATGTCATCAAAATTGGTATTAATGTGTTGATAAAAAAATATCATGGATTAACAAGATAAGATAACATAAGAAATATGAAACTCTTATCCATCATACCTTGTAAAAAAGATATCTAAAGTGCAACGCTTAATCAGGCCCATAGATGCATCATTTAAATCTTTGATTGCCTAGCAGATGAATAAGGCATGCCCAAGAAGATGCCAACGTGGGTTCTTGGTTTGGCTATGTGTAAACAAGATTAGGATTCCTCGCTTCTCCTTTTCTAGTTGTGGATGCAACTTCTAGTTCATTCTTTGCAACAACACTGCTGTTGTAGAGAAGAAAAGCCAAATAAAACCATTCTCATGTTGTTTTAGCTCACATGGTGTCAATTGACAGCTATGTTCTAGCTAGAACTAGACCAACCATACAACAAATGCATCCAACCTGGCTCGAGGGAAACAACTACTTGTATGCATACGGCGCATGCTGAGCAACGTAACTTATATGAGTTAGTGCTCATTTGGTTGGCCTCCAGTTAAGGTCGCCAAGCAACAGCAGTTTCCCTCCGTCACGCGTATCACTGCCTGGATGCAGCCTGCCTAGGAGGTTTTCAAACCTAACATGTCCTCAGAATCAAATATAGACAGTCTATAATGTGGTAGTTAGTAAACACATCCCTAATGTACTATTTGCATCACTATAGTCTGGCCTCTAGTTCACATCAGGTCTTTGTAAAGACTCGGAAGAGTCGTAAACTTGACATAAGATGTCTTATGGCCATCCACTTTTGGAGGAGAGGCGCATCAATGAAATGACCAATGTTTTCCTAAACCGTGGAGATGAATAAACACATGTATTAGCATCACCTATAGTCAAGCTAGTGTTTGCTTGGTTGTACTCTGAATTGATTTTTTCACTTGAACCACTCGTAGCGTATATGGATAGAGGATTTGAGGTATGTTAAAAATGCACCCAAACAAAACTTTGGTGTGTACTGTACAGTACGAGCTTACGCAACCAGCCAGCTATACCCTTTTTGCTGCGTTCCTTCGATCCTATCCCATTGCCGCCTACAACGAACAAAGCTATCGAACAAAGCTGTGCGTCGTCGAGTCAGATGCGACGACCACGCACGCAGATATACGGCGGCACGGTTTGTGACCAATCTTTCTTCGCAAGAAAACATTTTATTTTCTGATATATAAACGCAAGGAATGTGTGCGTGTGCCACGAGATTTGGACGTGACGTTGACGAAAGGCCCAAGGCCCAGGCACATCACCACCACAGTACTACCACACACATGGCGGCACGGCAGGCTGTCCATGCCAACCGGGCCTCATCCCAGCGTTGCCAGAGACCGCCAGCGCAAGCCCGCGCCCCGCCTCGTGCCCCCGCCCCGTGCCGAAAACAATCTGGCTGGCTGGCTGGAGCCCACCGCCCCCGACCTCTCGGCGACGCACGAGCAAACCAGTTGGCGCTTGGCAGCGCACGGCACGTCGAAAAAATCACGGCCCTTCCTCCCATAAAAACTCGGCAGCCGCAACAGCTAACCGAGAGGCCCGCGGGCCGTGCGTGGCCCCTGACGCATCGCCATCGGTCTCTCTGCAGCCGTCCGATCAGATCGCGGTCTCGCAGCACCAGCACCCAGCACCCAGCACCAGCACCAGCGCAGCCCAGCCGAGCCGCCCCGCCCCCCACACGCGCCGCGCTCAGCGCTGTCCACAGCACACAAAAAATCGCCTTGCTCACGCGCTCTCTGCTCCGCTTGCTATTAGTATATCCTCGCCTAGTAGAGCCCAGCCAAATCCCCCCACCCTTCCTGTTCATTTCCTCCTCTCCCCCCTGCTCCTCCACCCTCGCCGTTGAAGGGACGAGGGAGGCCCTCGGCCGGCGGGAATGGAGGCGGCGACGATGGCGTGGACGGCGGCGGTGGCCGGGGTGGGGCTGGTGTACTGGTTCGTCTGGGTGATGGGCGCCGCGGAGGTCAAGGGCAAGCGGGCGGTGGATCTCAAGATGGGATCCATCACCAATGACAAGGTCAAGGACAAGTACACGCAGTACTGGTCCTTCTTCCGCCGCCCCAAGGAGACGGCCACCACCGCCGCCTCGGCGGAGAAGGTGCCGGCCTTCGTCGACACCTTCTACAACCTCGTCACCGACATCTACGAGTGGGGCTGGGGCCAGTCCTTCCACTTCTCCCCCTCGCTCCCTGGCCGCTCCCACCGCGACGCCACCCGCGTCCACGAGGAGCGCGTCGCCGACCTCCTCGGCGCCAGGCCGGGCCACCGCCTCCTCGACGTCGGCTGCGGCGTCGGCGGGCCCATGCGCGCCATCGCCGCGCACTCGGGATCCAACGTCGTCGGCATCACCATCAACGAGTACCAGGTCAACCGCGCCCGCGCGCACAACCGCAAGGCCGGCCTCGACTCCCCGCGCTGCGAGGTCGTCTGCGGCAACTTCCTCTCCATGCCCTTCCCCGACGCATCCTTCGACGGCGCCTACTCCATCGAGGCCACCTGCCACGCGCCCAGGCTGCAGGACGTGTACGGCGAGGTGTACCGCGTGCTCAAGCCGGGCGGCCTCTACGTCTCCTACGAGTGGGTCACCACCCCGCTGTACCGCGCCGAGGACCCGGAGCACGTCGAGTGCATCCACGGCATCGAGCGCGGCGACGCGCTCCCGGGGCTCCGCCGCCAGGACGAGATCGCGTCCATCGCCAAGGAGGTTGGCTTCCAGGTGGTCAAGGAGCAGGACCTGGCGCTGCCCCCCGCGCTGCCCTGGTGGACGCGCCTCAAGATGGGCCGCGTCGCCTACTGGCGCAACTCCCTCGTCGTCCGCGTGCTCACCATGCTGCGGATCGCGCCCAAGGGCGTCTCCGAGGTGCACGAGATGCTGTACGAGACCGCGCAGCACCTCACCCGCGGCGGCGAGACCGGCATCTTCACGCCCATGCACATGGTGCTCCTCCGCAAACCGACCGAGGAGCAGCAGCAGGCCTCGAAATAGTGTAAGATTACATTACACAATCAGTCAACCACCAATCATCAGTTACTACTACTCACCCACCGCAACGCAAGAGGGGAGATGGACGAAGGAAGAAGATGCATCTGGCAGGCAGGAGCAGCAGAGGTAAGAAGAGCAGGCTACTCGACGACTTGAAGAAGTAAAATTTGATCTGTTAGAGAAGAAGATACTACTACTACTACTAGGAACCGGAACCAAACTATGCTTCTCTCGTTTACTCTTTTTTTTTCTTTTTCTCGTAGCTTTCAGTTTAATTTCTAGCTTTTTGGTGGAAGGATTATTCCGGGGGACGAGGTTGGTTGGGATTTAAATTTGTTTTCGCTTGCTTGATCGGTGGAGATCCATCTATCATCTATCATCATCACCCATGTTTTGTCTACAACAATACATTGGAATTCAATTCCCCAATTGTTACTAGTACCTGCTGGCTGCTCTCTGGTTGCTTATGCTCGGTGATGAGATCTACTATATTGCCTGATTCGATTTCGACAGCGCGTCCCTTTCCTCCTTTCGACACCGCATACTCTCACTCGCCCCGTTTTCCACGGCCTGTGTTCCGTCGTGGGGCGGCCGGCCTGCCGTCCGCGGTGAAAAGGGATTCCGTGAAAAAGGGGTGGAAAAGGTTAGAAACGACAAACATTCTCGCTGTTTCACATTCACCTTGTTTTTACCCTGCCAGTCTGCCACGACCACGAGGGACTCGCAAAGCCCGGACGGACGGGGACGGTGGTGGTCCAGCTCGCGAGTTGTGCTCTGTGTGTGGGGTGTCACGAGCCGGGGGCCTACGATCTCTTCCTCTATGGCAAGTGGGACCCGAGATCGGATCTGGAATGTTGTTTACCGTAGGAGCAGTAGGCGATTACTCTAATGATCAGTCAGCTGGAGCTGGAGAGGGAGTAGTTAGGTGATTACATTACTCTCGTCCTCTATGGCAAGTGGGACCCGAGATCGGTACTATCAAGGATTTGGGCGGGGGACGGGGACAAGCCGGGCACGTGAGCGCGTCACGGAGGCCGATGCGATGCGCGCCACCGTTGCATTTCTTTTTTCCTGCACGGCTGGGCCTGCGCAGGGCCGGAAAAAGCTGACACCTGCTGCATGCCCGCCCGCGCACCCCCGCCCCGGGGGCTTGGCTTTGCTTTCTCCGCGCGGTCGTGGCCCCTCGCGCGAGCGCCACTGGAGCTGGAGGCCCAGGAGGCCGGCCGGACGACGGCTGGACGGGAGGAGCGGAGCGGAGCGGAAAAATATCCGTTGGGGACGGGGCAGACGCCAGAGGGGCAGTGGCCGGCTGGGGGCGTGCGGCGTGCCAATGGATGGGGACGGTGGGGCCCGTATCGTGTCAGCGGCGTGCAGGATCGGTCGCTGTCAGAGGAGGGACAGCCCTTTTGTTTGCCTTTGGCGGTGGCATGTGCTGCTCCGCAGGAGAGCAAAAAGAATGGCGTTTGCAGGTTTGTGTCGCCCTACCGCCACTACTAGTAGTACGCTCCTGTGCTTCACGAGTTCAGATACTTTTCGGATTTAAGTCGATGCTGATGCTAGTACGAGTATGTTTAGCACAGATTTGTACGGTTCTAACTAACCCTGTATTTAAATTTTAGTATACTAGACTCAGGGGATATCCAAACAATGTTAGTACACTGGTAAATAATCTCCGTCCTAAAATAAAAACCATATATGCGTTTAAAAATTTGTCCCACAATGAAGGACACACGCTAGGATACATATCATGGGCTATAATTTCAAATGAAGAGAGTAGTCATTAGTTTATTACTCCATTCATTTATCTCTTTTATCTAAATTTTTGACACAATGATCAAGGATCGGAATAGAAGCACTCAATTTGTATCTAATCATCGTGGGCTGAACCAATAAGCAACAAAGGAACAATACATGTAGACAAGAAACAACCAATGAGCAGCAAACAGACAATAAATATAGGCAAGAGGTAACCAATGAGCAGCAAAGAGGCAATAATCTAGATAGAGCAAAGGGACAATAAATCTAGACAGGTTCTAATATAATATAAAGGAGATTTATGAATACAAAGTTTTTACTTAGATGAAGGAGATAAATAAACGAAGAGAAGTGTCGGTGTTTCGTGAAAGCACCAACTAGTAAATTTATAGATGCGCGTTTATGTCCGAATGGTTCGCTAAGAGGACACAGGAAGGTATACTGGTTCGGGCGAGAGGCCCTACGTCCAGTTCGAGGTATCGTGTTACTTAGCGGCGGTTCGTAGTAGGGGTTACAAACGGTTCGAGAGGGGGAGGGGCTCCTGAGTCTTTGATTGAGCGTGGTGCCAATATCGTGGCGTGTGTGGGTGTTGCGTATGATGGATTTCGGTGGTCTAAGTTGCCTGTTTGTAGAATGGCTTGCCCTCCCTTTTATAGATGAAGGGAGGGGGTAGCCTTACACGTTTCTGTAGAAGAAGAATGGGCGTGCCGTGTAAAGGAAGAAAAAGAAGAAAGACAATGGTGGAGGGGCCCATCTGCCTTCCTAGGGTCGGGGCGTCCTTTCTCCATATGTCGCATGTGTTGATTCGAAGTGGTCGCCGGTGTCGTCGTGTCGCCGGAGTGCTTACCCATGTCCTCAGAGTGGACGGAGAGGCTGAACAGTTGATTAGAGCTCTTATTGTATTGGCTTGGACTTAATGGCGTCGTACGGCACGGGAGTGGGTCGTGACGGATGGGTTGTCCGGACTGTCAAGCCATTAGGGTGATTAGACGTCGAGCCACACCCTGCTCTTGGCTAATAGTGCGGTTAAACACCGGACCACGCCCTGCTCTGGCTAACAGTGCCGTCAAGGACCGGCGTCCACGCCCTGCACTTGACTCACAGTGTGATCAAGATGCTCCCCGCCCATGCCCTGCACGGGGCACAGGCGGAGCAGACGTGGTTTGACCATCGTGCAGTCTACAGAGCCGTCGCTCGTGCGTGGGACGCAATCCTTGGTTGCTTCTAGACGAAGGCGCATGCCGAGAGTCGTGTGAACCGTGGCGCTCTGGGTCGTGACCCTAAGAGCCCTCTTGTTTGGCCGGGGGTCGTGCGAGCTGCGCGCCCTGGGGGTCGTGGCTCCGACCCTCCTTGTTTGGGGACTGCGCAGCGCGGCCTGCTCGTGGGCCTTTTGTCTCGGTCCAGTTGAGCTCTTTGTTATTTATTGGGATGACGGCCCAGGAGGTCCGGTCCTTTTCGGCGGGCCGATGCGGGCGCTAATGACGGCTGGCTCTGCCTTGCTTAGTCGGGGGTTTAACAGGCCGGTTGTTTGGCCCCCGACAAAAAGATTCACACGTGTCTTTGTCTAGGAAAACCTTTTGCTTTTAGGCCCACTTGGATTCTCGAAATGAAATCTATTTCAATAATCTTAATTTAAGCACAAATCAATTAAAGTTAATATGATTGATGTACATTGCCGTCGTTCACATGGGGGAGATATGAGATATTTATGTGCTGCATTTGAGGCAGGTGAGCAAGCCGAAGATCTTGGTATAAGTCGCAGTGCAGACACAGAGCAGAGAGATTTTGGAATCTATTTCTATATCTTAACCCATAAATTTAAGATATATTTTATATCTAAACTTTGAAAAGTTCTAAAATATCAAATTCGAAGCCAGATAGTGTAGTCCATAAAATATATTTTGTTTCGTGCAAAATGAAAAGAGGGAAACATAGCCTTCATTCATTTTAAATCTATGTCCAAACAATACCAAATAAACTTCAATTTAGATGATCCAAAGTTCTGGGCAGATCCTTAATAAGTTTAAAGGCCTCTTATTTTAAGAAGAAAGACAATAGGTTTATTCGGTAACCCAGTCTTCTATAAAAAATATATATTAATGTTTTTAACCGCTATTTTTTGCAGGATCTAGAGCCAGAGCTGTTTATGGGGTACACAGCTTGAAGTAGAGTCGTAGCAAACGGGACAAAAAGTCCTATAATCAGGTGATTGCTACGAAGGAGACGAAGACCCTGAGCCGCACCAAACATGATCTTAGCTACTAGAATATTAGCAACGTAATATAATTGCTGTACTAAACAAAACCTTGGCTGCTTCCACTAGTATAGTAGGTAATGATCGAGTCGATCTGGATCTCAGTCCAGGCATGCATATGCATCCGTACCAGCTCGGAGTACTGGGCTGTACTACGTGAGAGCCCTGCTGATTCCAAACCCTGAAACTGAGAAAGCTTAACCGCCTGGAGACACATGTGCAAATGACAAATAGACTGAAAGATTTTCGTTTTGGGCACACAACCTAATAAGCACTCAGTCTACTACTCTTCGGAAATCGGAATGATTCCTCTCTCAAAAGGATGGGGGAAAATGCAGCAGAAAGAAGTAGGGATACAAAAACATGCTGCAAGCGCAGAGCAACCTCGCCTTGTTTAGATGGAGGAGAGAGAGTAAAATTCGTAATGTAGCAGACTTTTTTTGTATTTGACAAATATTGTCCAATCGTGGCCCAACTAGGTTCAAAAGTTCTACTACTCTTTACAACCAAACTCGGAATTATTTATTTTTTTTACTTAAAAGGATGGGGGAAAATAAAAACTCAGCAGAAAGAAGTAGGGATACAAAAACATGCTGCAAGCGCAGAGCAAGCTACCTGGGCTGGCATTGCAGGGGTCCAGCAACGGTTCCTGCCTGCGAATGCAATCCTGCTGTCCATCAAACGGCTGGGAAGTGAGGCATTTTCGTGCGATGAATCTCCTGATCATTTTTTTTTTTCCGACTGCTATTGCTGATCTGCCGGGCGATGAATCACATGCCTGCCTGCCTGTCGAGAGGCTGCCCTGCCTGGCACTGCCATGGATCTCTCTCTGGTGTGTGGTGTGGCGGACTGCATGCAGACTGGAGTGGCCAGCACAGCAGTCCGCCAGGCCGGGGAGGGGAATATCGGCACCAATCACGTTGGCGCTGTGCTATAGTGCTATCGCGGTTTTTCAGCCTGAACACCATGACACATTGTGCTGCGCAGATGCATGAGGCGCGGCAGTGTGTTTTCGCCACGTTAGGTGTAGGAAGTTTGGCGCGGCTGAACGGATTAGTTCTGATAATTCTTTTTTAGCAGTGCAAAATAAAAAAAAAGCAGATGCCTGCGCAGCAGCCGGGGATCCCCGTCACCGAATTGAAACCAGCCATCTGCGTTTCCTTTGGTTCGCCGTGGTGCGGTGCCTTGGCGACGGAATAATCGACATGTCGCTGTATTAAAATGATCTCCCCGATTTGGATTTGGATTTGGATTTGGACCTCGCATGGCATTGGCATCAGATGCAGTTGCAGTCCCACGAACCTGATGGTCCACTCCACCCTGCTGCTCTGGACTGGATCTACTCGCGCCTGCCTGCCTGGATGCCTTGTCTTTTTTTTTTTTTTTTTTCACTCATCAGCACCTCCTCCTCGTTTGCTTGGTCCTCCAGTTGTTTACTTGGCGCTTCCAATTAAGTACAGGCAATTAGTGGCTTCAACTAGCTGGCGCCCAATCGTCTTCGTGCCAGCTTTCGTTTCATATGATGAATCAGACATCGCTCGCTTACAAGTGATCAGAATCAGATGCCGTTTTCCTGATCAGATGCTTACAACTGGCCGGAGTTATGCATGTTCCGGGTCGCTATCTCAGCTCCAGACATGGCATGGCATGCATCGCTCGCGCTCCTTCGTACTCCACACCGGCACCGCCACCGTGTCCGTGTGGGCTGTGGGATCTGATCTGATCTGACCCCCAAATCCGTCCGAGCCCATCGAAACAAGGCCATGCATGATGCACGCATACACCAAGCCGCACTCTCGACTCGAGCACGTGCGATGCAAGGTGCTTGCTGAAACCACGTACTAGTACCGATCCCATTTGTCCAAAAAGGAAAAAAAAAACATACCGATCCCAACAGCCCTGGCACGTGTTTCTAATGCGGCTTGCAATCGATCGGCTCGAAGCATTTTGTTTGGAGGAACAATTACGAGAGGCTTACGCTGACGGCTGAACAGTGATCTGGCTTCGTGAAAGAGACGCGAACCAACCATCATGTTGTGGCTCCAGAGCCACACAGCGTGGCCTCTGGCCTGTGCTGTGCGCATGCCACGCCGTTTCCGTTCCTCACCTGCCATAACGGCGGCCGGGTTGGCAGGCTCATTACTGGGAGCTGGTACTAGTACTACTCGACACGTGTACGTAGGATGGTCAGTCTCACACTCTCCTCGGTAGGTGGGACGTCACGTTTACCATTCAGGAAAACCTCTGTTGAAAAACTTATTACGAAAATTAAACTGAACCTTGCAGGAACCTGTGTCTGTGTGGCTTGAGCTGCATTGCATTGCATCAGCAGTACTACGAACCTTGCTGCTTGGATTACTGTTACATTGGTCGGTGTGACAGCAAATCACAGCGACTTCTCAACAGCATGTCATGTCAGCGCTGGATTGCCGGAACGACGTCGGGTCCTCCCGGTCCCGGCCCCGTACAAACGACGCGAGCAGCGAGTCACAGAAATGGGTTAGCCCCAATGGGCTTCGGTGCTAGTCTTTCTGCAACTGGAGGCCCAGCAAACACTTGTGCTTGTACGGAATTCGTGCGCCGTTTGTGTGGGCCAATTGTGTTCTTCTCGCCATTTCGGACCGCCATTGCTTCAGCGTTAAACCTGTTGATGGTCTGAAGAGATCAACTGTACATTTTTGTCCATGCCACTATCTTCTCCCAAACTACCTTTGCGACGGTGCATATGCAGACCTTGTGGATTTTCGTTTCGTTACAGCATCAACATAGTTGACAGATTGGATTTGCCTGTCCACCTTGAAAAAAATTGTAGTTCAATTTTGTCAGAGGTTAGCAAATTCTTCTGCAGAAGTAACCAAGTGAAAAAAATTACATGTTCGGCCTTTCATAACGATCGGTGCTTATAGTTCTGGTGGGGATCAAAGAATTGTCCTGCATATGCTGAGCTGAGCTGCCTGTGTATTTTCCAGTTCGTGTCAATCTCCATATGATTGAGTCAGGTTCTTTATTTAGCTCAACCTGTTGCGGTGCTTGCCAGAATTCCACAAACTGTCGCAGTTCGTTGTCAGTTGACATCCTACGAAACCCACATACATGCAGATATTGTTTTGTAGTGCTTTGGGTTGTGAAACAAAGCGGTGCAATGTCAGTTGGATATAGTTATTTCATTCCGTACCAAGTGTTGGGTGCATTGTAGTGTGTATAGTTTTTGTGCTCATATGACATGGCAGCTCTACAGAAAAATGACATGATACAATGGATCATTGGACAAAGATCATAACTCACAGTTTATTCCAAACATGGGATACGGCCACTGAACTAGCTCTATTTTTTTGATAAGCCTGAACTAGCTCTATCACTCACACTAACTAACAAACTGAACGGAATGCCACCAAGCACGCGCCAACGAACCAACCAACCAAAAAACCCGATCTACTAGCTAGAGCCTAGAGAAGACACTAGTCCTAAATCCTAAACCTGCGCCCTCTTGGGCTCGGCGGCGCCCGTCTCGGCCTCGCGCGACATCTCCTCGAGCGACTTGCCCTTGGGCTCCGGCACCAGGAACGTGAGCATGAACCCCAGGAAGCTGCACCCGGTGAGCGCCAGCAGCGAGTTGCGCACGCCGATGCCCGGCGGGTACCCGTGCGCCGCCTTGGCCGGGTCCTGGCTCTGCGCCAGGTACAGGAACCCGAAGGAGCCGATGATGGCGCCCACCTTGCCCGACGCCGCCGAGATGCCGTGGCACGTCGCGCGGAGCCGCGCCGGGAAGATCTCCGCGGGCACGATGAAGGTGGTGGCGTTGGGCCCGAAGTTGGCGAAGAAGAAGGTGAGCGCGTACATCACCACGAACCCCGTCTGGTTGCCCGGCCGCGTCCAGTGGCGGTACGGCACGGCCAGCCCCAGCATGAAGGCCGTCATCATGAGGAAGCCCGCCGCCTGGATCTTGAACCGCCCCACCACGTCGATGAACGCCACCGTGAACCAGTACCCGGGCACCGTCCCGCACAGCGCGATCAGCGTCTGCGCGCGCGCGATGTGGAACAGCTCGTCCAGCGCGCTCATCGTCCCCGCCGCCGGGATCCACCCCACCGCGCTGAAGATGTCCTTCTGGAACAGGTTCTGCGAGTAGTAGGCGATGTCCAGGAGGAGCCACGTCGACGAAGTGGCCAGCAGGTGGAGCCCGTGCCGGTGCAGGAACTTGCGGGAGAAGAGCCCGAACGCCGCCGGCTCCTCCGTTGTTATTGGCGCCTCTGCCTCCGGTTCCGGCTGCTCCTTGTTATTGGCGCCGATGTCGACCTGGAGCACCCTGGACATGTCCGCGGCGGCGCGCTCCGCGTCCCGGGCCACCAGCGCCGTGTACCGCGCCGTCTCGGGCATCTTCATCCGCGAGTAGAAGGTGAGCGCCGCGGGCACGGCGCCGAACATGAGGATGATGCGCCACACCAGGTCCGCCTCCGCGGGCGTCGACGCCGCGGGGTCGACGTCGTAGGGCGGCGCGGGGAACCGGCTCCGGAACAGCGCGCTGACGCCGATGGCGACGGCGCCGCCGGCCAGGATGCCGAACCCCTGCATGGCGAAGACGGCGGCGACGAACGCGCCCCGCGTCCGCTTGTTGGCGTACTCCGACATGATGGTCGCCGACAGCGGGTAGTCGCCGCCGATGCCGAACCCGAGCCAGAAGCGGAAGAAGCAGAGCGTGGCCATGACGCAGGCCGGCGAGTGGCCGAACGAGAGGCCCGACGCGACGGAGCAGACGATCATCGTCAGGAGCGTCATCCCGTACACGCTCTTCCGGCCCATCCTGTCGCCGAGCCAGCCGAAGAAGAGCTGCCCCGACAGCGTGCCCACAAACGCCACGCCGTTGACGGCCGCGGACACGTGCGGCGGCAGGCTGCCCGGCTTGGGAGAGCCGGGCACGGTGTAGTAGACGCGGCCGATGAGCTTGGTGACGAGGGAGATGCAGAAGAGGTCGTACGCGTCGGTGAAGAAGCCCATCCCCGCCACGACGATCGCCGTGAAGTGGTACCACTGCGTCTTGGCGCCGTCCAGCGCCGAGAGCACCTGCATCTTCTGCCCGCCCGCCATTGCCGCGCCGGGGCGATGGATCGCTGGTGGCTGCGTGCTGCTCCAATCCGGCCAACTATAGTGGACGAGGAGGCAGGACTGCGCCGCCAATGTATAGTGAGGAGGAAGTGAGAATATTCTCGGCGCCGAGTCCTTCATTCCATGGATGCCAACTTCTTCGGCCACAAACTCTCCCTGCTCAACGGCTTCTCTCCTTGTTCCATGCAAAGCTTTGACGGGCTCCACCGTCCTAGTTCCATGCGGCACGGGGAACTCGGAAGTTCGGCGGGGAGCAACGAAGGCCAAATGGGCCTCGTTTTCATTACACATCACAATGGGCCTCTGGGACAGCAAAGACGCGGGTCGAACTCGGCGTCTGGGACATCACAATGGGCCGGCCGGATGGTCCAACAGAAAGGAAAAAGTCTACTTGCAATGGGCCTCCCTCAACTTTTCAAACCACGCGCTTTTCCTCCCTGGAGTGATTTTAACGGTGGTTTTGCTACAGTAACGGTGGTTTTGTCTTTTTCTTTTTTATTTATTTTGGCTAAATTTTTTAAAAATCATAAAATACAAAATCTAATTTTGCTGGACTCCACATGAGTAGATCTACACAATAAATATATAATATAGTATGCTTTAGTTTAAAGTTTTTGCTAGTATTTTCTCTTTTTATTTATTTCAGTTGAATCTTTGAAAAATTATAGTAAATCATAGAAAAATCATAAAATGGAAAATTCAATTTTGTTGGGCTCCACATGAGTAGGTCTATACAGTGAATATATAATATGGTATGCTTTAGTCCAACAAAATAGTTATAGAAGCTACATTTCTGAATTATTTTAATTAAGTACGAAGCTACAAAGAACAACTTTGTATTAAAATATACCATATTATATGTTCATTTGTAAATCTACTCATGTACTCCCTCCGTCCCCTTTTATTTGTCGCCCTCGCTTCCCAAGACACAAATGCCGCCTATCATCGATTAGTATCATAATTAATATCATCGGAAGGATCTTTGGATCTAGTTTTTTAATAAAATTATTTGGAGATATAAATATTGTAATGTATTTCCTATAAATCAAGTCAAAGTTGTGGCACGATCCCACGGCCGGAGGGAGTAGAGTCTAAGGAAATTAAATTTTCCATTTTTGTTTTTCCGATTTTTCAAAGATTTAGCCATAATAAATAAAAAAAAAAAAAGACTAGCAAAAAAATTGTGTTAAAGCATATCATATTATATATTTACTATGTAAATGTACTCATATAGAGTCCAACAAAATTAGATTTTTCTATTTTATGATTTTTTTGTGATTTACTATGATTTTTCAAAAATTCATCCGAAATAAATAAAAAAAAGACAAAAACCACCGCACTTCGGCAAAACCACCGTTAAAACTACTCCGCAGAGGAAAAGTGCATGGTTCAAAAAGTCCGGTTTTAGGATTCGGGGAGAAAAAGTAACTTTCAAAGTTAAGTGAGATTTTTCCCAACAGAATCTTTGACCTTTCACCTCTGACCGAGCACCACCATCAGAAACTTCTGCATCAAGAAGATGCCAACAAAGCTCGCGCCGGCCTGTCCGGTCGGTCCTACGCGGCGACGCTAGAAATCCTTGGCACCGGCTGCCGTCCCCGGTCCTCCTCCTCCTCTTCATCAGTTCATCCACCATCGCCTTCCCCTCGCCAATCCACAGGAAGAAGCAACTAGCCCACCAAGATCCCACCCTCTAGTCTCGAGCCATGGCGTCGGCGCCGGCCGCGCCCTCGTCCTACCGGTGCGCGGCGTGCGGCGCGGACCTGAACCTGTCGGCGGCGCACCTGTACCCGGCGGACTTCTACTTCGAGGCCGGGAACAAGGGCACGCTGTCCTTCTCGTGGGTGGACGAGTCGCGGCTGCGGTTCGCGCCCGAGGACCGCATCCGCCCCTTCTTCGAGACCCTCAACTACTGGGGCATCCAGCGGAAGCGCACGCGCATCAGCTGCGACGCCTGCGGCCGCCTCCTCGGCCACGTCTACGACGACGGCCCGCCGGCCATGGAGGGCACCGGCCAGTTCGGGATGGGGCCCAGCCAAGTCATCCCGCGCCGCCCCAGGTATCGCTTCAAGATCAAGGCCGTCGCCGCCAGCTCGGCGGCGCCTGCCTCCGCCGCCGCGTATGGAAAATGATCCATCGTAGATTTCTGCGTCTCGTTTGCTGTGGTTCCTGTAAATTTCGTAACTTCCTGTAATTCGTGTCCTGCGTTGTTTCTCAACTTGCTTGGTGCCAATAATTTATTTACTTTGTTGTCGGTTGTAGCACATATGAATTTTGGAGAATGATACTTTATAGATATGCAACTTCTAAGCACTCTTTGTAGCGATTGTCATCAAAACATAGAAATAAAGAGAAACACGGAATCTGAATGACATGCGATTGAAATTGGATGGGAATCTAGATGCTTTATGTGAATAACAAAGCATTTGGAAGATTAAAAAAAAAAAGAGGAAGCATTTGGATGGTACACAGGAATCCGAAGACACAAATAAAAAAGAAACATGCTTACCTCATTCTAATTTTCCTTTAAAATTACTATAGCTCATTCCATTGGAATTCCAAAGAAATTTGTAAGATTCAATCCTTTGTTCCAAAAACTCTGATCACAGGGAAACTTTCCTATAGGAATTCAAATCCTCTGCTATTTCATCACTTTTCCTCTGTTCCAAAGGGGGCCTAAGTTATGATCAAACTGTGTGGCTTGTCAGGTGACAACACCTCTCAGCTCAGCCCGTTGGAACAGAGTGCCATCGTTGAGTATAGAAGAGCTTTTGGATGTCAATGGATGAGACAGATTGCTAGATAGGTCCAGATGAACAATTAGAACGACAGTTATCTGGAAGTTAGAGAAATCAGGAAAATACACTACAAGATCAATGTATTGGATGAAATTTTTAGGGGACGTGTGACTAAGGAAAGAAAAACTCTGGAAAAAAAACATGAATACCTCTGAAGCTGAAAATTTTCAGATGGATATAGTTGTACATAACAGGGCAACAGACTACAAACCTCTTCTACGAAGGAAAAAAGTGGAAAAGGAAATGCCATTTGCTCTATCTGCAACACTCCATAAGCAGTTGATCGCATCTAACGAGTCATGGAGCCAAGTTGGACAACCTCGGAAGAACAGTGGTGCACTGGATGGAGGATTTCATGAAGCACCACAAGGGATGCAAAACTCTTAAGACTTCAGATCGTTCTCGTAGCTTGTGTTAGAGGCTGTAAAACTCATTATTCGCATTCTTATAAGCACGGCTATCATTGCACACGCATTGAGAGTTTTGCACAAACCTGCGGCCGCATGCAGCCGGCTCCATTGGACGATCAGAACAAAGGAAGTGTTATACAAGAGAATATTTCTTCGTTATTCATTAATAAAGGACAATCATACATACAACATCATTGTTAAACTCTGCTAAAGCTGTAAAAACATGGAATTACATCTGTTTTCTCCTATTTGATTGATCTACAGGACGAAGAACCAGGAAACTATTCCAGCTCCAGACAGTAGCATATCAGGAGCACATGACCCCAGCTGCAGAAGCCACGACGTTGTTGCCCTTGAAGCCGCCGCCTTCTTCCAGATCCACCTTCCTGAGCTTGTCACGGTGATCGCCGTCGTCGGAGCCGGACCCCTCCACGCCGGCTCGCTTCTTGTTCCTGGCCACCTCCGTGGCGGCATCCGCGGCCGCCATGTCGATCAGGTGACGCGCCAGCTCCACGGTGGCAGCCAGCCCCGGGACCTGCTCCTGGAGCAGCCTCAGGGCGTCGGGGCCCTGTCCCTCCAGCAGGCCCACAATCTCCCGCAGCTCCCGCGCCGACCGCGCCGCCAGGAACCGCACCACGGAGTCAGGCGGTGGCGTCCCGGCGACGAGCGACGCCGCGTGGATGGCGTCTTCCAGGCCGACGGGCTCCTCCTCGCCCCGCGCGCCGGCTCCGCCGCGGCGGCCTGCCCGGCCCGCGAGGCCGACGCGGAGCTCGCGGCCGCGCAGCGCGTGGCCGTGCAGGTTGCGGCACGCGCTGCGCGCGCCGTCTCGTCGTCGGCGTACTCCACGAAGGCGTAGCCCCTGCGCTTCCCCGTGCCCGGGTCGGCGGCGAGGCGCAGGGAGCGGACGGGGCCGATCAGCTCGCAGGCGTCGCGGACCTCCTTGTCGGACGCGTGGAACGGGATGTTGCCCACGTACACCACGCGGCTGCACCGGCAGTTCGCGGCCGCCGCCGCCAGGGACATGGCGCAGCCGTCCATGCTCTCTCGGATGGAAGAGGAGGCTGCTGCCGATGGTTAGGGTAGCTGCCGCGGCGGCCATCCGCGGTTATATAGCCGGCAACGACGTGGAGTCGGAGTCGGTATTCGTTTCGCGGTCGATTTCCTATTTTCTTTGCGCTTCGTTGCTTACGGTAGATGACGTCAGCGATAGCCAAAAAAGCCCAGCCAGACCCTTCCGCGGCCTTCCCGACCGCGCAACCGCCCTAGGCCGCCCCAGATTGGATTTGGGCTCGGACCGAAACAGAGAGGCCAGGAGCGGAGGACTATGGCAGCAGTCGGACGCGGCGGGCGCCGCACCGCGCTCCTCCTGAGGACGGTCGCGGCGCCGAGGCCTTGGCCGCCCGCGGGCGCTGGCGCGCGGTGCATCCACGAGGGGCCGGACACCATCGAGGAGCTGCTGGACCGGCACCTGGTGAAGAAGCCCGCGGCGGGCCCGGACGAGGAGTCGGCGGAGGCGCGGCGGCGGCTGACGAGCTCCCGGCGGGAGGCGCTGGCTCTGTACCGGGACATCCTCCGGGCGTCGCGGCTCTTCGCGTGGCCCGACGACCGCGGCGTGCCGTGGCGGGAGGTGCTGCAAGCCAACGCCAGGCGCGAGTTCGAGGAGGCCCGCGGGGAGCGCGACCCGGAGGTGGTTGCGCGCCTCCTCATCGGCGGCCGCGACGCCGTGCAGCAGGCGCTCGACCGCCTCGCCGACGCCTCACGCCGCGCGATCGAGGCCGAGGAGGCCAAGCGCCGTGGCGGGGCGTAGATTTGGAGCTGGATATGCCAAACCTACTCGTGCTGTGGTAGCATTTGCTTAATTTTGTTGTAAGCGATGATCTCTATCTAATTCTCAATGTTTGTTATGAATATGGTTTAAAGGATCAGGCTGTTTCAGGCGATACTACTATGCATGTTTCATTTTCACTTACAAGGAATGATGTGTCAAGTGCCGTACAATGAATACAATCAGCTCAGCATTTCCTTCGTATATAAAAAAAATGGGAAAAATAACTTTGTACATCATCCTACTTTCAATTGCTACAAAAAGTGGTGCTTGGTTCTTGTCCAATGTGTGTAATCAGTTGTAGGTTAGATCACCCCACCCCACCCCCCCCCCCCCAACCCCAACCCACCCACACAAATTGTTTGAAAACAAGAAAGAGAAGTTCCTTCCTGGTTCCTGGAGCATCTGCTAGAGTACCTCGGAATGGGTCTCTCCGGTATGTGTCCTCAACTGAATACATGCAGTAGTAGCCTGCAATCGTGCCTTGTATCAATTTTGTAAAAGCCCAGGTGCTATCAGAACACTCTGCATCCAAGAGAATCTCATTCAGTTCAGGCATTCCATCATTGGGGGTGCATCCAAGTGCTATCAGAACACACTGCATCCAGGTGTCCTGCTCTACCAGAATCTCATTGAGTTCAGGCATCCCATCATCAATCTTAACTGTTCACCAGTAATCACCACAGCAACAAGAGCCATCTGAAAATATGTGGTATATCTTTGTGTCACCAACTACAATCTTCCGTCTTGAATATTTTGATATCAGCTTCAGTGCATGATGGCAGTGGTTGCATACACGCACGTTCTTCTTGATAAGAATAGGGGACCCAGCCTCAGATGAAATCAGACCAAATGCAACAGCCAGCCTTACACTATGCTTATTGGGAAGTACTGTTTTCCCTGATGCAAAAGGATCTGAATCACGGAGATTACTTGGGCTATCTAAATCTTCTCCAATATTTCTTGATAGTATATCAGACAATTCGTGAATTTTCTCGCTCTGAGCGTGAGACATGTCCCCATTGATAAAACTGCACTCTTTACCATTAAGCTCGACAAGGCTTCTTGCCTCTGTCCTTCGGAGCCCCTTCTCCTTCATCAGAGATCTTATCCTCTCCACATCCTCCAATCTCCCAGCATCAGCATACATGGAAGACAGAACAACATAACAGCCTGTGTTGTTGTGTTCCAGTTGGAATATCCTCTCTGCTGCATATTCTGCTATATCAATATCATTCTTGTTTCTGCTCGCTGTCAGCAAGGAACCCCAAATCCTGGATGTTGGAGCTATTGGCATGTTTTCGATAAACCACAGTACCTCCCTGAGGTCACCTGCCCTACCCAGAAGGTCAGTCATGCATCCATAGTGCTCAATCTGTGGAATCATACCATACTCCTGTTGCATTGAATTGAACTCTTTCCAGCCCTCAGCCTCCAGGCCTGAAACACTGCAGGCAGTCAACACAGAGACAAAGGTACTCTCATTTGGTTCCATACCATTACACTTCATCTCATCAAACATTGCCAACGCAGTCTTTCCCTGTCCGTGAATTGCATATCCTATAATGATTGTATTCCAGGAGATCACATCCTTGCCTGGCATTTTGTCAAAGATTTCCCTTGAGGCCACAATATCGCCACACCTTGCATACATATGCATAACTGCATTCATAATGAGAGTGCTGTCTCCATAGCCTAACTTGGTAATGTAGCTGTGCATTTGCCTGCACTGTCTTAGTGAACCTAGCAAGACGAATGCTGGTACTACTGTTGTCATGGTGAAATAATCAGGATAAAGAGGTTGATTCAGTAGGTCCAGGAACAATGCAATGGCTTCTTGGTACAATTCCATATACATGTAGGCAGCAATCATATTATTCCATGATACCAGAGTTTTGTCGGTTATCTGACCAAATATCTTTTCAGATGATTCCACTTTGCCAACCTTGCCATACATCTCCAAAAGAGCAGTCTCAAGCACCACGTGGGGAAGAAAATGTCTCCGAACCACATAAGCATGAACACTCCTTCCGTACAGTGAGCTTTCATTTTGAGCACAGGCAGTAAGCAAATTGATAGCAGTGACCACTTCCACCTGGAACCCCTCCACTCTCATTTGCACGAAGCAATCAAATGCATCCATAGGCCGCTCATTCAGTGCATAGCCACCTATCATACAATTCCATGTCACCACGGTCCTCAGCGGCATCTTTGCAAAGACACTCTCAGCAAAGAAAACTTTACCACATTTGCAGTACATGTCAACAAGAGAAGTTCCCACCTTGACATCCTGCTCGAGCCCGTGCCTGATGGCATAGCCGTGTATCTCCCGTCCCTGCGCCAGCGCCGACTCCAGGCAGCAGGCTGCGAGGGCAGAGATTACCCCAACGCTGTCATGGCGCACTCCCAGCGCGTCATTCATCGCCCGGAAGCACGCCAGCGCCAGCGCCCCCATACCATTGGACACGTACCCGTCCACCATCGTGTTCCAGGACACGATGTCCCGCGTCGGCATTCCGTCGAACACCAGCTCGGCGTCCCCGATCAGTCCGAGCTTGGCGTAGAATGCGACGAGCGAATTGGCGGTGTACACGTCGGAGGCGAGGCCGAGCTTGATCACGCCCGCGTGCGCGGCGCGGCCTTCGCCCAGCGCGCCGGCGCGAGCGCAGCACTTGACGACGACGGGGAAGGTGAAGCGGTCGGGGCGGGCCCCGGCGACGAGCATGGCGCGGTACGCCGCGAGCGCGTCGAGCAGGAGGCCCGTGTCGGCGAAGCCCCGGATCATGACGTTGTGGAGGAACGCGTCGGGGCGACTGACGCCCGCGAAGGCGTCCGCGGCCTCGTCCATGCGGCCCGCCGCGACGTGGGAGAGGACGAGGGACTTGGGACGGGAGCCGGAGCTGGGGACGGGGCGGGAGCCCCCCCCTCGCCGTGCTTCGGGCGAGTGCGGGGCGGAGGCTCCTTGGAGGTGGCGGCGGTGAGGTGCTGGGAAGCGCAGGTGGTAGCGGAGGCGGCATGCGCTGCGCGGGAGGGGAGGAGGAGAGGCGTGGCCATGGCCATGGCCATGGGTGGGGGCGGGCGTGGCGGAGGGAACAGGGAAGCGAGATGGGGATATTTTTTTGCGCCGGGTTTTTGCTTTCGCGGTTTATCCAATCAGGGAAGGGAGAGGAGGGAAGGAACGTGTCGCCGGGAGGAATTCGCATTTGCTGCAGCACTTGTTGCATTTCAAATGGGACGGCAATGGCTAACGAATTACGCGTGTGCAGCAGCAGCAGCTGCCGTGCAGAGCATATCAAAATCGCAATTTCTCTTTAGAATGGCGGAACGCCACCGCCGGAAACCAGCATGGCCACGACAGCAAAAAAAAATTACACCGCTTGATCTGTTTTTTACCGTCCAGATTAGCTCTTTCATCTTGGTTACTATTTTCACGCCCAAATATCTAGTACCGTCTCACCCACTCCTCGCCAAACAAAAAAAAAAAAAAAAAAAAACTCTCGATCTTTCCCCGTCCTCTCGTCTCTCCCGGCTGGCGACCGACGGGGCGGCGGCGACTGCGGCGGCGGCGCGTCGGCGGCCCCCTCTCCTTCCTCTCCTTGTCTCCCCGTCCCTCTCCCTCTCTGTCTCCACGTCCCTCTCTCCCTCTCCCTCTATCGATGTGGCGGCGTGCGATCCGTGTGCGGTCGACAAAACCCTAGCCGCCGCTAAGGCCGAGCAGGGCGGCGGCGCTTCCTCCCCCTGCGAGCGGCCGGCGCCGACCAGGGCGACGGCGTCCCCCGACGCAGGCGCGGGCCCTGGGTCTGCCCCTGGCGATGGCCGCCCATGGCCATGGCGCGACGACAGCGGCTGCTGCCTAATCCTGACTCCGCCGTCCCTGGTGAGCGCTAAAATTCCTCCCTCCCTTTTGTCCTTTTGTTGCCTCTTCATCGTTCTTTTCATCAAGCATGTTTTTTCGCATCAGTTCAAATGCAAATCAATGGTTGGGTTCTTGCACAGTGCTTCATTTCAGGCTGTTCTAGGTGCATGTTGTTGTTGTTGTGTAGAAACTTTAGATTAGGCCGCTAATTACGTATTGGTATTGTTCTACATATGTGTAGAAACTTTAGATTAGGCGAGCTAATGATGTCATGTTCCTTGATATATCCTAAATTTCTAATGGTTGGTCGGCTATATATGGTTACTGGCCTTTTTTTAATTAAGCCTAACATTAGCTATTTAGTTGGTCACATCTTCTGCTAGGGAAAAAGATAAGGATTACGCTAAAATAATTGCTTTGTTTGCCTCATTATAGAAAAGAAACAGAAAAACAAAAAAAAAGCTAATAAAGGTAGAATGTTGTGCTGTACAGATTTTCAGCTTCAGTGCAGTAGTCAAACATCTTGCAGGAAGCAGGTTCAGCAGGTTTCCATGTTTTCTATGCCATTTATGTCTTTGGACTCCAAATTGTTGATTACCTTATCTTCAGCACATGACACATCAGTCAGCTAGCAAAGTCATCTATCAGGCATGGCATCATACTTGGTCTACCTTGTCTGCTAAGTGTCATAAATGTGGATGCAATGACAAAACTAGCTGCCCATTTAACTATTTCTCCAATGAAAATTATGTTCTTGCACCACCCTATTACTCTATCGATCATATAAAAAAAATAGATTTGGACAATCAGATGGTCCAAGGTGCTAAGATTTTGGTTCGTGTTGTGCCTCAATTAGTATATTCTAGACATCTATTGCTATTGAACAAAGTAAATGCTGATCTTATAATTCTTTTTCCCCTACTATTCAGATCTTCTTCTATTGGTGAGTATTTAGGATTCATACCAAATGTAAGTGTTTTCTCAAGACCAGCTAGATATTAAGTGATGAATATTT
This sequence comes from Chrysopogon serrulatus, assembly GCA_015844335.1. Taxonomy (NCBI): domain Eukaryota; kingdom Viridiplantae; phylum Streptophyta; class Magnoliopsida; order Poales; family Poaceae; genus Chrysopogon; species Chrysopogon serrulatus. Next base: position 77,285 of record JADLZL010002466.1, on the reverse strand, counting down.
TTTTCTGGATTCTGTTTTGTCAATGTACATATGCTTTGCTAACCTATTCCAAGTATTTGTGGCGTGAAAAAAAATTCAACCTCTATGTCTACAGACTGAATATGGTTGTTTCCTATAACTTTTTTCTGGTATTATAAATAATGTAAATGCTACATTCACATTGTCTACTCTTCAAAATTGATGCTAAATCTATTTAGTTTGCCTTCAACCAGATTGATATGTTCCATAGTCTACTCTTGACATTTCAGTAGTTGTAATTTCTATAGCTAATGTGAAGTTCAGCTTGCAACTTAAATACTTATTTCCTACTGTAATTTTTATAGTTAGAGATTTATTATAGCACTACATATTTCCCACCAATTTATCTATTTGATTTTCTCATCTAATGCTGACTTCAGACTTCTCCCTTATTATAACAGCATTTCTTTGATTTTTCTACTTCTCTAGGTATGGATTCTTCTGTTCTAATGTGTGCCAGCTCAATTTGTCACATTTCCTTTACATCAGAGACAACTGTATTAGATTTGGTCCTTTTTGCTAGGCTACAAACTTAGATTACATTTACAGCTTGGTTCTTACCAATACTTGGTGAGCCTAGCAACGTGTATTTTTCGGGTTTGATTTGTATTTCCTTATGCCATTAGTTGACAGGAGTGGATTAGTTTGATGATGCATGTTCCTGTTAAAGAGCTTTTACAGCCTGCATTCTTTCGTGTGCCTAATTTATGCCATTTCCAGCTATATTCTCCTTGCTTATTCTTCCGTTGCTATTGACCGCTCATACATCATAGATTCAAACATGATATCGAACTTATATACATGAGAAAGGACAACCACTGGCAACGGAACCTCCAACATGCACCAGGAGCACTATAGACGGGCAATGACGGCAACAGGGAAGAAAAGGTAACCTTGCATTGATGATTACTACAAATTTCCCTTGTCACCTCCCCATTTTAGCATGATCATTGTCTTCGCTCCCACGAAAATTACAATCTCTACTTATTAATACCTGATCTGATCTACATCTAAGATTTGCACAATCTGGGGTCTCTCAAGCAACATTTATTTTAGCCAACCAAGGAAGAACCATCCATTATAGAGGTAGGTTCACACTGTACATTGTTTTTAGTGCTTGCAGTTATGGATTTCCAAAGAAATTCAGAAATGCCCTCTTCATTATTTGTCACAGTGGCCCTTTCTAGCGCTAGAGTGTTTTTAAACCCAAAACGTCAGGTTGTGTATCTACAGCTTGGCAAATAATTTCTCAGGAATCTTCACTATCTTGGTATTTGCATAGCTAAAACGTCAAGTTTGGTTTTGTTTGTGCAGATTTTTCTCCTGAACCACACTGGCCGTCCTGATTGCATAGCTCAATTGTTGCCATCACACTTGGTAATTCTATGTCCTCTTTTCTTTTCCCATCACTGCATAGCCTGTTTAAATAAATAAATCATTGATCTTGGTCTTTAGTCTTAGAGATAATTGATCTTGGTCTTTAGTCTTAGAGATAATTTTGTAGCTACTGTTTTTTTCATAATAGTACCCGGTTATGTTCAATTCTTTGTTAAGAGAAGATTCTACGTAGTCTTATAGTTATTTTGCCTTACCCTTTGATTTGATCAGATAGGTCAGTATACAAGGATGCTAAGGAAGATACCCTGGCAAACACATCTGATGATGATAACAGACATGACTTTAAAGAGAATAAGTATAAAGAAATGATATTTGGAGAACATGCTATGAAAATTCCTCCGTCGAGTTGTATACGGAGAGGCCATTTTAATGTGTCTCATAGTTACTCTGTGCATCAGGTACGAAACCATATTACTGCATGTTTATTTTTTTCATAGATGGTTCAGCTGTGGTATGCTTCTGTGGTATGCTTCTCTTGGTATGTACTTGGTAACACAACACGTAACCATGCAATATTTCAGCTCCTTTGCCTAGGTTTCTTTTGGTGGTTCATAATGATTTAAGTGGTTTAGCTTGAAAAGTAATTATTTTTAGACAATGGTAGGCTGCAGATGGTTCTTATGCAGTTGCATTCCTCATGCCAACTTTTGGTTGTTAGGTTCAGAAAACCTATTTGCGGCATGGCATACACTTTATGGCTTCACCGTGCCATTTCTCTGTGTTCTCGGTATGCATACAGGGTTTTTTTTTTAGTCAATTATATGCGCTGATTCTTTAATATATTCTCTATACAGGGTATCCTTCTGACTCTGTGTGGCATCAAGTCAAAGTGTGACAATCAATTTTTATTGCTCCATCTAATTTTGGGACTGTCAAAGTGTGACAGAAGCTAGCAAAAATAAGAAAATTATAATACTAAAACATCTATCCACCTTTGTAGGTCCATATCCCAAAGTAAGTATGTCAATGCAGGCCCACAATGTACAATATATTAAAAGTTCGAGAGTTATTTTACCTTTCCGGTTACAAATATGTTAGGCAGACCTGATGGAAAATTTCCTTTCCATTACTGAGCACACCCCACTGCCAGTGATGTGTTTATTCCAATCCATCTGTCTGTATTTTGTTGCAATTTTCAGTTCAACCTACCAATTTTTGCATTCAGTTAAAATAGGCTCTACTTGCTCTTGGTCAATTGGAATCAGAAATGTTTGTTTGTTTCCAATTTTCCAACTCTCAGTGGCTAGCTGCAAATTTAATACAGGCAGTCAGATCAGCATTTATGTTCCCTCTTTCTATCTAATTGACACAGATACAAGATTACTATGATTGTTTTCTTCTTGGTTTCAGAGAAAAGTTGTGAAAGAGCATGTGCTGAACCACTGATTCTAGGAAGGCAAGTGGTACAATTTGTGGCTGATTCTAAGAAACGTGAGCTTTTTTTAGTTCTGTACTATGGTTCAATGACCCTCATCAAACTTTACTAGAAAGGTTCTTTGACCACATGAACTTCATGTTTAGATTTAGCCTCACTGGTTATAGAATGTGATCACATTATTTTTCCTTCAGATAAGTGAAGATTCAGCTTTGTTCATTTGCTATTTCCTTTGGTTAGTTTTGATGCTTCACAGAATTTCTTTGGCTGGTTACTAAGAAAACTCTAATTCTAGATGAAAAAAATTTACTGCTGTATCATGACCTTTGGTAGTTTGGGCCTAAAGCAGAATCAGGTTCTAGCTTTGAAAGGTGTGGACTGACACATGCTATTTTCTATAAAAGGTGTGGGCTGGAAGAAACGACCAAGAACCCGACCAAATTATCAGCTCGGTAAGTTGAGTGGTTTATGTTATGCTATTGTGTTCAGCAGTCGGCACTGCTGTTTTGGTTTTGAAAAGTAGTCGATGGAATGGATGGATTCAAATGTTTTTGCAGAGATCTAGAGGAACCTGAACCTGCAGAGATAAAGTATATGATATTTAAGAATTAGAGAGCTGGTGGTCTTATAGCTTGAATAATAGATTACAAGTTTAGGTATTACATGTACGTCTTTCCCTTGGTTAGCAACAGGAATGATCTTCAGTAAAAGGAAAAATATGGGAATCCTTTGGATCACATGCTGTCATATATTAGTACACATGGTTATAATTATAGAGCTGATGCTCTTCTTATTGCCTGAATAGGCTTCAACATTCTACATGGACATCATTTCACTGGTTGGTACCAGCAAGGATTAGCAAGGACAAGTAGGAAATTGATGATATATTGTCAGGCTAACTCTTACGGTTATAACTGCTTGCAGAAAAAAAATTGTCCCTTTATTAATTGCCAGTAAGGTAGGTTCAGTTGCTTACCTTTAAGAGATGAAATAAAGCTTCTATTGATTTTTCGATCTCTACGTAGGGAGGAACTACAAAAGAAAAAGCACTCAAATGCTCTCAAGAGGTCATTGAAGCCTTCGATCAACGAGTAATGGTCCCTCTAATCATGCACCGAAGTATTGTAAAGACTGCTAGACTCTGATCATATACCTAGCCCTACCGAGGCATGCAGACAACCAATGTATCTTTTGTTGAAACAAGACTATTATCTTGGTGAACTATATGTGTATCTTCTTGCTACCAGTGTATCTGCTTGTGTAGCCTATTTGTACTGTTCCTGAATTTCAAATGCATATAATGTTCTATCATCTGTTTTTATAAGACTGAACCATGCAAGTACTATTTGGACACTCTCTTAGGTCTCATGTAATGTAATAATATATATATGTAGTGTTTGAACATGTTACGGGTGTTTTAGAAATCCAGCTTTCATTGTTGGGCTAATTGTGATTATCAATGAGAACAATACCTTCTGCAACATGTTCAGTTTGTATCAACTGATCATATTTATTTATTGTCAATATTATTTCATTTCTCAGATAGAACCATGGGCATAACTCGCGCGTCCATATAGACTTCAACGTAACCCAGCGCGCGATGGCGCCCCCACATACTAGTTGACACAACACCACGGCTCTTCGTGACACCCCCAGACAGTCATCCGAAATGAAGCAAACTGCAGTCTGAATCACCAATCTTGTAACTGAGGATAGAGGCGCCAAGCACGTAAGATGAACGAACCATTTCGGCATTTCGTATACATGCATGAATAGTAATTTATAATGTTTATACATGCATGAAAAAGAATTAATTGAGTGAGAAATATGAAATCATAAAAGTAGTAGTATTATTGTTATTAGAACCATTGAATGGGATGATGTTTACCGTGCGAAAAGGAGCGCCGAAAAAGTAAAATAGCATAAACTACTTATTATTCGATGACTATGTGTCTATATAACAAAGTAAAAAAAAAAAACTTTACGTACATGACATTCTTAAGGTGATTAATCCGCTTCTATGCATGTTCAATATTCACTGTAGTTCTTTATGAAAAAAAAACATTCGGTGTAGTTTCATATTTAGAAGATCATTTAATTAACTACTCCTAGTGTTTTGACCTCACCTCACCATGCATGTGATGGATGAGAAGCTCACGTATGCAGGCTCTATGAGATTTTTTTGAGAGGTTGTGCGTAGCCAACTCTAGAGCCTTTGAAGGCTTTTGCATCTTGACGAACACGTATTGCACGATCTTGCCATCGGTCCATCCGGACTTGCATGGCTTGGCGCTGATCAGGATTATATGGCTGTGGAAGTGGAGCTCATGGATGCTGTCATATCATATATATATATATATATATATATATATATATATATATATATATATATATATATATATATATATATATATATATATATAGTAGCCGGCGGTGCTGACGCGTTGATAGATGTAGTGAAGTTGTTTATGTACTGACGTTAGTTGTCATTAGAGCCCTTAGCTTGGACTCGATATGATGCTCTAGATGGCGTGTCTAGGTCGATGCCGAAGCGCCGGATGCACCAAGCATGCATGTAGCCCTTGAGCTACGTTTGTGCTGTTGTTGGCAAGCTCCAGCCCTAATGGTCGGCATATGACGACGGTTTTCGTGCCATCTAGCGAAGGCGGCACGGTAGTGAAGTCCGAGAAGACGAACCAATGTTCTTCTCCAAGTTCGGCTAGGCGGCGACTAGGCGGCGACTAGGCGCGCCTAATCGGTAGTCGACGGCCTGCCGCGTAGCCTAGGGGGTTGGGCGGAGTCTAGGCGGCGCAGCGCCCTGGCGGCGCTTCATCGCCTCGGCGGCGACTCGCTGGCGCCAGCGGCCCAAAGCGGGGCGTAAGCCCGGCTGCATTACCGATTTTTTTCGACGCCGCGGAAGCCGCGCTACATCCGCGTCGGGCGGGAAAAAATTGCGGCCATCCTTGCTTCAATGAATATTGCTCGCTCCTCCCCCCACCCTCGGCGGACACACCCCACTGACCACCCCCCCCAATGAGTTCCCGCTCCTCCCCTCGCGGCACCTCTCCCATGGCTGATCTCCTCCCCAAGGTGAGTTCCTCCCCCATGGCCGGGCCTCCCCGCTTTCCTCCCCTGCCTCCCGCCGGCCTCCCCGCTTTCCTCCCCCAGCGCGGCCGGGGGCAGCCGGCATGGGCGCGCACAGGGGTCCTCCCCCATGGCGCACGAGGGGGCCCCCCGCTCTTGAGTGTCCCCCCGCTCTCTCCCCTCCCCGCCCCCCCCCTCTCCCCTCCCTCGCTCTCCATCTCTACTCATCTAATTTCCCCTGCTCTGCTTTGCTCATTTGATTTTGCTTCAATGAATATTGCCCGAATGTACAGGATGTCATCGAAAAGTGCAACCGCACCTTCAAACCGAAGCATTTGCAAATGAATCTCCCGAAAAGGAATTCGGATGATATTGGATGGCAATATGGTGTTCTTGTTGATGCTAACAACAAAGACAAGGTGAAGTGTAAGTTCTGTAACAAGGAGATGAGGGGAGGGATTTATAGGTTGAAGGAACATCTTGCCCATGTTGGAAAGAATGTGAAGAAATGCACATCTACAACAAAGAGGGCTCTAGAGGCTAAAGAGAAGTGCAAGAAAGCAATAGAGGCTGCAAAAAGGAAGAGGGAGGAGAAGACTGTTCGTGAGCTAGAACTTAGAGAGGAAGTGAATGTATCTAGGGTTGGAGAGGAGTCGAAGAAGTCACTTGTGTTGGAAGCTCACAGCCTCACAAATTAGGGCCAATTGACAAATGGACACGTGCTATTGATCCTACCAAGGCTGATTCTTTCAAGCAACAAAGAAATGAACAAGGAACTATGGAAAGAAAGAGAGCATGAGGTGCACAAGTTTATTGCAAGATGGGCCTATAATCATGGTAAATTGCTTGTCGTTATTCATTACTTGTCTGTTATTCTTATTCATGAACTGAACACTAATTATGCTTCATTTTCTAATCATTGGCGAGAATATCTTTCAATGCATGTGACAATGATGAGTTCAAGCAAATGTGTGAAGCAATTGGACAATTTGGACCAGGACTTACACCTCCAACTCAAGATGCCTTGCGAGGTAGTTTGTTTGGAAGAAGAATATGCAAGAACCAAGAGTTTGCTTGCAGAACGTGAAGCCGAGAAGATGAAAAATGGGTGCTCTATTATGACCGATGCTTGGTCGATAGGAAGAGGAGAAGCATAATGAATATATGCACTAATTGTGCCGATGGAACCTCCTTCATCGCCTCAAAAGAGATGTCGATGTGTCACACACAAGTGAAGTCATTTTTGAACTAGTGGACAAAGCAATTGAAGACATTGGTGAAGAAAATGTGGTGCAAGTGGTCACTGACAATGCCTCTAACAACATGGGAGCAAAGAGGCTATTGCTTGAGAAGAGACCACAGATATTTTGGACCTCTTGTGCAGCTCACACAATCAACTTGATGCTCCAAGGAATTGGCAATTTGGCTCGGTTCAAGAAAGTGATTGACCAAGCAAAGTCATTTACCATATTTGTGTATGGCCACACAAGAACATTGGAGTGCTTGAGATACTTCACGTAGGGAAAGAGCTACCGAGGCCAGGAGTGACTAGGTTCGCTTCATACTTTCTCACTTTGAACAGTATGCAAGAGAAGAAGGACCAATTAAGGAAGATGGTGGTTCATAGTAGGTGGGACTCATTAAAGGATGTGAAATCAAAGAAAGGAAAAGAGGCCACAACTACTATATTGAGTCCAAATTTTTTGAAGGATGTGAAGCTAACGTTAATCGTTTTTGAGCCATTGGTCAAAGTCCTCCGTTTGGTTGATGGGGATGTGAAGCCATCTATGGGTTTCCTTTATGGAGAACTAATAAAGGCAAAGAGAGAGGTCAAAGAGGCCTTTGGCAATGTTGAGTCTCGATTCAAGGATGCTATGGTCTGTTATTGAGAAGAAGATGAATGGAAGACTTGATTCTCCATTGCATTTGACAGCTTATTTGCTGAATCCACACTATAGCTATGCTAACCCATCAATCTTTGATGAGCCCAAAATGAATGAAGCCTTCATAGCTTGTGTTGAGCAATTTTATTATCATGATGAGGACTCACAAGAAAAGGTCGCCAACTTTGAATTGAAAAAGTTTCGAGAATAGAGAAGGGCCATTTAGCAAGAAGCTTGCAAGAACTTTTCAAAACTATGATTACAACCCGTAGAGGTACTTGTTATTACATGGTCGTTTGTTTGTTTTCTAACATGGTCGTTTGCTATTTTTTTAAACTAATATAGGTGTTTCTAATTTATTTCAAAGATCATGGTGGCGGTTGTATGGAACTGAAACACCAGCTTTACGTAAGATGGCTACAAGGATCTTATCTTTGACATCAAGCTCCTCAGGGTTGTGAAAGAAATTGGAGTGGGTTTGAAGGGGTTAGTACCTATCTATTATGAACATTTCAGCAAACATTATGATTACATTGCGTAACTGAAAATGCTCTTGTTTTTAATTTATAGATACACACTAAGAAGAGAAATAGGCGACTACAACCCGTCTCAACAAGTTGGTCTTTTTTCAATTCAACAACAGTGATGAATAAGAGAGAAAAGATTAAGTCCAAGAAAATCACCGATGTTCTCTTGTCTAGTGATACAACCGAAGCTCAAGGTTTTCTCAAGAGGGTGGAGATGATTGTGCACAAGTTGTCTTTAGAGATGAGGAAGATGAGGATGAGATGGAACGTCTGGGGGATACCTTGGTCTGTTATTGGAGAGGCAGTTGGAGCGGAAGAACGACTTGAGCCTCGTAGAAGTGCAAGACCGAGAGAGCTCTATGAAGGAGAAGAGTTTGAGTCTCAAGAAGAAGAGTTTGATGAAAATGAGGATGATACTTGGGATTGATATTGATGAGGATACCTTGGTCTATGTGACTTGTGGGGATACCTTAGTCTATGTGACCGTGTATCAACTGTATCTTCTTTTGTTTGTCTTTGTTAGACCTAAGAACTATTTGCTTGTGTTGTGAGACCCTAGAACTATTTGCTTATGTTGTACTTTATTTATAAATTGTGTCATGACTCATGAACTTGTATTGCTGTCCTATACAAGTCTGCGATATGGTCAATTGCTAGGCGGGAGGTGGTCGATAGCATTCGGATAAGTGACACAACTTATTGTTTCCTATTTTTTGTATGAACTGCTAGCTGTTTATTGAGTATTTAGTATTTACCAAATTGTCAAAATGTGTGTAGGAGCTAGGAACATGCAAGAATAAGCCACCAAGGAATCGGGGTAAGTGGCCCTCTTTTTTTTATTTAATGTAACATATAGCTATACTCCTATATATTTGATATTTTTTTGCTATACATACATAATATATATTAGTTTTGCCTATATTGGCAAAACGCCTAGGAAAACGCCTAGGACCGCCTAGGCGCGATTACTCCCGCCTAGGCGCTAGGCAGTGGGTCACCGCCTAGAATCCGACTAGCGCCTAGCCGAACTTGGGTTCTTCTGTAGCGTTCAAGATGATAATAGATGCTAACACTAACCAAGCCAGCAAGGATGACGCCGGCGGCATGTCAACCATAGCAATTTCTATTTTTTCTAAGCACACTCTACAATTTATGTGCATAGTTGTCTTTTCGTTTCTTGATAACATTTACTATGCAATTTAGTGACCGAGCTCAGTGACTTGTCTCTTCATTTTCTGATGATATCTGTTTGAAATGCAATTTAGTGATCGATCTCTGGCGTGTTGTTGCTGCCCTTAGCCCCGTCGATGGCAAGCTCGTGATTCCCAGCCAGCATGGAGTTTTCAGCTGGCGTGGTGTTGTTGTTGCTGCTCAGCCAAGTGCTGCTACTCGCCATAGTCGGCGGTGAATGTGGCTCGGCGAGGGAAAATGAGAAGAGGAGGAAGAAGATGATAATGAGTGGGTTCAAATCATCTCTATGGCAAGTAAAGAATTATAATAGTATGTGAAGAATTGCAATGATATGTTTTAAAATACGTGAATAGTAATAATATTTTAGGAAATTGTAATAGTATATGTCCAAATAATCCCTTTTCTTTTCGCCGCGCCCGCGCCGCTTCGCGGTCCGCCGGTCTCCTTCCGCCGCAAGCTTTGCCCCATTCGGCCATTCCCAGCGCCGCCTGACCGCCTCTTCCGCTCTCTCCGCCTCCGCCGGCAAAATGCCGGTCTACAGCATCCGCGGCGTCGACGTCGACTTCCCCTTTGACGCCTACGACTGCCAGATCACCTACATGGACCGCGTCATCGAGTCCCTGCAACAGGTGAACCCTCTGACCACCCTTCCCCCTCTCCCCCCCCCCCCCCCCCCCCGCGCTAAACCCTACCCCCCTGCGCCGTTCGCGCGCCCAAAGTTTTGCTCGGTTTTGACTACTTCGCCTCTGCGTTGCCTTTGCGGATCGATGGACAGGGGAAGAACGCGCTGCTGGAGAGTCCTACGGGAACGGGGAAGACACTGTGCCTGCTGTGTGCGTCGCTCGCGTGGCGCCGCACCTTCGGCGAGTTCCTGCGGGTCGGGCGTGGGGGCGGGACCCAGCAGTTGCCCTACGGGAGCCAGCCGTCCTTTAGCCAGCAGTCAGGGGATTCCACGTCTCAGCAGCAGAAGTCGGGCTACCCAGTCATCATCTACGCCTCACGGACCCACAGCCAGCTTCGGCAGGTTATCAAGGAGCTCAAGGCCACCAGCTACAGGTCGGCAACCGCAGTACCTTTGTTTTTGTTTGAGAGCTGACTATGTTGCATGTTGAACTGTGTGCTGTTAAGTAACTTCTCATGAATGCCATGGTGCTGAGGGCTGGATATGTCTTCAGTAGCTGCAGTTGTAGATTGATCCATCCCATAGTCTCTGATGGATCGATGGTGTTTCGCAGGCCGAAGATGGCAGTACTGGGTTCCCGTGAGCAGATGTGCATCCACGACGAAGTGAGCAAACTCCGCGGAAGAGCACAGAACAATGCCTGCCACTTCCTCTGCAAGAAACGACAGTGCCCTCATAATAACCATGTTACTGGTAATTGCGATGATTTTTTTGTTTGATAAGCCTTAAAATTGGCTCTGCAAAAAAACCCCCCCCAGCAATCTAAGAAGGAAAATGGATACACAAATTCTTGCCTGTACCCTGAGCTGCTTTGGTTGATACAAGGTTTTGTCTCTCTGAATGCCATGATCTATTATTTTATTCTTGCAAATGGCTCTTCAAATGGAGGGCCTTTCTTAATGCCTTAATAAAAACCAATATTGGTTTCATACTGGTTTCATACTTCTGTTTTATCCAACTTAATTCCCTGGTCCACCTTTTGCAGATTAGTTTTTATTTATATTCCAAATAAATTTCTATCATCAACATATATTGAGCATGAATGACATTTTCCTGCAGAATTCATGAAAAACAAACCTGATCTTGGGAACGAGCCTTTTGACATAGAAGATCTGATTAATATTGGGAGGCGTAAGGGCCCGTATGTTTCAAATTTTTTCTCCCTAATTTGCATTTTTAAAGCATGACTATAGTTTTTTGACCCACAAATAACATCCTTTTCTTCATCACTTGAGGTGCCCATATTACATCTCCCGGGAACTTTCAAAGTCGGTTGATATCTTGTTTGCTCCTTACAACTATCTTATTGACCCTGTAAACCGTCGTTCCTTAAATGGCATACCATGGGACAATGCAGTACTTATATTTGATGAAGCACACAACCTGGTAAGGAGCTTCTTCTGCTTGGTTTAGTACTTGAACTCCAATACTATATAGCCTGAAGTTGAGCATTCCAGATGTAAAAGAAGTTATACTTTTTCTTTATGCAGGAGAGTATATGTGCCGATGCAGCCTCTTTTGATTTATTTCCGAATAACCTCACAGCTTGCATAGCCGAAGCTCATGAATGCATCAAAATGTGTGCATCAAAGAGGTCCTTCGAAAATTCTGCTGATAAACAATTTGATCCTGAAAATTATGCAATCCTCAAAGGTGAACTAAAATTCTTTCAACTTCTCAGAGTCGCATTCTAGATCAATATTGTCCTATACTTCTATATGCCTCTTTCGTTCATATGTGGAAAGCTTGCACCTTAAATGATTTTGAGTGTGATCTCTTTGTGGTAATCTCGGAACATTCTTTCAGCTCTCTTAATGGCACTTGAAAAAAAAATTGGTGAGATTTTAATTGAATCCAAGGAGTTGGGCTACACAAAAGCTGGGAGTTACATATATGATTTTCTCTCTGAACTGAACATTACATCAGACACATCCAAAAAACTGATCAAGACAATTGATGGTGCTTCTCTGCTATTAGAGGAAGGTAACTGATTTTTCTGGTATTATTTTTTTCATTGCAATACACTAATATTCTTGATAATTAGTAATATCAAAGTTATCGATTGTGTTGAAGAAATGAACTTTTACTAAATATCTGGATGGTTAGTGCAAAGTAGTTCAGTAACTATTGTTCTTTTTTTTTCCTCGAACACGCAGAAGAACTGTGTATCTTTGTATTAAGATGGAAAACCACACACTCACAAGCCCTTTGTTTTTAAAAACATACACGCCCTTTTCGTACAACAAACATGGCCTTTACCAAAACTAGAAACTAGAACACCTATTGGTTACCAACAAGCTCCAGGGAAAGAAGGAAAGATAAGCCTCGAGCCCCCACAAACTCCAGCACCACAACCCTGCAAAGGCGAGCAACAATTCTCCATCCAAGTTGGGAGACATGCCATCACACCGACTGTGATTATTCCAAATCATCCAAGCTCCAAGATTTATTATTGAAGTCAGCCCCTTCCTAGCCATGTCAGCCACTACCAACTCCACTTTAGCCATCAGTCGTCAAAGGAGCTTTCATCTTGTTGTGGAGAAAGACTGTTTGGCTTGGCCCAACTTCGTGCAAAAGATGAAACCAGAATTGCTGATCAAAGATGCAAGAGATGAGAAGATGATTAATTGCCCCTTCCCGGTCACAAAGGGGTAACAGGAAAGATTGGGGACCATGGCGTGCCAACAGATCTGCGGTCCAGCATCTATTATGGCAAGCAACCACATGAAGAAGTGACAATTCCCAGGTGCCCATGCTTTATAAATCTGTTCCCATGAACTGAAATTGATAGAACCAAGGAAGAAGGCCATGTAAGCTGATTTAGCTGAGTGCTGTTCAAAGGCTAAGGCGGCATACATGGGAAATCCTCCACACCGGGCTGCAAGACAACCTCCACAAGAATATACCACAATTTCAGAAATGACACCTATTTTCCCCGAACACGCAGGAGAGCTGCATATCATGAATGTGGTCAAATAGCACCACACACAAGCCCACACCTACACACTCACAACACACTCAAACTTAGAACTGCGTCTGTCACTTGCAGAAAAGGAACTTGACCCTTGAGCAAAAGAAAAGACCCAAGAGTTCACTTACTGGCAGGCACTAGTGCCAGGAGGTGTGAAACTCCTCGAGCACCGGCCAAACTTGAAAGGTGCAGATCATCTCTCAGAGAAACCAAAACACCTCAAGGTTAGGATTAAATCCGTCGGAGACACATCGATTACGATGATTCCATAGTGACCAAGCCCCAAGAATGACGATGGTGTTAAAACCTTTTCTTGCTTGACCATCAATTTTTACTTGTACTCGCCCACCAGTTGTCAAAAGAGATATCTGTAAGATGGGGGACAGATCCTGCAGCCATGACTGGTGATGGCCTCCCTCACAGTCCTCGTGTTTGCCCCAGGGGCGCATCCAGAAAAAAAGGGGGGGGGGGGGGGGGGGGGGGAGCTTACAAAGGCACTAGAGGCTTTGCCCTTCTTCTCACAAGTGCAAAAACTTAGGGAACAAGATCAGCAACTCGCTGCTCATGTATCCATCTATCTGTCCAAAAAAGTGTAGTAGCGCCATCCCCAACTTGTGAAAATATTGCTGTGGAAAAGAAGACCCTGGCTGAGTTGTGAACTTGGCTAGGAAATGCCAACCATGGTCTAATAGGCTTGATTTTGTAAAGCTGCTATCAGCAGTGAAAGATCTGCTCTGAGCTATGTGCTGTGGGAAAGTTGTAAGCTGTTTTGTTGAAACAATTATGAAAACTACCCCCTCTCTTTATCTCCCTTAAAACAGCTGTGAAACTTCTCTCTATTTCCACCCATTTGGAAAAGCAGAAAGCCGAAAGCAGGGTCCAAGATGCTGCGAAAATTGTACTATGCAAAAGCAGCTGCTTCTGAAAAAGCAGCTTCAGGTTCAATAGTTCTGCTTTTTAGCAGTTCCAGAAGCTTAACCAAACATAGCCGAAGTGCCCATCCAACTGTTTCCAAGTAAGAGATACCGAGTGCACCATACTACGGAGGACAGCAGAATTTTGTCCATGCCACCAAACAATGACCAGCCTTTGCATCCCTACGCCCTTTCCCAAGAAAGCTTCTTCTAATCTTATAAATGGCCTTAATAGCCCATGGTGGGAGGTCTAAAGCCATTGCAAGATAAATCAAATTGGAAGTGAGCACAAACTGAACCAAAATACGTCTCCCAGCCAGTGTCAATAGTTTGCGTTCCAGCCAGTAGAAGGTAAGAAGTTTTATCAATTAGAGGCTGTAATTGTGCTCTGGTTAATTTCCTCAAGGATAAGGGAATACCAAGGTATTTACAAGGGAAACTAAGCACCTCACATGGCAGCTTTTCTTTCGCAACTAGAGTATCCAATTCGGAGCTTTGGATAGGAAACACATTGCTCTTCTGCACATTGGTTCTTGCTTCAGCAAATAAACGAGAATGTCCAGGGTTATCTCTATCACTGGCTGTGGGCTGGAGGAAAACAGCATCATCTGTAGAGAAATCCTACAAGGTAAGGCACGTGTAGCAAGGGTATTAAGCTCCCCTCACTGGAAGCCGAATACTAAAGTCACCATATGCCCAAGGATGTCCATCACAAGAATAATAACATAGGTGATAATTGATCACCTTGCCGCAATCCTCACCTGTGTAAGATAACGTCAACAGGGATCCCATTCACATTCAGTAGCACTTATGTTGAAGATTGTTAGACAGGCGTCATATAGGGCTGTTGGGCTGGCCACATGGGCCTCTAGGCATATATAGTAGATGGGTTTACCTATTAGGCAAGGATCTCATGATTGGGTATATTCTATAAACCCTTTCCTAATCCTTGCCTATATATGATGTATCTCACGTATTCAATCAATCCAATCTACTATTGCCTTGCCAATTCTACTTTCATGGTATCACCGCCGTTGAGCAGCCATGAGCCTCGGCCACTCCATTAGCCACCGTGCGATACTCGGCTTCAGCATTGGATCTGGAGACTGTATTCTGACGCTTGGACGACCAGGAAACAAGGTTATCGCCAAGAAACACAGCATAGCCCGAGGTGGACTTGCGTGTATCTGGACAACCGGCCCAGTCAGCATCAGTGTATACCACGAGATCAGTCGAAGAAGACGGTCGCAGCAGGAGACCGAGATGAAGAGTGCCTCGAACATAGCGAAGAATTCGCTTGAGAGCCGCCAGATGGGGCTCACGGGGGTCGTGCATATGAAGACACACCTGTTGCACAGCGTAGGCAATGTCCGGCCTGGTGAATGTCAAGTTAGGATAACATTTGCAACCAAAGACTCGGAGGTGATCATACGCCGGCACAGTGCCAAAGAGGGCAAAGTGCGGAGGTTTTGGTGGGCAAAATGTTGAGAAGGGATGTCGCCGTAGAGAGGGCCTCGACCCAGTAGGAAGGAGGCATGGAGGCCTGAAACAGTAGGGAGCGAACAGCATTATTGATGGTGACGTGTTGCCGGATGTTGTTGACGGCGATCGCCTGGGCGTGCAGCTGGAGGAGAGTCGCGGCCTCATGGAGCAGCAATGCGGAGGCGAGGTCGGCAGGCGCTGTTGGAGAAGGACCAGAGGACTCCGGGGCGTCGGCTGCAGCAGCAGCAGCCGCTGCGTTCCTTGGCAGCGCGAGAGCCAGGCCTCGCTGGCGCGGTGAGCAGCGGCGTCGCGCTCTTTGGCGGCAGTCGCGGCCTCCTCCTCGGCCTGCAGAGCGCGCGCCAAGGCGGCGTCGTGAGCCTCTGGCGTTCGCGGGCGGGCGCTGAGCAGCCGCCCCGCGTCCCGTTGGCCTTCTTCTTGGCCAGGCGCTGGGCGATCTCCTCGTCCTGGGCGCCGGTGAGGGCAGAGGATTGTGGGGAGTGGCCGAGGCTTCTTGGCTGTGTCAGCTTCTACACGAGCTCCATGCTCCCCTTCGCCATGCTACACTGGTGTTTTGCGACAACGTCAGTGCAGTCTACATGACCTCCAATCCAGTTCAGCATCAGCGCACCAAACACATCGAGATTGATCTTCACTTCGTCCGAGAGCGAGTTGCTGTTGGTGACCTCCATGTGCTTCATGTTCCTACTTCATCACAGTATGTGGATATCTTCACCAAAGGGCTTCCCTCCTCAGTGTTCATGGAGTTCAGGTCCAGTCTGAACGTGCAGAGTGGCTGACGATCCGACTGCGGGGGTGTGTTAGACAGGCGTCATATAGGGCTGTTGGGCTGGCCACATGGGCCTCTAGGCATATATAGTAGATGGGTTTACCTATTAGGCAAGGATCTCATGATTGGGTATATTCTATAAACCCTTTCCTAATCCTTGCCTATATATGATGTATCTCACGTATTCAATCAATCCAATCTACTATTGCCTTGCCAATTCTACTTTCAAAGATGATGCTAAAAGCCCAATGATAATATCACACCAAATAACCCCAAAACACTTTAAGGAAGAAGGGCCAAGATACTGAATCTAATGCCTTTGTGATGTCTAACTTGAGAAGGTGGGGCTGTTTTTGTTGACAAAGAAACTTTGCCCTTTGTTGGACAAGTATGAAGCTATCCAAAAGGAAGCATTTCTTAATGAAGGCACTTTGATTCTTAGACACCATAAGATCAAGCCAAATTGGCAAACGATTATCAAGAACTTTGGTGATCAGTTTAGCAAAACTCTGAACAAGGCTTCTAGGCCTGAGGTCCTTGACATGACCTGCCCCATCCTTCTTAGACATAAGAGTGATATATGCCATGTTAAGTGCTTCCATGTTCCTGAATTTTCTGCTCCAAACTGCTGAAATGCAGCTATACTATTCTGTTTTAACTTTTGTTCTGTTCCTGTATATTTAGGAAATTCTGGTGAAACTGGGCCAGGGGTCCAGGCAAAGGCCACAGTGTCTAGATTGGAGTCAATTAGGGACATGCTAGACATAATTTTTAGGGGTGGTGGTCAAAACCATGCAAAATATTATCGAGTAAGTTTCTCATCATTTCCATTTCTCACTTCATTTTCATTTGGTGTTTAAGTATCTCTCTACTTTCATTGGATGTTTATCCATTATAGCTATTTCCATGCCTCATAATTCTGACCTCCCTCTTATTACTGCCATCCAACCCTCTTTACATATTTGCAGCTTAAGCTTGCATACATTACTGTACTCTTACAATCACACTCGATGTTTCCAGTTTCATGTGAATGAATCTCAACAAACATCTGGAGATTCGTTGAAAGTTCTGGGTAAGTTCAAAGTTGATCCCTGACTATATATGTTCTTTATATGAAGGAGAAAGTCTGTAATCCCTGTTACAGTCATGAGTACAATAAACTGTATGGATAGTGTTACTCCACTGATTTACTTTCAGATATTGTTAATTATTATCCAAAGGAAAAAACACAAGTGACACTTGGTACGGTTCATTCTACCTACATCCTTAGAATAGTTACACGAACTTACTTCAGGTTTCGTGTTGTCAAATAAAGATAATTGAAACATATTATTCCAATGTACACTTCAGTTAATTCGTTCTCAGCTACTGAATAACTATATCTTTATTAATTACCTACAGTTTTCTTGCATTCTCAGGTAAGTCTTCAAGGACCCTTAGTTGGTGGTGCTTCAACCCGGGGCTGGCGATGGAAGAATTTCACAAGTTGGGTGTGCGCTCCATTATATTAACCTCAGGCACCTTGTCTCCCTTGGATTCACTAGCCATGGAACTAAACCTGTAAGTAATCTATGTTGATTCCATTTACTTAGTCGTTGAATTGTAGCTTTATTGGCTGCTTTTTGATATTGGCTTCTCTGTTTGATGTTGACTGTCAAGATAATATTTTTTCCCCATGAATCCAGTGAATTTCCAGTTAGACTAGAAAATCCACATGTCATCTCCCCAGACCAAATCTGGGTTGGAGTTGTGCCTATCGGCCCTACTGGAAAGGCTCTTAATTCTTCTTATCGTACGCGTGATACTACACAATACAAACAAGAATTGGGGACTGCAATAGGTAGTCCAATAGTGGCAATATATGCAGCTGCTTTTGTTCTGATACGTTTCTGCTGACAAATGTGCTCATTTTACAGTAAACTTTGCATGCATTGTGCCAGACGGACTCCTAGTTTTCTTTCCTTCATATTCTATGATGGACATGTGCGTTGACTTCTGGAAACATAGGGTATTTGCTCTATCTGTCTAGTAGTTCTTATCACTTGAGGTGCTTATATACTTTGATATTTTATAACTTAATCTCTTACAGAACCATTCAAATTCAGCTTCTGAGAACACAATTTGGCAGCGGATCTGTAAGCACAAGAAGCCAGTTATAGAACCTAGGCAGTCATCAAGCTTTCAAAGTGCAATTGAGGTTTGAAATTTTTTATTAAACGTTGCTTGAATGATTAACACTTCATATGCTCATATAATTATGAACCATTTGATTTGCAGGATTATAGAGCCAAATTACATGATTCTTCTTCTGGGGCAATATTTTTTGCAGTGTGCCGTGGCAAAGTTTGTTCCTGTTCCTTGTAATCTTGCTATCTATTATCACTTTTTTTTTTATAATTTTAGTTTTCCATTCTCAATGATCTTGGGTTACATGCTTATTTTGCCAGGTCTGTAACATGCTGACCAATTTATTGACCATTATGTTTACTGTTTTTTTTTTTGCTGAAAGATAAAACATGATTAACGGCATATAGGCCCTGTTCAGTGGTGGATCTAGGAAAATAAGCCAGGAGAGGCTTATCTCATAATCTTTCATCTCTAGCTTCCCCTTCTAAACCTTGAATAGGTGCAAATTTGTAGGAGGGGCTCCATGCAGTGGCGTAGCTAGCATGGTGGACAGGTGGTCCATGGACCACCCTAAAATTTTGTTCAATGTTGAACTATAGTAGATAAGCTCTCTAAAATTATAAAAATTACACATGAATCACTCTATAATTTGGTTTTGTATCTAAGATGGACCACCCTTGGTCTAGATCCTAGCTACGCCACTGGCTCCATGGTCCGAGCAACGGTAGTTGGGGCTTGAGCCCACCCCGCCCCGGTGCTGGATCCACCCCTGGTCCTGTTTGGAATGGCTTTTCTCCCAGCTTCCCATCATAAAAATGCTGATGTAGCTGCCAGATGCTCGGATTGCTTCTTTCCACAGCGCTTCTATGAACAAACTGAGAAGCCAGGGTCGAGGTGCTTTTCCCAGCTTTTTCCCCTGCCGCCCGTACGTGCACGCCTCTCCAATTCAGCTCCTGCCCTCGTGCAAGCCCTGATGTGACAGATGTGATGGCGCTGCTCCTTGCCGGTCTTGGTATTGCAACGAGTCTCGGACAGACTTATGATGAGATCGGATGGGGTGTGTTGGTTTCTGGCTGTGAGACGAGCTCGAACGGGGTACATTGGTCTTGTCAGCCCAATGGCCTCGGACTGTGGTGCAGCACCTCCCAATCGGTCACTTGTGTAGTTGTGTGGCGGCGCTGGAGCACTAGTTTCCCACGCGCTGGAGCTTTCCTGGAAGACTGGTGGAATGGGCCTTGGGCTTGGACTTTCAGGGAGAGGGTGTGGATTCACAGGATTCTTGGTTGCAAGATCGGGTGTAGGGACATCGGAAGAGGTGGAGATGGGAAGAAGGAAGTGGATGCCAAATGGGAATCTTCTCCTTTTACAAAAGCTAGCTCATTATAAAAGCTGCCGTATCAAATATAAGCTCATCAAAAAAGCACATCCAAACGTTAATATAAACATTGTACGTTTATAAAGCAGTTTCATGAATGCTCTGTGAAAAGTAGGCATACAAGATCATGAACATGAATGGCTTGCTTCTGCTGTAAACACACATTTCATTGCGCTATAGAAGTGACCATTGGCTGGGCAAGAAAAGAATTGATGCTAGGGGCCAAGCAGGTAACTATGGAACAGGAAGAAGTCTATAAACTCAATGGTTCTAGTGCCAAATTATGAAGCATGAGGGTGTCTCTGTGATTAAAAATTAAGTGAACAAACCGATTGGTCATTAGAAGGACTTGTACTAATAAGTTGCAGTACCGTTTCCAAAAGTTGCTTTTTCACTAATCTTTGAGCTTTTCTCCCTCATTTATTCATTTTTGTACTTGTGCAGGTTAGTGAGGGTCTTGATTTTGCTGATCGTGCTGGGAGAGCAGTGATAGTTACTGGAATGCCCTTTGCTACTCCAACTGATGCCAAGGTTTGTTTATATCTGTATGATGTGTAGTGTCTTCCTAAAGCTTTATTACTGAAAGACTAAAAGTTAATGTCTCCTTTTGTTATGCTTCTGTTCTTGCTTTGGAACTGACAATATTGTACCAAATATATTGAGTTTCTTGAGTTTCGCTGGCTTGTTATATTGAACCGGGTACATACGTGGATACTCACATACATTTTTAATTGTTACTTTTTACGAGTTGAATTCTTCTGCAGCTTTTAAGTCTTGAAGTATTTGCCATCATTCATTAGTTCTTTCTGAAGACTATTGATTTTCTTTTCTTCCTTGCTTTTTTGACCTGCATGATTTCATTACCATATTGTACAAACTACTAGTTCTTGGACTTTGGGCAAGAGGAATTGATCTTTTCCTTTAGTTAATCTTCAATTTTCCTGTGTTTTTGTTGCAGGTTCGGCTCAAGCGTGAGTATTTGGATAAGCAGGGAACATCATCTAATAAAAACACAAAGGTTCAACAACTTTATGGTAAATTTTTAAGGAAATCTTTGCTGATCAGTTTTACAAAAAGGTTTTGTGATTTTTTTGTAGACATTGACAGGAGAAAAATGGTATTTGCAACAAGCAGCAAGAGCTGTCAATCAGGCTGTTGGACGTGTTATCAGACATCGCCATGACTATGGAGCTATTATTTATTGTGATGAAAGGTCTAAACCTAATCATTGTCCCCTAAGTAACAAATCTAAGCATTGTTGCTTTTGTGCTGAATTTCCTGTGGAAATATATTGTTTATTGTGCTAGGCTGTCAATTATTTCTTGATCTTCTATGGTATAAGACAGACACTATCATTCATGCAATCATACACATGATTTCTTGGTTTTGTCCAGTCATCAATATCTTGAATATTTTTATACAGTAGTAGATACATAGAGCACTCTGAAGAAATCATACCGAAACCACTTACATCATTTCTTCTGTTATTCATGTATGTTGTAATCAGTATATTTCCATTTGGGCACCATAAGTCCATATTGCAATCCTTAGAGTGGAACCAGAAAAGGAGGACCAGCGCTTTGAAAATCTCAAAATAGTCTTTGAATTTTGTGAGCTTAGGTCAAAGTAAACTAATATATGCAATTTTAAGGATCATGAGGCTGTGTACAAGGTTTTGCATCATGAACCATGTTGCTTGTGTTTTGGCTGCAGTAGCGTGTATTGTGTGAGTGAGTTGTGTTTGGTTGGGTGTGTCTTGTAACTGTTGGTTCTTATACTCTTTTTTCCTTCTTAATACAATGAGACGCAGATCTCCTGCGTTTTTGGAGTAAAAATGTTGCTTGTTTCGGTTAAACTTCTGCAGAACAGCTCACATTTATTAACAGAGCTACTTCGCATTGGATGCTGGTTATAGGTTTGCGTGGCCAAATTATCAATCTCAGATGTCATATTGGCTCCGACCTCATATAAAGGTAGATTTGTTTACTGTCTTCCTACAGTGCTCTTTCCTGTGCTTATATTCGTTCTGCAGTGCTACTCAAGATATGGGGAAGTAATCCAAGGATTAACCCGGTTTTTTCGAGATAAAGCTTCTTCAGATCCTTTGACGCTAGAGCCAACAGATTGTAATAGTAAGTCTAGTTTTGAATATTGTGATGAACTTCTTTTATATATTTTTTTTCTATCTATTTATATTGCAAGTTCACACATATTTTTTTAATTTTTGAAACTTAATCTGGTGTACTTGTTTTCCTCGATAATCCAGTGTTCTTGTTAATGATACATGTTCTGCTGTTAATATGGTTTTTTTCACAGCTTATTTGTTAGCTCATATTGATGTTATGTAAAATTTTCCTCAGAAATATATCATTAATGTTATATAGCAAGCTACCCTGTCAAACCTACGGTAACAGTCCACACATCCACATTAGCAGGAGTGTCATTAATTCACTGGTCATATGTTTGTTAGGATCCATTTAGATGTTTGTAGGTAGTTGAGGATTCGAGTAATGGAAGTGTACTATAAATGTTTGATTGTACAAACTTGAACAGAATGGGACTGAATCAGCAAAAATCAACTATAGTACTAGCAGCAATACAGGGCTGGTCCAAAGGTGAGGTTTCTTCAGTATAAAAGTGGCTGTGGCTCAAGCAAATTGCATTAGACAGAAATTGACAAATGATGTCTATAACGGGGTATAGAGAGCTGATTTATGGCCATTATTATCGGGTTTGCAGTCCATATGGTCACTGATTTAGATGCCTTGCACCACCAAATTGATGACCCTATGGGCTTTACACCACCAAGCTGTGGAAAATCTGCCCGTGTATTATAAAATTGTAAAATGCCATTTGTAGTTCTTCATGATGCACTCAGTATGGAAAAATGAATTTTGCAAATTTAAATATATTTTGAACTACATTCAAACTCATTTGGAGCTTTGAAATTATAATTCAAGCTGTGACTATTAAAATTAGGAGAAACTAAGAAAGAATGCTAGAACATGAACATTAGTACATTGTACATATATGTCACTCATCATTTATTATGACCAATGAAAGGGTTGCCATACTGTCTGGTTTTATTTTTATTTATATTTATAGAATAAGATAGTCAAGGTCAAGCAGCATAATGCCAGCTCCTCTTCTACTGAATGGTTGTTTAATTTCGTTGAGGGAATGCACTTTTGGCATTTTATGTGCTGCTTCTTTTATTTCCCTTAGTAATTTTCATTTATTTACAACTTATTACACAATGTTGTTACATGCAGATTGTATAGCACCAGTAGCAAACAAACACATGCCTAAAGAGAAACTATCAGATTTGGTACACCCTTTGCATTGACATAGCTGATCCAGATTTAAGTTTAATGCCTCTGGAGCTTACATATGCTGCCTTCCTTCTGCTAGGCTGCCAATGCACAAGATGAATGCCCACAAATCACATTATCAGAAAATTCAACCATGAGAAGAAGTAACTCCATGAAGTTGGCTCAGATCACTCCTGCTAATCGTTCAACCCTTACTACAAAGCCATCTACCTCTACAAAGCACTTCTCAGAAGACCAACGGTCACAGGATACCAAGGTTATTGATATGACTGATGACTTGACAATACAAGGGCATCTGAAGGAACATACTTTCAAGTCTCTAGGGCTTAAGAAAGCTAAAACAACAGACAGATCCAAAGATGATGTTGGCTCAGATGACGTCTCTTCAAAATTGCCTCAAAATTTAGGGTCAAGGGCTTTGGCCAGATACCAATGCGAAGGACCTACACCTGAATCAAAGAAAAGCACTACAGCAACAGCATGCGGAAAGAATGAGGCGAGCTGTGAAAAATCTGAAGGCCAGGAATCTAATTCAGGGCCAGCCTTCTTTAAGCTGGTATGCTGTTATTTCACTGTAGTTTGATCCCATTTTTTGCTTTGCAGAATCAGTGCAATTTGTTAATATGTACTCCAATCTTTTCACTATTTGCATGATATAGTTGTATTCCATCAATGTTTGCTAGGCTCGAGAGAAGCTTAGTGGCACAGAGTATGGAGAGTTTGTCGAATATATGAAGGCCTTAAAATTAAAAACTATGCATACCAAGGAATCACTTGAAGCAATAACAAAGCTTTTTTCTTCCCCAGGAAGACTTCCACTTCTTGAAGGGTAACATTATACTTGTTAGCAATTTAATGTATTTTTGGCTTTTCCTTTGCTGTTTGTTCCCTTGTGTTATTGCACCTCTGTTTATGCTTAATTGTCATTCTTGTTTGCTTTACAGGTTCAGGGTGTTTGTTCCGAAGAACTATCTTCCATTATATGAGCAGCTTGTTCGAAGATATAGTGTTTGTCGTACATAACTACTTCTGCTATGTTTGCAGGTATTTTCACTTTTTGTTTGTGTCATGTTTTCATTAAGTGATAACTACAACACTGGTTGTTATCAACACAACTGTTTGTCAACAGAACATTATTAGATTCTTGAGGTGCATGCAATTACTTTTCCTCTGTTTTTCCTGAAAAATAAAGGTCTATCAAGTTCCTTTGACAAAAAGGTGTCCTGTTTTTCTATGTTTTTGATTGCTGATGACTGCAGGCTTTCTATGGATTTTTCTTTTCTTTTCATTTGATCAAATCATCAACTTCATAGTGGCTGGGTTTAGCTTACTGAATATAGATGATAAATTTCCAGAAGCAGTGTTGTGTCTATTTAGATGTTACTAATTTGTGGCTGTATTATCTTCTTTCTAATTGGAATTATGCCTTCTAGGTAGTAGATAGAAATACACTGTTTGATATGTCATTCAAGAAACAACACTTCGATACTTTCTTGTTAGACACAACAATACAATATCATGAGCACCTCCTCTAATGATTATTAATTAGATCATGAACTAAAGTATTCTTGGGATATGCCTTAAAATTGTTATGAAGGTTAACTAATTAGGTTCCTCTTTTTTATCTCCATGTTGCTCAAACAATGCATAGTATAAAATTTGATCCGTCTATTGATTATTATCCTCTATAGTGTGAAAAGGTTTCCTGAGTGTCTGGTTGCCTTTTGCACTTACAGATGAAGTTCTGAAACTTGAATGGTGAAATTCGGCATGTTGCTTCTGGTTTCTGATCTGTGTACTCTTGAAGACCAAGCACAAAGCACTCTAAATGGATGCCATTAAGTAGAACCATGGGAGACATCGAAGATAAATGTAGAGTTCTAACATTTGGGACACCATAGTTGTCTATGTGACTGATTGACCCGATAGTTTGGTTTACTAACCTATGGTTTACCACAATCAGTCTCTTAGTTGTGTGGTGGTATGAATAAACTACTAAATGAAAATAGTATTCCATCCGTTCCAATTCCAATTGTAAGGCGTTGTGGCTTTTCTAGGTACATAGCTTTTGCTATGCTAGAAAAGCATAACAACTTACAATTTGGAACGAAAGATATATCTTTTGATTGTACTATGGAAAATGGAACCTATCCTAAGTTCTAATCTCTGGATACATGGTTCGGGTGCAGGTTAATTTAAATAAACATTCCTTACTGCCAACGTACAACTTGTCGGTTTCAGCATAAATGATGTGTTTATGCTTCTATGTGCAATTCTATTTGCATGCTGCTACGTTTGTATAGTAGGATCAGGTTACATAACCTGGTACCGCAAACATTTGTTCTGTAAATATTTCTTTGCTTCGAGCTGTACAATTTATGTAGTAACAGTTGTCCATCCTAGTGATTTTTCCGACTTCTAAGGCTCTTGTCAGTCCACTGGGCATTTCCAGGGGTTGAACTGGCCATTTGAGTTCCGGTTCCGGCAGTCAGGTCAGCAAAGGCTCTGAGAATGTGCTTGTGCACAGCCTTGTCATTTAGCTGCAGGTAGAAAAAAAAAAAAAGCTCCTCCAGGAAGTCCCAATCCAATGGCTGACATAGGCAACCATGGTGCATCTTTATCATGTTCTGCATGGATCTCCGGAAGTCCATGTAAGGGTCCATGGAAAACACCACTATGGCCGTGCTGTCGCCTCCCTCCTCACCTGGCCTAGCTTCCTTGATGTCTTCTGAGGCTGATTGTGAGGAAGATGACGTCTCCGCCATTGGTGGACTCCCGTGGATGACTGATGTCGATGTGCCTGCCGATGATGGATCGTCGTTGTCATTTATGTAGAGGGACCGGAAGTTGTCGAAGAGGAAGCGGTCAACGTCGGAGAGCGTCGCTGCCTGGTCCTTGCCGTTGTCGTCCGCACCGACAGCGGTGGCTTGATCGCCGTCCAAGTCCAGCGACGGGGTACTGAAATGATGTTTGCAGTCTTGTTGCAGCTATAATTTGCTTACAACTGCACTGCAGTGTTGAATTTTTACAAATTCTGTTTTACACGTCTTTGTCCCCCGTCCAAACAACAATTTTCACAGTGGAAAGCATCCTCTTGTATTTCAAGGGTTTTCGTATGCACAATAAAATACAGGTGTAATATAAGTGAATTCTATAAAACATGAATTCTATAAACAAAAGAAATATGAATTAATAAAAAGAAATATGAATTTATAAATTACCACGACATGAATTCAGATGCAAATGCATAACAAAAAAAAAAAAAGTTCATTTTATCTCTCCATAAACTATGAACTCCATCCCCAAATATTTGACTTTATAGAATTCAAATTTTTCTCAAGTGCACATTTCTCTTCTTCAAAAATATCTTTTTATGACTATCCATATTTTTCTCTACCTCTCTCCTTGTTTTCTATGCACCACACATTTTTATTCCTCCTTAAGTTCCACGTTCAAACATAAAACATCAAATATTTTGGAATGAAAGGAGTTCCAAGGGTCTAGAGTTGGCTACGCATGACCTCTCAAAAAATATCATGGAGCCTACATATGTGGGCTTCTCATCCGTCACATGCACGGTGAGGTGAGGTCAAAACACTGGGAATAGTTAACTAAATGATCTTCTAAATATGAAACTACACTGAATGTTTTTTTTTATAAAGAACTACACTAAATGTTGAACATGCATAGAAGCGGATTAATCGCCTCAAGGATATTATGTAATGCGTAAAGTTTATTTATACTTTGTCATAAAGACACAGTCATCGAATAATAAGTAGTTTATGCTACTTTTACTTTTTCGGTTCATTCATTCGGTTATCGTCAAAAATTGATCCTAATTCTAATAGTAATGTATGGATAAATTCCTTTTCACCACCGTAAACATCATCACATTCAATGATTCTAATAAAAATACTACTACTTTTATGATTTCATATTTCTCTCTATCAATTCTTTTTCATGCATGTATAAACATTATAAATTTCTCACTCAAAGAAAAGACATGAATTCAGAATGCATGTATAAACAAGTGGTATGCTAAACTTTGTTGGCGGCTCATGAATTTGGAAGAAATCAGATCCCTTTTAGAAAAATGTCGGTCAGGGAAGGAAACCATAAATAAGATCTGGACTTTCGACAAAAGTGTACAACTAAAGGTGATAGTGCTGTTGTGGAGATGGTGGACAGCTAGAAACAAGGTTAATGATGGGAAAAAGTTGTTGAATGCTGCTGAGATTCAAAATTCAGTCCTATATTATCTCTCGATATTTGAAAAACTAAGCACACCTGCACAACAGGTCGTGAAGCATGGTAAAGCTTCATGGATGCCACCTAGTGAAGATACATATAAAATCAATATTGATGATTCTTTTTTCACTGGTGGAAGAACTGGAGGTTGGGGTTTTATCATACGTGATAGTAATGGTGAAATGTTAGCAGCAGGTGCTGGGAATATTGTCTATGCAGCATCGGCTTTGTAGACTGAAGCACTTGCTGCCTATAAAGGTCTCCAACATGCAGCGCAACTTGGAATGATGAATATTGTTGTGGAAACAGATGCAACGGTTCTTGCATCAGCCCTGAAATCTGAGCAGGTAGATCGAAGTCTAATTGGCTGCTTTTTTTCTCGAACACGACTTCACGTGTCTTTTATATTAAGAAGAAAAGAGCCGAGACCGGCGAATACAAAGCAACACGACCACAGAGAGAGTGGCCACACACGACACGACACAGACGACAAAGAAAAACGATTACAAAAGTAAGAAATAGAGGGCATCCCCGCCAACCCAAACAACAGGAGCTCAATGGCTGAGACTCAGGAGCCGCCAAGCACTACATTGGTGGACGGAGCGGAGACCACAACGACGGCGCAAGCACTGGGCGTCAACATCCGAGCTCAAACCAGAGCGAAGGCGGAGCGAAGCTCACGCAAAACGAAGGCCCATCCCTAGTTCCAAGAACGTGTCGTCGGCGCAATAGAAGACATGGTAGTTCTAGGGCGGATGGCGACGCGGGAGCTCGGGCGGCCTCAACGGAGCCTTCATGAAGGAGATGACGCCCGCGGGCGCCAAGCTGCGTTGAGATAACCTGCCGGAACTTTCGTTCCCGAGCCCCCGCCGGCGCCGCAGAGACGAACGGAAAGACGACGACGCCTTCGGGAAGGTGATGACGTGATTCGCCACCGTCGCCGCTCCCCCGGGCGCAAGCCCAGGGAGAGGTGGTTTTCCACCCTTGCCCGCCGCCCGACGATGGCACGTCCTCACCGGAGACGCCGCACGGGTGTTCCACAGGAGTGGCGCGGTGCCCGAGGGGTCCGCCCATCAACCCACCAACGCCGGTGGGGAGGGAAGATCCGCCGCCCACTGAAGAGATGCTGCAGTCGACACGGGGGAGGCTGGGGCAGCGCACGGGCGGCGAGCACGCCGCCAGGGCGCGGGGGGCGAGGGGGGGCTGGCCGGCCGTGCCTGCCGCCGCCCATGCCTCAACCCTAGGCCCGCCTCCGCCTCCGGCCGCGAGAGGCCGAGCACAGCGCACGGCGGCGCTCCATGGCACCGCCGCCGCGGCGCCAGGAGGGCCTAGGGAGGGCTGGCCGGCACAGCCCGCCGCCGCCTCAACCCTAGGCCTGACCCGACACCCGGCGCTGTCCGTCCACCCACCGCCCGGTGGGAGGACAAGCGCCGCCGCCCGCCGCCGAGCCGGCCCCCGGCCTTCCTCAACCCACCACCGCCGGTGGGAGGAGACAGAGCGGGCATGCGCCCGCAGCCGCCGCTCCTTTTCCTCGTCGCCGAACCCCGGCCGAGGTCCGCGACCTCAAGGCCGTGGCGGGCTACCTTGGCGCGGGCGGATCCGCCGCCAAGGGAGGGCCCGCTGGCGAGCCTTGGGAGGTAGCTGGCCGGCACGGCCGTCGCCGCCGCCATCACCCCAAAGGCCCAGCCGGCCGCTGCTGCCGATGGCCCTGCCCTTCCACCCACCGCCGCCGGGGACGGGCGCAGCGCCGTTATCCGCGCGCCGGGAGTAGGAGACCGCCGCCTCAAGGGGACCGGGCCGCCGCGGCGGCAGGGGAGCCGAGGGAGGGGGCAGGCCGGCCGGCCCGACGCCGCCGCCAAACCCAGGCCCGGGACACCACCGCCAACCTGCCGCCCGGCCGCGGATCCGGCGCGGAGAGGCCCGATCCGGCCAAGGAGGGGCCGGATTGCCCGCCCCCGCCGGCCCGCGGCCGGGGGAGGGAAGGGGGGATGGAGGAGGGGGAGGAGAGGAAGCACGGGGGAGCACGGGGGGGAGGGGCGGGGAGGCGCCTTTTTGCCCTCCTTCCCGCCGCCGCCGCCGCCCGGCAAGGAGGAGCGGGCGACGGCGGCCTAGACGGCGGCGAAGGGGGGGGGGGAGGCGGCGGCGGGGGGCCCTCGGGTCGCCTCCCGGGGAGACGACGCGAGGGAGTTCTTGATATCAAATATCCTAATTGGCTGCTTGATTAGACAGATTAGAGACTTTATGCATTCCGAGTTTGTTTCATGTATTGTCTCGGTCTGTAATAGAAAATGTAACTTGGTGGCTCATTGTTTGGCCACTCATGGAGCTTGTGTCCTTGACTCTAACTCTAGTATGTTTGAGTCAAGCCTCTGAGTTTGTAACTAAACTCTTGCTTGGCGATTTGCCTGGATCTAGAGCTTAATGATATTGAGATTTTTTTTTTTAAAAAAAGACATGAATTCAGATTGCCTGCCCTATCAGCTATCATATCTTGGAGATGCGGCAATCTTGTCTTTTTTATCAAGAGCATCAGGTCTTATTTCTGTCCACGGATCTTATCGCGCAGCTTCTTGTGATCAATGTCCCGCACTACGGCAATGATAGGGCACAGCAAGCAAGGCGAAATCCTAATCTTGCGATCAGTTAACAAAGTTACATCCTACAAATTGAATTCAGCAGCTAACTTGGCACCCAAAAAAAAAAAAAAAAAGGGGGGGGGGGGGGCTTCAGCCTTCAAGGGTTTCAAGACCTGAGCAGTCGCTAACTGAAAGAAAAAACAGAAGATACTTCTAGCAGGTTGAATGAGAGAATGAGAACTCTTATTCTAGCAGGTTGAATGAGAAAATGAAGACTCTTATTCCAGTTCAGTTGCTTGCAGCAAAATTTTGAGGGTTAACAGAGGCAACACAAGAAATCCTAGGAGCATCGTGAGGGGATTAGTTCCCAATTCCCATATAAAAGAATGTTGCATCATGTCTTAGCAGGGCATGCATGAATTTGAGATTACACAAACTATTCATACATACATGGTACAGTTTGTACAGTGACAGAAAAATTGATCTGCCGTTACTATGATTCAGAGAACTCTGCAACAAGACAACTAAACAAATGGGCCATTGAGATTTCTGTAGCTCATCTACCCTGGCGATCCTCAGGTGTTGTTTGTTGTGTGACATGTCAGATATAGTACCAAACAATGTATAAGAACAAAGCAATTAACCACATTGTTTCCTTTTCTGGGCCTGCAAAATGAAAAGACATCTATTAGTTCCATTTACTTGAAATATTTTACGTTATTCACTAGCATATCATATAAAGCAAATACAAAGCTACCAAATTCTAAAATGGATCCTTTATTGCCCACCAAAGGAGTGCCAGTCACAACTTATAGCTAATTACCTCTTGAAGTTTTCGGAACACCGATGCTTCCAAATCGCTAAATCCAGTTCCTTCGATGTTGCTTGTCCTTGATTCATATGTTTGTGTTGACCTCGCTGATAATCCACCCGAATCTTGAACAGGAGCAATATTTAATGGAAACAGAGAGAAATGGTTCTGTATTGCTAATAACTGTAAAAGGACCAACAAGTAATGGTTAGTCATTGCACACTGCAAGTAACATAAAATTCAAGGACAGGAAGTGCCATTCAGTTATTATCCCATATATTTAGATTTTCTGAAACACAAACATACTTTTATCATATAAATAAAAACAACAGCTTATGCACAACCGGGGAAAGAAATAATGTAGTGCAACAAGTCAACAAGAACCAAGTTGCTGATGATTTTCAAGAATTTGATTTGCTCTCTGGATAACCACTCCAAACTTGTCACTGAACTCACCATGCCTTCAGGGCAAAGATGTATAATTATTAACAAATGCAACATTAAAAATATCACACATAGTTATGTAGCCTTGCGTGCATTAAACTGGGAACATTTTCCTTCAATGCTCTTACTATGAGTTTGAATTAAACATTGCATGTCACTTTCCTGGGATAGTATGAGATGCATATTTGCCCTTACCATGTAAGATTCAGATCAAATTAACCCTAACACAAAGGCATAGCTCAGGTAAGTGACATAAGTAACACTAACACAAAAAAGCATAGCTCTGGTAACTGACTTAAGCAACACTAACACAAAAATCATATAGTCAGTGTGGATGCTCTCAAATGATAAAGGGTAGAGAAACAGGACTTACTGCAGCTTCTTTGGAGCCCATGACTACAATTGCTGAGCCCTTACTCCTTGATTTCCTTGTCTTGATAACAATGTCTTCAACTTTGCCAAATTTCTGGAAGAGCTCCTCCAACTTCGCCGCATTATATAAATCAGCACCCCCATCCCATGAAACCTTCAAGATCTTGCCCTTGTCCGTTTTCACCCCGTCCTGTGGGGTTCCACCCTTTTTATCTCCATGCACCTGAACACATAACCGAATTGTGGAAATTGTCAAACCACAATTGTTAACCGATGAATATCCATGGCTCTGCTGAACAGCCTCTTGCTTAGCCTTAGCATGGACTAGATAGGTACAGCTACAAGCAATTTCCCCTCTGATCAAACTACCCACCAATAGCCTTGAAAAGAATGTGATGCTTCATGTGGACCATAATGTGAATAAATAAATGAATCACAATTCTGGAAATTTTCTGACACCCAGGATACCAGAACATAGTAATTTCTAATTCAATGAAATGGAAAAACAATAGAATGACAAGGCTATGCCTCCCATCCAATTCCCAGCCTCTTGCACATCCTTAGTATGGACCAGATTGGTACAACTACAGCCAATTTCCCCTCTAATCACACTACTCACCAAGAGTCTTGAAGAAATGTGATACTTCACGTGAAACAAATATGTTATATATATGATAATATGAAACACAGTAAATGACACTTCCTACCCAGGATCCATACTAGTAAGTGCTACTCTAAATGCAAAAATAATAGCATGACAAGACGCTATGAATCCTAGCCAATTTATCCAACAAACTAATTGAACAGTTTTCCAGGGCACAGAAAATCCGAATGAGAAAATGTTCGAGACCCTTACCGAAGTCGACGCGGCACCAGATGCGGAAGCCTGTTTGGCGGCGCGAAACGCTGCGAGCTCGCGCTCAATGTCGGCGGCAGTCCGCTTGGCCTCGCGCTTGGCGAGCTCCTCGGGATCGGCGGGATGGCCCGCGGCGGCGGCGCGCTCGCGCTCCTCGAGGTCGGAGACGGCCTTCCGGCGCTTGACGCCCGCGGCAGCGCGGGCGGCGGCCTCGCGGCGGCGGCCGCGGAGGCGCGCGTCGAACTGGCGGCGGAGGGACTCGTCACGGAGTAGCTTGTAGGAGCTGGAGAGGCGCTGGAAATCGGCGGTGGCGTTGGGGTCGTCGGGGCGCTTGTCGGGGTGGCGCAGCCGCGACTGCGTCCGGTACGCCTTCTCGATCTGCTCGATGGTCAGCGCCGCGCCTTCCTCCCCGGACGGGAGGCAGAGCACCTCATAATGGTCGATGTCATCCTCCTCGTGCACCGTCGCCGCCATGGCGCCCGAAGAGAGACGCCGCGGGGTGAGGGGTCGGCGCCGTGAGCAAGCGGAGAGTGCACAAACCGGCAAACCCTAGATCGAGGTGGAGACAGGGGAGTTGCCGAGGGGGGCCGGGGGCAGTTGCCGCCCAGTTGGGGGGCTCAGGGGGCAGGACGCGAGGCGGCTCGGAATCCCGCGCCCAGCGCGCGTCGGGCTGACTGGCTCAGGCCTTAAGGGCCAGGATAGTTCCTGCTGAAATTTTCAAATTTCTCTTTAATTAGGTGTACATGTATTTGAATTTGAATAAACAAGCCGTAATCTAATAGGCGGTCGAACGCGAAATGACAAATCCTTGGGGCTGTTTGGTTGGTTGCCAAAATTTGTCACGCCAAAGATTTGACAAGCCATAATTTTGGCTAGTACTTTGTTGGCTACCAAAATTTGTCAACTACTTACATTTCGCTTGTCAAATCTTTGGCAATTTTTTTGCTTCGGAAGATTTGGGGAGAGAAAAAAAGAGAATAAAAAATCGCCAAATTGGTATAGAGTAAACCTGTAAAGGATTGATGAGTGCAGAAAGTGGTATAGGGGAGAGAATCTTGATGACCGGATGGATGAGTTCCATGAGTGCGGATAATTTTTCCTGAAATTTTCAAATTTCTCTTTAATTAGGTGTACATGTATTTGAATTTGAATAAACAAGCCGTAATCTAATAGGCGGTCGAACGCGAAATGACAAATCCTTGGGGTCCTTTTGTCACGCCAAAGATTTGGCAAACCATAATTTTGGCTAGTACTTTTTGGCTACCAAAATTTGCCAACTACTTACATTTCGCTTGTCAAATCTTTGGCAACCTTTTTTTCATGGTATGGTCCAACGTTATTACTCTAGAAGCACAAAATACATAGAAAAGCACAAAATACATAGAAACTAGCAGGGGCCCCGTGCGAATCACGGGTGTTTTTTTTAGCAGTATCCAGGTACATATTTTTTACTGTTTGTAGCGGATATCCGTTACTGTTTGAAGTGGGTTTTATTGTTTCATAACGGGTATTATACTGTTCATAGTGGATGCCCGTTACTGTTTGTAATGGGCCTACTGTTCATGACCTATTACTGTACATACCGGGTTTACTGTTTATGGGAACGGTTACTATTCCATGAACAGTTCTTTCTGTTTGCTGTTACCAGAACAGTGTTTTGTGAGGGGGCACGAAAATTGAAGCACCCGGAGCTTTAAGGTATAATAATATGTATATGTATAGATCTGTCTAATTAAGAGATTGTTTCGTTGAAGCCCTACCAAACATATCCAGTCTCCAAAAGTGAAACTTCACACGCCGTACACGTCTGGCTGAATAACAACCAAATAAATCTTGACTTTGTCTAAATTTTGATTAGTTCCTTTTTAAGTTCTCTCGACTTAAAAATTTTATTGGTAGTAACATAAAAATTATAAAAATATACTCCTATTATAAAAATATACTCCTGCATTAGTACATAATCTTAAGCGTTTATTGTAGGTTGTTCAGCTATTTGTCACTAGGAGTAGCACATACTCTCTCTATTAAAAAATACAGACATCTGACTTGAATGATTTTCAAATTATATTTTGAGCTCTGTTTTCTTCTAATATGGGGTATATTCCAACATCCTTCCAATTCAAGTGTTTTTGTAAGATTTAAATTATACAAATTACACATTTTCATATTATATTACATCGCAGTGCTATCCTTTGGATGTCCTATACGGTGGTGTGATTGTATTGATATGTAGAACATTGTTATGTAACTGAGTCCTGGGGTAAAGCTAAATAATATGAACACAGTATTATGATTATAAATCACAGACCTATGCCCTCACAAGACAAATGCATCTCTTTCGAGTTGCTCTAGATTCACCACGAGCTTTATTGCCCAGTACTTCCCTACTATCCTTTTGCCAGTAACAAAGAGCTTCCGTAACGATCATTTCAAAATTGCTTGAAGCAAATGGAATAATGGTTTCACCTGCCAACAGGTTCGTAATACAGATCTCAAACAAAATCTGCTCATCGATTTTTAGTGGCACCAATTTGAGTACCATCAGATAACACGAACAGCTTTGAACTGCATCAGTGTTGAGAACTAGTGTCATTTACAGCATGGAAAATCATCTGCCGAATATACATTCAGGTATTGCAGTTGCCACATTATTAATATGTAGCGTCTTAAAGAAGGCAAAAGGTTACTATCCCATCCTCATGGCGCTCCATTTCTCGCAAAAATGCAGGCGTGCAGCAGTATCACTAAAATTTCAGACAGCTCACTCTGAGATACTCAGAGGTTATTATAAGTACTCCTCAAAAATGGGTTGTGCTAAACAAACCGTTTACACCGATTACGATTTTCCACATCGCAATCTCAATGGTACCATCTATTGTTCTGCAAGCTTTCTGGTGACATATGGCAGAATACCACCATGGTCGTAGTAAGCAAGCTCCACCTGGAGGTGAACAGTAACATAAACATCAATAACCAGAATACATAGGCAGCATCAGCAAGTAATGCATGGAAAAGAACAATCATACCTCAGTGTCGAATCTGAGTGTGCAAGTGAACGACTTCCCATTATCTGTTGTCACGGTAACATCTTGGCCAGGCTTGATCTCACTCACATCGGTTGGAAGGTGGACCGTGTAGCGCTCATGGCCGGTTAGGCCCAGGGTGTCTGCATCCTCCCCTGCTTTGAAGCATAGAGGGATGATTCCCATGCCAGCAAGATTGCTGCGGTGAATCCTCTCAAAGCTCTTTGCTATCACAGCCTTCACTCCCTGCAGTCAAGTCAAAGTAATCCCGTTACCCATTAGTGAGACTCAGAATGTTAGTTTAGGTTGAAAAAAACTATTGTGGAAGCAATGATACCTGCAGCATTGGGCCCTTTGCAGCCCAATCCCGAGAGCTTCCACTCCCGTACTCGGCACCAGCCAGGATAATAGTGTCATGCCCTTCATTCTTGTATTTCTGTGGCAAGCACCAAACAAAATTGGAGGGAATGGAAAAATTAGATGTTAATAGTGCAAAGATATAGCTTGTATCACTGGAGTAGAAAATATGAGCTTGAATTATATACCATAGCAGCATCAAAAACTGCAAGCTTCTCCCCCGATGGAACATGGATTGTCTTGGGTCCAACCTCACCCTTCAAGAACTTATTCACAAGACGAATGTTAGCAAAGGTTCCCCTAGCCATGATCTCATCATTTCCTCTTCGGCTACCATATGAGTTGAAGTCCTTCCTTTCAACACCACGCTCCTTCAGATATTTTGCAGCTGGGCTGTCTGGATGAATATTTCCAGCAGGTGAGATGTGATCAGTTGTGATACTGTCACCAAAGTTCAGAAGGCAATATGCATCCTTCACTGGCCGTGGGCCAGGAGGAGTCATTGTCATATCCTTGAAGTAAGGAGGCTCATGGATGTATGTAGATGATGGATCCCATGGGTAGAGTGTGCTTGTTGAGACTGAGAGCTCATTCCACATAGGATTTCCTTTGGTGATGGACTCATATGTGCTCTTGAACATGTCAGGGAGCACACTAGACTTGACAACCTGGAAGAATTAAAAGCAAAATCATTAATCCTATTCTGACAATATAATAGGCTGTTCTGACTATAAAAGGTTTTACAGCACAAGTTGAAGGAAACAATAGTCAAAGTTAGAGTGTTGGATGCTGACCTCGGCTATCTCTTCTGTGGATGGCCAAACGTCTCGGAAGTAAACCTCCTTCCCATCTTTCGAGATGCCAATAGGTTCTTTCTCAAAATCAATATTAACCTAAGCAAAAGTAACAATTTATAAGCAAATGAAAAAATAAGGAAAAACGGAAACATGCATCGACTTTGAATGTAAAATATTTCTTTGAGGAAAAAAACTACAACCACATGATGAATTATTGGAGCAAAAAAACACTAGGTGCATATATACAGCTTTAAAGTTCCAATTGATTAGTCTGTTTCAACTACAAAAGTTGTATTTGTTAATTGTATTATAATAGCATTACATTTAAAAATGTGTAGGATAGTCAAAACAACAGTGAGCAAGATTTCAGTAAATCAAAATATTATTCTACTGAAACTACATAAAGGACAATTGAACACTAGAATGAGGACAACATACCGTGCCAGCCAAGGCATAAGCCACAACTAATGGAGGGGAAGCAAGGTAATTTGCTCTGGTTAAAGGATGCACACGTCCTTCAAAATTCCTGTTTCCGGACAATACAGCAGCAGCAACAATATCTAAACAAAGAAGAGGAACGATAAGCAATGTACTCTGTTTCATAACTTTAAACTTGAACTATCCAATGACGCTAGAAATTACCATTCTCAGTAATTGCAGCAGACACGGATTCATCAAGCTCTCCGGAATTTCCAATGCAGGTTGTGCAACCATAGCCAACAATATGGAAGCCAAGCTGGTCGAGATATTTCTGCAAACCACTGCCAAAAACAAAACAGAAGAAACAGTCAGCAAGCCTAGCCTGGCAACACAAGAAATGAATTCAATTCATGGAACCAAGATTTACCTCTTATCCAAGTACTTCTTCACAACACCAGAGCCAGGTGCAAGGCTCGTCTTAATCCATGGCTTTACCTGATTGACACAAACCAGTGCTATTAAAGGATGGTTTATATAAAACATAGAGCAAAAGCAGCAATGGTTTTTAGATTGTCATGGTAATTGCCAGAGAATTTTAGCCACAGACCACCAAAAAGGAATATACCAAACAAACAAAGTAATTTAATTGTCAACCAGTGTATCAATATTTTAGTAATGTTGGTCAAGACAATAAATATATAAAGAAAACAAGTTGGAAGATGAAGCCCAGAACCAAACCTCCAGTCCTAACTCACAAGCCTTCTTGGCAACCAAAGCAGCTCCCAGCATTACATTAGGATTTGATGTGTTTGTGCAACTGGTTATTGCTGCAATTACAACATCACCATGCTTCATCTTTGCAGGAGTCCCATGGAATGAAAATTCTGCAACTTTGCCCTGTGATTCTTTGGGGACAGCAAAACCCTGCAATATTGTTGCAGTGAGCATAGCGAAAGGAAACTGGGGAACAAAGTACAGAACAATATCAAGCATAAACTGATTGGATCTATATCCTACTCCATGTGTAACAAATTATAGTTGACTTTGGCTGTTCCAAGTCAAGAATATCTAACTTTGACCGAGTGTTTAGAAAAAAAGCATCAACATCTACAATATAAAATTAATTTCATAAAATTCTATATAAAAAATGTCCTGATGGTGTACTTATTTTAACTTGTAGATGTCAATATATTTTTCTCAAACTTGGTCAAAGTTAGAGAAGTTTGACTCATAGAACAAAGCTAAAGTGAACTATAATTTGGAAAGGAGAGAGTGCTATTCAGTGCAATTGACTGACTTACAAGAGCAAGGCCCTGACTCAGTACATATACAATAAGTTGCAATCCATAAAGGAAAATCTTACCTTGAATCCTACATCGCTGTCCAAGCAAGAAAGCCAATCAGACTTCATATTCTTCAATGTCACACGATCATGAGGCCTGTCAATAAAGTTCATCAAATTTAATACTAGATGAGTACAAAGATATGCTAATAGCTGAATAGCATGATTTAACCAAGAACATTACCGTTTTGGTCCCGAGAGACATGGTTCTACCTCTTCCAGGTTAAGCTCTAGATAGGAAGAATACACTCTTTCAGCTTCAACCTACATCCAAGAAAAACTTTAGGTAAGACAATATGCATATATATACTTAATTATCTGCTTCTGCTCAACATATGAAAGACAAGCACCTGGCTGTGATCAATGAACATCTTATTCGCACGTA
Organism: Chrysopogon serrulatus; assembly: GCA_015844335.1. Lineage (NCBI taxonomy): Eukaryota > Viridiplantae > Streptophyta > Magnoliopsida > Poales > Poaceae > Chrysopogon > Chrysopogon serrulatus. Next base: position 38,508 of record JADLZL010002466.1, on the reverse strand, counting down.
GGTAGGACTCAACCATGGCCACCTAAAAATTGGAACAGTAAAAAAATTTAGAATTATGTGCTTATAAGACTCAAATTGAACATATACACTCCAATAGCTTACCGTATCATCACTTCGGCCAGTAAGCTTCAAATAGTCCAGTGTCTTTGCATCAACTGGGAAGAAACCCATAGTTGCACCATATTCCGGAGACATATTTGCGATGGTAGCACGATCAGCAAGTGACAGTTCACTCATGCCTTGCCCTAAAATATCGAAGTTAAGATATATAACATCAGAGAAGCTCATAATGTAATGAAATCTAGAAGCTCTTAATAAAAGGTGTTAATTGCAGAAGGTAAAAATTATGTTTACCATAAAACTCAACAAATTTCCCAACAACACCATGTTTCCGAAGCATTTGGGTTACTGTTAGAACCAAGTCTGTGGCTGTAACCCCATTCTTCAGCTTGCCTGATAACTTAAAGCCAACAACACCTGGCAAGACCATACTCATTGGCTGCACAAAGAAATAAACAACAATCAATATGTACATATGTAGGTTACTGAAGCAGATCGACTTAAAAATAGGCCATGCCATAGCATAGTACTTGTGCATAATATCTCTGAAGCTCAAGTTTGCGAACATTTGTTCTTTTCATTAAACAAAGATAAAGAAAACAAATGCCCCATAGTATCAAACCAGACTTTTAGATATCATAATGTATATTCACCTGGCCAAGCATTGCAGCTTCCGCCTCTATACCACCAACTCCCCACCCAGCAACTCCAAGACCATCTATCATAGTTGTGTGAGAGTCAGTGCCTACGACGCTGTCAGGGTATAGGATCCCACCATTGTTAAACACAACCCTGGCCAGATATTCAAGATTCACCTAACAAAGTGAAATGGAGGATTATAAGTTTTCGATCGATAAAATAACCTTGGCTGGATTAAGTTATTTAAAAAAAGAATCATCATAAAATCAAAATACCTGGTGGACAATGCCAGATCCAGGTGGAACAACAAGCATGTTGCGGAATGCAGAGGACCCCCATTTCAAGAACCCAAACCGTTCCTTGTTACGATGGAACTCAAGCTCCATATTTGCCTGAGCAGCATTTGCTGATCTTGCCACATCGACTTGTACTGAATGATCAATAACAAGGTCTACAGGTACCTGCAACCAGATAGCATATAGTATCCATATCAACAAAAAATAAGCAGGTCACACTAACAATATCTATGTGTGCAAGCTATCTTAAGGAAATGAATGGAAAATGCAGCACTAGAGGCTAAGTTAACAGGGTTGTAAATAGCTTCAAAGAATTATTTTCAAAGAAAACACTAATAATTTACAGGAGGGTTAAAAAGCTGCACAATCAAGACAGCACATTGACGGGGAAGGCCCATGACAGGACGCCCATCGCGAATGCAAACAGTGTGGGCGCATGGTCAACCCCTACTGAAAGCAAGACTAACATTTTTCTCGAGCGTGCAGGAGAAGAGCTGTGTATCATTGCATAAATAGAAAAGTACACATACAGTCTCTGGACAGGAATCACATTACAGCTAGGGGCTGTAATGAAAGAGAGTCCCTTGGCACCTGCCATATTCCAGAGCTGTGATTCCTCTCCAGCAAGAGATATGAATGTGGATAGGCCCCAACTAATAACTAACATGACACAGCAAATTTGTTAGCTATACCAGATTACAGGTCCACCATAGTAAAAATGTAGGAGTAATATGCTTGGCACCAAACTAAAAAGATATCAAGAAAGGCTGGCTAATAACGTAAACGCAATAGAAAGTTATCAAATCTTGTCGTATATTAAAAAGATGACACCTATTGTTGCTAACTGCAATAGTAATGACAAAAACTATTAAATAATACAAAGTCTCATAAACAAGCAAGGTTCTTAGCCATTCATACAGTCATGGTTCATAGAAGTTGATGAAAAGGGTTTAGCAGTCTAGATTTGTATCATAGTAATTGATTGATGGCATATTGATTGAAAAATGTGAAGCCATCAACAATCAATACAGAAGAAGGAAACGCTAGCCATAAATGGCAATAAAGAAAATGAAACGAATGGCTAAAGAAAATGACAGACCAAAACATAAGTTGTGAATATCAGCATTGCACTAAACTTACCAGAGGATTAATTTTGTTAGGGTCACTGCCAAGTTTGCTCATAGCATCCCTCATGCACGCAAGATCAACAACAGCCGGGACACCAGTAAAATCCTACAATTTAGGAAAGGTGAGAAGACTGGGTCATCAGTCAACTAGCCTCAACTACAATAGTATAATATTCCAGGAAGTGTAACTTTATTCCCGTCAATTACAACTTGACAAGAAACAATGTCACACTTATATTGCCAACATTATTTAGAAATATAAATACATGTGGAATGCAATAATGCCACCTACACCTTCTGTTGTTGGCCTCTATATACATGTGTCATTAAACAACTCTAAAAACAGTACCAATCAAGCACCTAGAATTGGTGCATGAACTAAAGAAAAATTATGGTGAACTCCACTTTCTTGATAGGATAGGAAAGTGGAACTCCAATTGCAAGATTCCTCCTATCAAAAGCCAATGACGGGAATATTGCCAGCTCACATTTATTCTATCCACAGAACTTTTGACAGAATGGAATAAGAAAATTTGAAGAGGTGTTGCACGATCAGCACCTGGAGGAGGACACGGGCAGGCTTGAACGGGATTTCAACTTGCTTCGGTGCACTTTTCTCCCAATCCAAGATCTTCTCAACGTCCTTCCCAGTGACCTGGAAGTCATCGCAGTTCCTGATTGCCGACTCGAGAAGAATCCTTATAGAATATGGGAGCCGATCTGGCAGAAGAAATGGCCAAATACATGGGTCAAATCATCAGTATTATCAGCTAACCCAAACATACAAACCTACAAAGCTATATGGGGAAAAAAATAATGCATTCAATGGATGCATCAACATCATCATCTCAGACAATTCGCACATCCCGACATTAAGAGAGATCAGAGACTGGGCCTGTGAAACGAACCCACCAATTCATCTACATTACACGCAACTGAGGCAGGAAAACAGATCGGAGGAGACAAACCTCACCAAATTTCAATTCAACAACAAAATATCATGATGAAACCACTCCCTGGTACCAATCAACAAAGTCACACCAAAATTGAGGACGAGAGCATAAAAAACATTCGAACTAACTCACCAATCCGCGGATCGGAGAGCGCAGGCAGGCTGTAGTACTTGCCGAACTGCTCACCACCTCCTGGCCTCGCGAGGCCCGTCAGGATTTCATCGTACGTGTTCCTGGTCGCTGCAGAGTGGGAGGAAAAAACAAGCCGAGATAGAGACGTCATCAGATGGCGCAACCCAGACCCGATGCGATGATTTGACCAGCAGCAATCCTTCCCAGGTCGTCGCAAACCATACCGGCTGAGGCGAACCGGCGCTCGAAGACGGCGGCCGCAGACGAGGCGGGCGGGCGGCGGCGCGGTGGCCGCCGAAGAGGCGGCCCGCGAGGCCGGACGCGAAGGGCGACGCCGCGCTGGGGCGCGGCCTCGGGGTCGAGCGGGCGGGCGGGGACGAGGAGGAAGGGGCGGCGTCCGCGGCGGGCCTGGAGATCGCAGCGGCCGCCGCCACGCCGCGGGCGGTGGAGCCGCCGGTGGTGGAGCGGGAGAGGAGGGAGCTCGTGAGAGGAGGCATGGCCGCTGAGCCAAAAAGGGAGGAGGAGACCGGGGGTGGGATGGCAAAAGTGGTGGGGGCGGGTGACTTATATAGACGGCCGCGAATTTTGGGAGACGCGTGGTGGGAATGCGCGGCGCGGCGCATGGCGAGCGAGCGAGCGTCCGGTAGGGTTGCTTGCCCTTGCCCCTTGCCGAGATGGGTTTTGTTTCGTCCTGGGCTCGCGCGGATTGTTCGGGTCTTCGAAGCCCCGCCGCCGCCGCGGTGGACAGCCGAGCTGAAGCTTCGCTGCGAGCGATGTTTTCTTGGGGACGGGGCCAATCGCAATCGCTGAATGTGACGGTGCGAATATCTTTCGCTACGATGAATGGCGAATCCCGTAGGCCCGCTTGGTAGAGGCCCATAGACGCTGGGGCGGGGCCGCTGGTGGAATTGCCAAGGCCACCCGCCAAGCTTCACCAGGCTATTCCAAAGAAAGATCTATTTGCAACTCGATTTTTTTTAATGAATGCTAAGATTTTCTCCCTCGGACTCATTTGGTTTTGTTTTGTTTCATCTATTCCCTTCTTTGATGTATTCTGCAACTTTAGCATAGTTTCATAGTTTATGATTAAGATATTTCTAAAGACATATCGCTTTAGAGGGAGGTTCATTGGTGGTAAGGTGGCCGGTGCCGGTTGTGGACACATGACGGAAGGGCAAGACGATAGTGGTAAGGAGGCCGTTAGATGTGAAGGGTAGGAGGCTAGTTGGTATGTAATACCATGAATCGACGGATTGGCATGGGAGTGGGCGGGAGTTCACTAATAGGAGAGTGGGGCATGAGAGACGTGGAATTGAGAGACTCGTCATTCTCAAATTTCAGTAAACAACATTTTCTAAAGCAGAGATGGAGTAGAGAGGAAGAATGTGGAATGTACCTCCATCCAATTGTCCAAAATATTAAGAGTGTGTTTGGAATGTTTCCATAGCTACACCACACTAAGAAGAGCGGCGCATGATTCATCCACCGATCTCCTCTTAATGAAATACATGCCTTGCATGTTCGCGAAAAAAAAAAAATTCATCCACCGAGCTTTTAGCGTCAATTTCTACTGGATGCTATGACACCTACAACTATGGTTTATTGTCACGTCCAACCTTCATGCAAGCCAAATGGCAACTCAATAAATTATACATCAAACCAAATTTCTACGTGAAGATTCTGGGATGCAATCCAAATACACCCCTAATGCTTCAATGTGCTTCAATGCATATGGGAATCATCTAATGGCACGATATATACACCTTATATGAATATTTTGTTACAGCCAACAAGTACCGTGGTTACCACTACCTCACCAAACCCCAACACCCCAAAACACTAGGTATTCGTTATTGAAAAATTGATGATGTCTACCGCTAAAAGCAATCAATAAAAATGGTGGAGTGCAAAGAACAGAGAATATTTATTGTTGCTTACTTGTTTTATTGTCTAATATTTATTGCTTACTTGTTTCATAGTTGCACGGCATTATTATCTTGATATGATAACTGCATTTAGTCTTCCCTACATGGTTCTGAAGCATACCATTATTGCTTTTTTAACATGTGTTTAATTAGTTGGAAGGTACGATGGAATAGTTTGATCCTTGTGTTTCGAAAATGAGATGCAGTGATCCCATTCTACTTTAGGGCTCTAGGTGCACTAGCATCTATATTTAGGTGCGCGGTCACATACAGAAGATTTTTTAGGATATAAACTTATTTATTAACATCTAAGAAAATATAAACCCCAGCAACAAAGTAAGCCATTGGTATATTAAAAGACATCCACCAGAGTTTGACGATCATTATCCACGGTTTTTTCTGGTACAATAAAAATGGTACACCTAGGTACTCCTTCCGTCCCAAAAAGATGACTTTTTGCTTCCCAAGAAATGACTGCCGGTAATTTTTATAAATAATAAATATCATCGATTAGTATCATAATTAGTATCATCGGAAAGATCTTTAGATCTAGTTTTTTAATAAATTTATTTGGAGATATAAATATTATACATATTTTCTATAAATTAAGTTAAATTTGTGGCACGAACACCTAAAACGTCATCTTTTTGGTACGGAGGGAGTAGACTTGTGTGCTCGGCGGTGTGTGGTACCCTGGCCACGTGAATCTCGCTAAGATTAATGCGTGCTCTATGTTCTCTTTCCTGGTTTCTTCCCATATCCTTTTTCAGTTTTCCTGTACCCATAATCTGGGAATCGAGTCTGGGGCACACCTAGAGCTCACAACATACCCTGTCACGTCGAAGTCACAGGGGAAAAAACGTCACAAAAAGAATTCGCCTTTTGTTAATAGCCGGAGATTAAATATCCTGGAGCACGCATCAGTTGTTTCTACGGAACGGCAGCTTAACTGGAGCCCAGTCGCTGGTAGATCCAAGGCTACAGTGGATGGATCGATATTAGGGCCACAGAGAATATGTTCTGCTGAGGAAAGCAGGCCGCCAGGTCAATCCGTTGTCTTTTTGCAAATTGGCCATAATGATTTTGAAAACACAAGGCCATACGCCTTTTTCATGCCTATGAAGGTCGCCATATAGATTCCTATATATATATATATATATATATATATTGTACGGTCGCCAATAGATTCCTGGATTTGCATTATTATTTTGCTGGTGCAGGTGGAACGTGGAAGCCAAACGGCGATTCCCTCTCCCAAGAGAAGTTTCGGTTGCATAAGAAAACCGAACAGAGGAGTACAAAGCATGCTTCGCTTCCTCGATGTCTCAATTCCAATTCTGGAGGGGATGGAGTAGTGGACTCTCTATCTTCTGCTTCCGTTCGTTCCACTGAATTCCTGGTTCCAATTCCAGTCCAAAAGAGCATGTAGACAGACATGCAGTGGACTCTTATCTGCAACTTGCGGTTCGTTCCTCTGAATTTCTGGCTCTGAATTGTCAACGGCGAGTTGCGAACTCTAGCAAAAGACGTGCACTGCATCGTATTTGCCCCCTCTTTTTTTATTGGAGCTGGGAATAACCCCCTGGATGTTATATGCGTCGAGCTTTTCAGAGTACGAACTGATGTTGCAGCAATTAGAGTTTCCCACGTCTCTTCCTTTCTTCAGCGTGGAGCTGCACACTCTTTTTAAGTACGTAGCACATGCAAGCATTATTGGTGCCGTAGCTGTCACACTGGGATGGATTCATGGATGGCACCGTGTCCCTAAAAATGGCAATGCTCATGGCTGTAATCCTTAAACCTATGGAGACATCGTGGGCAAAAGGAGACGCATGAAGTCTGCCATACATGAAATGGCGATTGGCATGGAGCATCAGCCTTCTTCCTTTTCCTCTTATTATGCCGTAACATGAACTCTTGTCACGAATTCGCTGCCGTAGATTTTCTGGTTGAAATCAATTGAATTTGAAGACTGTCAAATGCGAAGGATCATCTTCCTTTTGTCCTGCTCAGCCAGATCGATCAGCTGTACTCCTTTCCCTGGAGGTATAAAAAAAACGGTAATGCTACACCTAAGACGTCCGTCTCCGCCTCGCGGACGGACGCCGCCCCTCCTCCCCCGGCGACGCCTCCTCCCCCTCCCCTCCCCCCCCCCCCGACGGCGACGGCACTCCTCCCCAGCGCCCTCCCTCCCTCCCCCCCCCCCTCCCCCCCCCTCGGCGACGGCGAGCTCCTCCGCCCCCCCCCGCCCCAGAGCTCGCGCCCGGCCATGGCGGCCCCGCGCTGCAGGTAGGCCTCCTCCTCCTCCTCTCCTCCTCCTCCTCCTCTCCAACTCCAACTCCCGAGCTTCCCCGGGTTAGGGTTCAACCATTCCCTCCGTGTAGATTCCGGCCGGCCCGGGCGGCGATCGTCGACACGGCGGCGGTGGTGGCGGGTTGGCCGGCGGTGAGCGAGGCGGCCGGCGCCGCCGAGCCGAGGGAAGGGCGGGGCTGGATGGGCGGTGGGTATGGGTAGGCGGCGGGGCGAACGCCGAGACAAGGGAGAGGAAGAGGGGCGGCCACCGCGGCGCTAGGGTTAGGTTAGGTTAGCTCGCCGGAGTTCCGGCGAACCCTAGCTACCGGGGGCGGGGCGGTGGCCGGCGGCGGGGCGGCGGCGCGGAAGAAGGGAGGCGCGGCCGCAGGGACGTCCGACGGGGCGCGTGTCCGGACGTCCCGGGCGGATGCATTACCCTAAAAAAATATCCATGTCGTCATATGGGCGCTGTTAGTGCATTCGCCCCCGGTGTGGGTTTTGGATAATTAATGACAATCAAATTAGTAACTAACGTGTTCATCAAGTGATATCTACAGGTGTTAGTCCATTGGTGTATTTAAACGAAAGAATTTGGTGAATGATAGCGCCCTAAATTTTATGGACAAACGGCGATTCGGCTCAAGTGATTCACTCTCATTTTATTTTGATTTGAGTCGTAGGATATACCGTACTATCAAGATGGATACAAAATTAACTAGCTAGATGGGGAACAAAGTGCTCATGTCGATGTTTTAGAGTAGCTTGAGAGACACCGGCCACACACACGCGCGTAGAAGGTTTTATTGTTTTTGCAGGTGGACCGGAAGTCCCGGCCTCCCCAGCGGAAGTCCCGCTCGGGACCGGAAGTTCCGGTCAGCAACCGGAAGTCCTCCCTCGCACGCGACGGTAGCTGGGCTTTTGGCCTGGCGGAAGTTCCGATCCCTGACCGGAAGTTCCGCCCGGACCGGAGGTCCCGGTCGGAGACCGGAAGCGATCTCTTGCACGCAATGCTGCGTCGACTGCTGACCGGAAGTTCGATCGAGACCGGAAGTTCGGTCACACCGAAGTCTCGCCCTTTTCAAGCCAACGGTCGGATCCATTCGGACCGAACTTCCGGTGGCCCTCCACCGTAACTTTCGGTAGTGCCATTCGGAGGCCGAAGTATATATACTTTTCACCTCCGTTTCTAAACGTTACGCCCGGGCATTTCACTCGTTCACTTTGTTCACTCATCGGCCTCCAAGCTTTGACTCACTCACTCTCTCTCCCCCCTTTGCTTCCAAGCTTCAATCTTCGATTGTTTGAGCTAGGGACGTGAGATTTGAGAGCGGGAGCATCGATCTTCGATTTGAGCACTTGGTCTCCTCGTCTTGCCGGTTTGTTTTGTGTTTATTACTCTTGGGTTCTTGGAACCCTAGCCGGCTAGGCGTTCTTCGTGGTTGCCCATGTTGATTTACTTGTGAGGGCACCCCGAAGCGTTTGTATTACCCTTCATCTTAGTGGATATCTCAAGTTTTCCTTTGTGGTTGCTTGAGAGAGGTGACCTAAGTGGTCGGGCCTTGGTGGCCACCTCAACAACGAGGACGTAGGCACTCCTTTGTAGGGAAAGCCGAACCTCGGGATAAATCGTGTGTCACGCGTGTTTGTTGTGGTGGTAGCATCGACTACCCTTGATATTGTGTTCTTTGTATACTCTATTGCTTATTTGTTTGTAGGAAGAAGAACTCAATTCAAGAAGTGATTCCCAAGGGTGTGGTAACTCGTGTAGTTGAAATCACAACTCATTTACTCTGATTTCCTAGTTGTAGGACACCGAGTTCAAGTTGGTTTGCAATAGAAGTTTTGGTCTAGACCGAACTTCTACTCCAAACCACCTAACTTCCTTGAGCATCTAACTTCCGCAATTTGAGTTTGTGATTTTCAGGTTTCAAAAATACGCCTATTCACCCCCCTCTAGGCCAATTAGGTCCTCTTAATTGGTATCAGAGCATTGGTCCCTCGGATTGACGCTTCACCGCGTGAGGAGTAACTTTGGCCAAGATGGATCCGGACACAATGAAGACTCTAGTAGAGCAAATCACCGCTCAACTCGCCGAGAAACTCCAAGTGCAATAAAAGGAGCAAATGGACAAGATGCAAGAGCAATTCGACAAGATAAAGGAAGCACTAGAGAAGGCAAATGCGGAGTCGACAAATGATGGTGGTGACAAGACACCAAAAAAGCTTATGCAAGAACTAGCTACGACTATGGGTCATCAAGCAAGGGAAATAATCCAAACATGCCAATAGTCAACCCCGGCAAGCCACCTCAATTTGATGGTGTGAGATATGTTGATTGGGCTCATAGGATGAAGTTGCATCTTATAGCCGCAAGGTGTTGGGAAGTGGTGGAAGTTGGTGTGAATGTTCCTCAAAATGCTAGTGAGTGGACACCCGAAGATGCCGCCGACTTTCAACTCAATGCAACAGCGGCAACCTTGATTTTATAATGCCTATCTCCGGAAGAAAATAACAAGGTCAATGGAATGGTTAGTGCAAAGCAAATTTGGGAAACCTTGAAAGTGTCATTTGAAGGAGACAAAAGTGTTAGAGTGGAAAATATTGAGCTTCTACAAGGAAAGATTGAAAACTTCTTCACATTAGAAGGAGAGACCACTCAAGAAATGTACAATAGATTCATGACCTTGGTAAATAGAATTAGAGCACTTGGAGACACACGGTGGGATGACCATGCAAAGCAAAAGGAAGATTTGTAGAGTGTATAGACAAAAGAACAACAACATGCTTGCTTCTTTCATTATGGAGAAAGGATAACTATAGCACAATGACACCACAAGAAATGCTTGCTAAGCTATTGCATCATGAAGTGCTAGATGATGAAGCCAAAGAAGCAAAGAGACATAGAAAGAGTATTGCTCTCAAGGCATCACAAGATGAAGACACTAGCCATAGCAACAAGAGGCGTTGTGAGCATGAAGATAACAAATGGATGATGATGATCTTGATGATGAGCAAGCATTATGTTGGTATTTTTAACTGCACTCCATTAAATAAGTTTTAAGTAGGATTATCCGCATTGTCTCATGCGCATAGATATCATACCAAACTGTCACATTTTACCCGGAGGTTTTAAATATCGTATCCACGAGGAACAGTTGTGATGATGACAACGTCTATAAACTTAACCCTACAATTAGGCTAGATCATATCGAGAAAAAGGAAATAACTAATGTACTCTAGTTCTGACTTGAGAAACTTTGTATAATATCGCCTTATCGGACAAGTGACCTGAATAGGAGAAGAAACAGAGTAATCTTCCTACCGCACACCTATAAGCCTATCGGTCCTATCAACGGAAGTGGACTACGAGAGGATTCAACGTAGCTATAAAGTCACCTACACGAGCTACCACTATCCCAGGCGATCGGGGGGACATTCACAAGTAAATCTAGCCTAGGCACCACACCTACACTACAAAATACTACTTCAACCAAGTAATGACCAAGATCAAAGCCCTCAATATGAGATGTGAACCAAAGAACGAATAAGAACAAGTTGCTTACTTAAATCGAATGGTAAATACAAAAGTACCTCGGAACGCAGCTCCCAAGGCGAGGGAGTCGAATCCGTAAGAATACAGACCATGAAGAAGCACCGACATGCCGGAGCTCCTCCGAATCTTTACTCCTCTACTCAATCCCTCTAATCTCTAAACAAGACTAGATCTAGAAGAACTAGTCTCTCCTAATTGCTATATCTAGATGAACTAGATCTAGATGAACTAGAACTAGATCAACTAGAGGGACCCTAACCCTAATTATGTAGAGAATATGAAGCACCGGGGGTGTAGAATGCCTCTAGGAGGGGCCTTGGGGGCGTCATTATATAGGCCGAGGTGGAGTAGAGGGCAAGGAACCGCCACGTCGGCGATCCGCGTCTTCATCTCATGTGCACTTTCGGATCAAACCGACCTAAAATCGGCGTAGGGATGTTTTGATTGGCTTCCAAGGAACCGTGGGAGGAAGACTCCGCAAGGCGGCGGCCATCGGTGGAATTAGGCGCCCGACCGGCCCGGGGGGGGCCGCCGGCCCCACCTTATCTCCGCTTGCGGGCCCCGCCGCTTCGGGTGTCTTCTCGAACCTTCTTGATCCTGTTGGCGATGTAGTTGCGTCGCGGTTAAGTTTCGTGGTAAATTTGCACTTAAATCCCTCTTTTTATCTTTTCTCTCGAAAATTCCCTAGAAATTTCACAAATCACCAAAACTCGTGGAAATTGTCGGTTTAAAACCCTAGACTAGTGTGTTTTCATGTTCTCCTTCTAAGTTTAAAGTGCTAGTAAAAGTTGACGTTAACGACCGTCAACAATAACCCCCAAGCTTACCTTTTGCCGGTCCCTTGGCAAACAACCTAGATCTAATTAATAATAATCTTGGATCGAGTTGCTGCAATACTTTTATTTCTTTTTAAACACACTTACTTTTAAACATAAATTTTCCTCCGGTTTAGACAAAACTGCTCTAACTTTCAAACTTACCCATTTTACCTTTAACTATGGAGCTTTACAACTTTTGCATAAGTGTTGAGCATTCGAAAGAGAGAACAATCATGTCAAACACTATGTCTCAAATTCTTTACTGAGTACCAATATTTCGGAGTTTTGTATATTTTCAAGCAATAAAACTCGAGCTTAATTGTATGACACCCTCAAGTCTCTTATTATATATGGTATTTATGGATTTTACTGAGACATTAATAATGTCATGCCTTCCTACAACTAAGGATCATAGTGGAGCTTATAGGAGTGGCAATAACAAGGATGAGCATACTTGCAATTCATATATTGTAAAGTCAAACAATGGATCCATAGAGAATCGAGGCATTCAATCAAATCAAGATGTGCATGTGTATGGAATATGGTGGATAGGTGTATATATGGTATTTAGTGGCTAATCCTAATTCTACTTTTGCTTTTTTAAAAATAACTCCCTCCTTTGGAACTTTTTTCGGGGAAAACATGGGCTATCTTTATTCTCTCTTCTTTTTTTTTTTTTTTTAATTTGGGAGGCGGGCATCTATGTACCCATTGTTTTAATGCTGGGACACTTGTCCATCTTTTACTCCCCCTTTTTTTTCTTTTTTTAAATACTTTTGCGTAGCCGCATGCATCCTTTGAATATAAATAATTGGAGAGATAATGATAAGAATTTAGAGCAATTAAATGGGGGTTGTCCTATAGGGTATATTTTTAGGTGTTTACTCCTAATATAGGAGAAAAAACATTTTTAAGATGGATCTAGATGAAAGTGAAAAGTGATTGCGCTTACTCTTAGGTTAGGAGTAATGCATATGTGGGTGGAGTGCATAAGTGATCTTGATTTTAAAAGTATGACAAGGCTCTCATAAGGTATACTCCAAAGGTTGACTAAACTCAATGTAAAGCAAGCAGCATGAATGTGTAAAGATTTTTCTAACTCTAAATGTATCATATATGTCTTTGGTAGAAATTTAAACTTTGTCATACAAGAGCTCATCATGTAAAATTTTAGGTTTTTAAAATAAATCTCCAGAACTTAGTAATGCTAGGAATAAGATAAATAGCAGCTTAGACCTTCATGTATCATATCAATCAATTACCTAGATTTTAGCTCAAGCATATGCCTCCACAAATTTCAGGTTCAGAGTAAATTCTTATATCAAAGTAGTCATGTCCAAAACTTACGAAAATCCATGGTTAAAAACTAGACACTTGAAAGGAATTATAGTAGAGCAACTATTCATCATCTCCAAGACAAAATTTTAATATTCTCTAGTTTTTATTTGACTCTTACTAACTAGACACACTCTATGATCACACCTTAATATATAGATAAATATCTTTTTTATTTCTATTGGACTCACATGACTCTAAAGACATGGACCTTCATGTGCCCATATATTTTTGGTATTTTCCTATGATACTATTGTGAACCTTCATGTGCTCACATATTTTTGGTATTTTATGACTATATAAAGTAGACTCGATAATCGTCTAGGTATAATTACCTGATAACTAGGGGATGCTCCTCCCCCAAGCTAGATGTTTGCAATACTTGGTGTTGATGATCTTGAGTGAGCTAACCAAGAGCTTGATCCCGGTGGGTGCCACGATAGACTCTCTCCTTGTCATAATGTTGTTCCCGCATAATTATACTCCAACAAGAAAACCAAAACTCGAGGCTCGAATTTAATAAGAGGTTAGTGATCAGCCAATAAGTAATTGATTATTCTTTGAGTTGATTTGAAATGAAAGATTCTAGCGGATTTCTCTTTTTAGGATTTTTAGTTTAATTATGCGAAAATTAAATATATATGCATGCATGATAGATATAGTTGTATTTTTATGCCTCCACAGAAAATATTTATTCTTATGGGGCTTTAACTCTTCTTTTTTTTTCATAATACAAGAAAGTAAATACAGAAACTATTATTATTATTATTTATGCCACCACAAAAAATATTCCTATAGGGTTACCATAAGTTTATTCACGTGGAGCTTTCAATATTTTATGATGCAATAAATAAAGCAATAAAGATTTTTATTTTCTTTTTTAATATTTATGAAGATAAATATATTAAAGTGAAATTATTAATGTAGATAGAAATACTAATTAATTAGATAACTACCATGTTACCTTATGGCAAGAGTACGGAATTTTAAGTTTACCGAAATGAGAACTTCTTCTTCCACTCTTGTGTATCTCTCCATCTTGAGAGATGGAGGTCATGATGGTTGCATACCTCTAGTGATGATGATGTCACCTTTGTTCTTTGATTTGACCAACAGGTTGAAGTAGAGCTTTAATAGTAGCTGGCAAAGATCTTGCTCGGTGTACATGCTCACAGAACTTTCACTTGTAGAATTAATAAATTTTGCTCGATGTGCTTGTCTGTTTGCAAAACCAAGGTAGAGATCAAGTGCATGGGCTCTGCTGGTGGAAAAACACCAATAGAACCAAATCTATTTCTTCATTTATTTTTCTCTATCCTTAGGCACATTGAACAAGTTAAAGTTGATGTTACATGATTTGTTTATTTACAAGTGGTAAGATCAAAAGATTAAACATTTAATATTGCATTTAAGTTTACATGGCGTAAAAAGAACAAAATTTGCTTAACCAATGGAAGGAATGTCTATCTATAAATTTTTTACATAAGTATGACTGTCGTCTTCCCAAGATTGAATATAATATTTTAACTTGTTTGGTTAAGACTAAGATTAAGAGAACAAGTGCCATGAACAATCTTAAAAGACAAACCATATTGAGTTAATCGGGTTAATCAATTTAAATTATAACTCAACATATTTGTGTTTTAATTTATGTGTACATCAAGATCAAAAAAGAAGCAAAGGACCACTTACCTTAGAATATTACCTTTATTATTAGAGCGTGATAGCACTAAGTGATGAAGGGTAAATGACCGGTGGTCCTTCCTCTTGAATCTTGAGTTGCTCATGGACATCTTATCTCCTCTGTTGCATCTATTCTTTTACCATCTTTTGCTTCTTTGATCTTTTGACTCTTTTCACTTCGTTATTATTATTATGCCTGCAATAGATTAGTGGACAACACATACCCGAAGGAGTATATAGATTTTGAACACAAGGTTGCTTGTCCAAATATTTTATTTTATTTTATCTATGCTAATGAAAAGATAATATTAATATTATTTAGCATAAATCATATTTTATACGTACATAGACCGAGGCAAAGTAACTTGTAGCGTAAGATAAAGTGAATGAATTATTAATGCTCACAGTTCTTTTATTCATGATGAATGCGCTGTGTCTTCCTCTACAAAGTTATTAAAGTTCAGCATGTACTCCTCTTCTCTAATTCGAATTCCTCTCATGACTTACCCAAATTAATTTTGAGAATTTCCTGCAGGGGTTAGTCCGACAAAATATCCAATGTCTACACAAGCTAATTTTAGATCAATAGCCAAACCAAACTCCATGTCTAATCGACTAAGATAGACTACTTAACCTAAGCACCACGCTTAATTTAAAAAGCCTATAAAAGTACCTAGAAGTACTTCCAAACCAAAACTTACTATAGCGGATAAAGATAACATGAAAGCATTCATAGAGATTTTATTCGATTGTAGATGAAAAAGAGCATGATTATTATGCAACATTTTCAAAGATGAATTAAAAAGGTAGAGACAACCATTATTAGCAACATGATTTAAGATTTTTCAAATAAACCCATTCCCCCAAACTTAAATTTTACGTAAATGTAAGCTTGAGTGCATAATGGTTGCTTTGACATACCTGGTGCTGCCATTAGTTATTTTCTTACTTTAAACCTAAAATGGTTAGTGACAAAAATATCCAAGGGAATATTTTAATAATTATAACTCTATGCTAAAGGTGCAAGCTTAATTCATTCATTTTTTTAGAGTGGTTATTTTGGAACACAAAGTTATTTTTAGGAAACCTTCTACTTATTGTACTTCAAGTTGGTGAGGTGGTTTCCTCTAAAACATTAGCCTTTGTGCACCTATATCCAAATTACAACGAGATCTATAATATTTATGGTAAACATATGCATCTACAACCACCCTCTTAATGATTTTATGAACAGGTAAAATAAGGGGTTGAAGATCTCGTGTGTGGTAATGTTAGAGAGACCAAAAGATTCAGGAGGTTTCTCATATGAGCATGGATTTGATAAAGTGTGTGGCAGAACCGCCTAAATTAATTCACTCACAAGAGTACTTGTCTTCCATTAGACACTAAGTACCCAAGGGAGCGCACTAATTTAATCGATTCTGTCGAGCACACCCAACGGGAGAACTCGAATATCCACAGTTTTCATCAGGATCACAAATAAGGGAATAAAGCTTATCATAAACTTACATCTTTATATCTCAAGTTGACACATGATCGAGTATTACTTCTTATTTACAACAAATGAAGAATCATTAAAGTGTAGCAAAATAAAAGTTGATTCATTTTAAGCTTACATGGTAACAGCTAATGATTATTGCAAATGGAAATAAATATTTAATCAATTACATGTATAAACAATTAACATGTTGAAGATTTTATGCATGATAGAGTTTTCCTTATAAAACCATTTGATAAAGGATTATAAATAAAACTACTAACGCAGCGTAATTGGAATTACTCGCTGAGCCCACCAGGAGGTATCCACACACAAAGGTCAGCAGCTAGCAACCACCTGTTACCTGCAACAGGGGAAAATAAAACCCTGAGTACTCAATTGTACTCAGCAAGACTTACCCGACAGGAGGAAATTAAATGACTCCAAGGATATGCAAGGCTATTTGGCTTGTGGGTTTACACTTGCAGGAAAGCATTACTAATAGTGCATCCTTATATTCAAATTTTAGCAGTCAATATTAATTCATTAGCTAACCATTCTAGGTAAGCACCTGAACTACTTCCAAGCAGGTGGTAAGCAATCAGATCCTTTTATCCATCTCAAGTTCCAGTTCTTACTACGCTGCCAGAATAAAGCCCTCGTCGTTACCGTTCGAGAACGGCGATTCGCGAATCAATGTGCCCAGCTGGGTACCCCAAAACACACTCCTCATCTGCATCCCAGACACAGATAAGAACAGCTTGCTTTCTCCTGTCCGGAGCTCCGGATCCCCATCCAAACTGGGACTCCAAGCCCCGTCATTCCCGGCCCGGCCGTAATGCGGTGCAAGGACATCCAAACCAAAAGAAAATATATGAATGCACCACCCTATACAGTCGGTCCGGATGAAGCCGGAACCCAAGACAAGAGAGAGCAAGCCTTCCGAGCGCCCATACACAAGTATGTGTTCGGGATAAGGAGATCTGTGACTTAACTTTCAACCCTTAGCAACGATCGGTCCTTAATTGACACAGGCGGGACAACACAACCAGAGCCCCGCTCTGTTGCCCAACAAACCAAGTCCATCCAATCCACCATACCGTCCCGCCCGGTCTCCATTTATTAATCATATATAATCCATGTGATAGTAACATGATAGAAATATATAAACTTATCTCTCGCGAGTGACAGGCAATCACTCGACTTCTACCGGAAACCTATAGCATAGCAATTCTACACGATCCTGTCATACTAGTAAGACTCATAGGGTTAGGATATATATATGCAAGTGGGTTTCATCCAACTCCTTAAAACTTAATGCACAAATAAATATTATAAAGTGCAGAATAGTAGGGGTTATGAACCGGGGCTTGCCTGGGTAAAAGATAACCATAAGTTAGTATTCCAACATCGCAGCAAAACCACCATAACGCCATCATCCAAGAACACCATGGCTCTCGATCGATCCATCGATTCTCCATCGTTCCTATCATGATATGCAATGATGCAAAATAATGAATGCGCCGGAAAAATTACACACCACGCAATCAATCACATGGCAACAACAACTCTTAAATTAAAGCACGTACAAACTAAGCTACCAGCTAGCTCTAATGACTAACACGCCTAGCTAAGCGTTTTACTCTCAAACCCTCATTTCAGGGCAAGCTATAAATATTTCCTAGCCATTTAATATATAAACTAGGGTGTTTTAGCGACCTTACTAACTAGCTATTTGAGGGCTATAAGATTAGAGCGAGCATATAACAATACAAGAAACCTACTGCACGAATTGAATGGCCTAACTATTACCAAAATGCTACAACATTTCATTAACTAAATCACCCTATTAATATTAAGCATAAAAGAGCAAATTAATCACCCTAGGTGCGGCATGGAAACATATGAACAAATTACACTTGCCGGATAGATCACAAATTTATAAATCTAACGAAATTAGTTGCACCATTTTTTGGACACTTATATTATTTTATATGAATTATCGAAGTTCATTTCGAGAATTAAATTGAAAAGCTATTTCTATTTCCCCTGCGAAAAAAAAAAGGCAAAAATGCCCAGTAGCCCATCTCGGCTCGGCCCACGCCGAAGACGGCCCGCGCGGGGGGAGCCCGCGTGCACCGGCATTCTTGCGAGAAAGGTCCCCGAGCTTTGGACTATTCACGAAACACCGAGCGGGACTATTTCAAGAGACACAAGCTTTGCAACCAACACCCCCGCTCTTTCGTCTTTACACCGAGAGGTCCTCACGCACCGCGCTCACGCGGCGCGACGAGCGACTTACGGCGGTTGGTCGGCCAACGGGAGGCTTCGCCGCGGCGGCAAGACGCAGCCCAGCGACCTACACCTAAGACTCACGTAAGTCCTAAGCATCCTAGCACGACACGGAGAACGGCGCAAAAGATGGTTAGCCACGGATAAAGATCCACGCCGCCCGGGCGGCGGCGCGATTCGGCTCCCTGCCACGGCACGGAAAAGGGAGCAAGGGAGGCGCAAGCACCGCATTCCTCACCTGGACAATCGCTGCGGTCGGTGGTGAAGAGGAAGAACCGGAAGGGGCTGGTCAAGCAGCACGCCGAAGCTCGACGGAGTCTCGCGGCGCACACCGGCCGGGCACGCAGCGGCAACCTCCAAGTGGCAGTAGGGGTTCAACGGATGTGTGCAGCGTATAGAGGGAAACGGGTGAAGCTATTGGTGTCATGGAATTGGGCTCTATGGTTCTGAACGCTGGAGTATTTTGGAAGGACGCCAAGCTGCCTTTTTCCGGGCACCGACGGCGCAGCGAACTCCAAATTGGAGCTTCGCCCGTTGCTTTAATCGGGAAGGGTTGGGCGAGGCTAGTCTGAAGCGTTGACGGATGATCAGGAAGGCGTGCCCAACTCGACTAGACGTGACCCTATTCTTGTCCGACTTAGCGGCCCGACCGACCATGTCGGGTAGAGGGACGGAGTGACGAGGCGGCACGGCAATGCCGGGCGCCAGGAAGGACGGAAGACACACCACGCGTTCTCGGCTAGACGACATGCAAGACGGCAAAGGCACTATGAAGAAGTCAAGGCGAATGGTGAATACGGAGCAAAGATCAGCGGGCGGCAACAAGATCATCGAAGCCGCGGCGCTGAGCGACGCGGCAGCGCTCGGCACCAATCGACAATGGCAACGCGACGGCGACGTGGCCAGTAGTGCAGACAGCCCGGCCATGGCTGGTTGGGCGCGGCCACGGCCACCAACCGTGGCGGCACCGCCTACGCCTCGGCCGGCGGGTTGGATGCGGCCCGACGCGACGCGCATGGCGTCAAACGCGCGGTGACCGCGCCCAAACGCTTGACCGGCGGAGATAGGTTGCATGCACGGACTTTAAAGCGCGCGACAAACTTATCTCGGTGAGTTTCAACACAAACCAACTTCGCTATGCCAAGGTAGGGACATCCAGCTCTTGATCAAAGCTAAAACATGGGATCACCTCTTGGATAGATTTTCCGTAAAAATCGATGCCAACATGGCGTAACATGGCGCAGTTCTCGGACTTGGGAAAAACACCAAGTCTAGGGTCAAAACCTAAACCAGATTGCATTTCTGAGCTGCTAAGAAAACTAGTTAACAAGATTATTTTCCAGCGAGCCAAGTTGCATTATCATCTATAAAAGTTATACTACAAACTTTGTTTAGGAAAGACATGCATGTTCTATATTATTTTTACACAATAAAAATTTATTTTAAACATTAAGTGATATAAAAGAGCAATCGCAATCGACTATTATTTAACAACTTTATTGACATTATCAAGTCACAAGCAATCGTCCACACATTGCAACACATGTATTAACACAAAACCACGATGCTTAAGAAGGGATTTGGCAAGAGGTTAAGCGCGTAACACCAGAGGTGTTACAAAGTGTTAATGAGATAATTCCAATGCTCATCGATATAGTCTCCCTTTTCAAATTCCAAGGGTGCCTCTTCATGGTTGTCTATAGGCAACAAGTTTGTCTCTATTATTTTAGGCCTATGACATTTACATGGATGTTTTATTTTCTAGGATTTCCCATGAATTTATACCCCCAAGGTTGGTCGCGTCTAAAGCCCTTTGCTCTAAACTTGGATGAGTTATGTTCATTAAAGAAATAGATCTAAGCTCACCATTTGAATTTAAACCAAGTTTAGATGATAAAGCTTCATCTTCTTCCATCCATTCTTTCACAATGGCATATGTATTTTCTACGTATTTCTACCATTGTTGTTGCTCTTCTTGGGTATTCCTATAATTGTCATGACTCCTATTCTTAGGATGTCTTGATAGATTTCTAGGATTATTATGAAATTTAGCAGAAAAGAGCAATAAAAGATTTATTGGAGTCAAGGATGGGTTTAGAGATAGGTTCAAAGACATTTATTGTGGGCATAGAAGGGGAGAAGACGTAATTTATTCCTAAGTGGCTTGGCTCTCCTTCTATGGCATCACTTGACATGCCATCCTTGGATTCTTCCCAATGTCTTTCGAAGGGAAAGAAAGTTGACGACACTTTTCCTAAGATACTCTTTTAATAAGATCCGATATGTATTGATTTAGGAGCATTTTAGCTTATTGGAAGTCTAAATCAACGAAGTGGAATCTTAAAGGTTTAGGATCAATAGCTAAATCTTAGGAATGAAATGATTGTGTTTTAGCTACCAAGACTTCCGTATCTAGTTCGGGTGATAAGTTATCCCGAATCATATTAATTAGACATGGGCGTAGCTCATAGCCAGGTGTTATGATAGGTTCTATAGATTTTGGTGGCCCAAAGCTTTCGTGTATGTCATAAAGACAGATAGAAATAAAATTAAAGACATCCATAAGGATGAACAAAAATAATGAAGAGAATGGGATAAAACAGGATTGAAGGCATCCATAAGGATGAACACAAAAATAATGAAGAGACAGATAAAATAAGAAAAGATAAAAGTATAATACAAGATTAAGCTAGACTAAGTCAAAATCAGCAAACCGTTCCCCGGCAACGGTGCCAAAAATGCTTGTTGGTATCTTTAACTGCACTCCATTAAATAAGTTTTAAGTAGGATTATCTGCAAGCGCACGAGATATCATACCAAAGTGTTACATTTTACCCGGAGGTTTTAAATATCGTATCCACGGAAACAGTTGTGATGATGACAACGTCTATAAACTTAACCCTACAATTAGGCTAGATCATATCAAGAAAAAGGAAATAGCTAATGTACTCTAGTTCTGACTTCGGTAAACTTTGTATAATATCGTCTTATCGGACAAGTGACTGAATAGGAGAAGAAACAGAGTAATCTTCCTACCGCACACCTATAAGCCTATCACCATATCAACGGGAAGTGGACTACGAGGATTCAACGTAGCTATAAAGTCACATACGCGAGCTACCACTATCCGGCTGATCAGGGGACATTCACAAGTAAATCTAGCCTAGGCACCACACCTACACTACGAAATACTACTTCAACCAAGTAATGACCAAGATCAAAGCCCTCAATATGATATGTGAACCAAAGAACGAATAAGAACAAGTTGCTTACTTAAATCGGAATGGTAAATACAAAAGTACCTCGAACGCCAGCCTCGGGCGAGGGAGCTGAATCTAGAAGAATACAGCCATGAAGAAGCACCGACATGCCGGAGCTCCTCCTCGCATCTCTCTACTCCTCTACTCAATCTCTCTAATCTCTAAACAAGACTAGATCTAGAAGAACTAGTCTCTCCTAATTGCTACATCTAGATGAACTAGATCTAGATGAACTAGAACTAGATCAACTAGAGGGACCCTAACCCTAATTATGTAGAGAATATGAAGCACCGGGGCGTAGAATGTCTCTAGGAGGGGCCTTAGGGCGTCATTATATAGGCCGAGGTGGAGTAGGGGGCAAGGAACCACCACGTCAGCGATCCGCGTCTTCATCTCATGTGCACCGGCGGATCAAACCGACCTAAAATCGACGTAGGGATGCTTTGATTGGCTTCCAAGGAACCGTGGGAGGAAGACTCCGGAAGGCGGCCCATCGGTGGAATTAGGGCGTCGACCAAGCCCTAGGGTGGGGGCCGGCCGCCCCACCCCGCTCCGTTATGGGCCCCGGCCCGCTTCGGTGTCTTCTCGAACCTTCTTGATCCTATTGGCGGTGTAGTTGCGTCGCGTTTAAGTTTCGTGGTAAATTTGCACTTAAATCCCTCTTTTTATCTTTTTCGGAAAATTCCCTAGAAATTTCACAAATCACCAAAACTCGTGGAAATTGTCAGTTAAAACCCTAGACTAGTGTGTTTTCATGTTCTCCTTCGTGTTTAAAGTGCTAGTAAAAGTTGACGTTAATGACCGTCAACACATTACTAGTGAGGAACTTCAAGAAGTTTCTTAGAATGAAGAAAGACAAGATGAGAAGAAGAAGTGGAAGCAAGCCTTTCAAGAAGAGATTTTGCTATGAGTGTGGAGACATTGATCATTTTGTTGCGGATTGCCCAAACAAAGGCAAGAGGTCTAGATTCAACAAGCAAGGTGATAAGAAGTACAAGGACAAGAAGAGAGGTGAAGCACACATGGGTCAAGAGTGGCAATCGGATGATGATAGTGAAGATGACAATGGCAATGAGAAGAAGAGCGTGGCTGCAATTGCTATACAAGAGGCATCTTCTTCTTCAACGCTCATCACCGACAATGCTTCATCGACGTCTCTCTTCACCAACATCTCTTCATCACCTTCGCTCTTCGCCAACCTCACCGACAACGACTATCACACTCCTAGTTGTCTCATGGCAAAAGGAGATAAGGTGCCTCCTAACTCTCCTACTCATACATCTAGTGAATGTGATAGTGATGATGAAAATGATGAGAACTATGCTAGCAAAATTATTAAGAAATATGGTAAAAAGGTAGCAACTAAAA
This sequence comes from Chrysopogon serrulatus, assembly GCA_015844335.1. Classification (NCBI taxonomy): domain Eukaryota; kingdom Viridiplantae; phylum Streptophyta; class Magnoliopsida; order Poales; family Poaceae; genus Chrysopogon; species Chrysopogon serrulatus. The sequence continues at coordinate 15,298 of JADLZL010002466.1, read as the reverse complement.
TCTTGAAGCTAATGTACACCATAGAAGAGCGTGAGTCATGCATTGTGATGAGGCACGGCCCGATCTTCCGAGAGGTATTGGTAAGTTCGATTGGTGGAGAACTCGACGTTGGCGATCCGGCTTCAAATCGCATTACACGATTCGAACCCCCGCAACCGTTACACCATCGCTCCGTTGGTTATCAACCAAGCACAACTTGATTGACCTCGCCAAGAAGGCTGTTCCTACAAGCGAATCGAAGAATACAAGCAAGAAGGTTTCAACACGCAATCTGAAATTGCAAATATGAATGAAGCGAATATCAATTGAAGGTTCAAGAACTCGGTTCCAAAGGACTAATCGACACAAAGTGGAGGAGATCAAGAACGGGGGCCCCGGATCATCAAAAAAGGATTTGTCACCACAGTTACAACGAACGATTCAGTTTCTCGATGGAAAACTAAACTCTAAACAAAACCCAAGTCTATTTGGCGGCGGCTACGAAGATATAAATGTCCTAGGGTTGGAGACGCACCAGGTGGGCGCCCACAACATGGGCCACAAGCCCAACTCGATACAAGGCCAAGTTGGCCCAAAAATAGGTGTCGCAGCACCTTTTCGTGGTCACACAGCATGATCCACGAATGTCCTGGAGCTAGGACCAGAACCAAACTGACGGCGTCGTCGTCCCCTTTCCAACGCATATTCACACGCCTTGTTTCGACGTCGTATGAGAGAATTATGATCAAAACACTGACGACGTGTCTGCTGAATCCGAAAGTGACGTGGCTGCTGAGTTGGAGATGAGTTGCAACTTGGAGAAGACCATGGCGTCGGTGTGTCCAGCGTGGCGATGTCCTTATCATCCTTCCCTTCTTGAATTGGAGTCGTCCTTGACTCCATCTTGGCGATGTCCTCATCAGCCCCTCCTTCTAAAATTGAGTCGCCCTCGACTCGTTCCCATCAACGAACTCCCCGCAAAAGGTTAGTGACAGCAGGCAAAGCACAAAACATAGTATAACATGGTGCATCAGGATTATCACATAACTCAGCAGTAGCAGAAGTTGTAGCAAGCAAAGCACCTCCTTGTAACTTAATCCCATTATTTTTAGCAATGTCTATTGGAGGTTTATTTTTAGTCTCTTTAGCATGGTTAATAATATCTGTAGGAGACAAAGGCAGCAATGTAATTTTCTTATCCTTATGCATGATAGTGTATGTATTAGTTCTACCATGGTGTAAAGCATCATTATCAAATTCCCATGGACGACCCAACAAAAGTGAACAAGCTTGCATAGGTACAACATCAAAATCAGCAGTATCATGATAAGAGCCTGTGAAAAAGCTAATGCGGGCTGAGTTGGTTACCTTAGTCGTACCACTATTATTGAACCATTGAAGTTTATATGGATACGGATGTTGGCGTGTGGTCAAGCCAAACTTGTCAACCAAATCTGAACTCACCAAATTGTTGCAACTCCCGCTATCAATGATGGTGAGAACACGACAACCCTGCACAATGAGATACATGTGGAACAAATTGTGGCGTTGGATCTTCATCTCTTCTTCATGTCCCACACGTGAACTTAACACACGCTGCACAAGAAGGCTAGGGTAACCCGCGGATGCAGCCACGGAGTCAATGGCGATGACATCCTTGTCTTGATCGCCCTCGGGGAAATCTGCATCAATGTTAGCAGCAAGGGCTAAATCATCTTCAACATCACTAGCACTTACATATCCATCCTCGGTAGCAATGAAAGCGCGACGACTGGGGCAGTCCTTCATAACATGGCCCATGCCTTTGCATCGGTGGCAAATGATTTTAGAGCTGGGCGAAGAGGAGCTAGTAGAAGCACCCGGAGTAGCACCTTTCTGCAGCGGAGGAGACCGCATCGACGACAATTTACTTACCCCGTAAGATGGTTGTGGTGCAAATGTAAATCTTGGGCGTCTCCCAAACCGAACGCTGCTGAAAATTCCTCCCATTGTTCCCGAAAGGCTGGTGTTGTTTGCGTCCCCTGCACTTCTCGCTCTGCCTTAATAGCAAGATGATACAATTGGGAAAAATTGCGCCATTCTTTATAATCAAGAATATTCTCAGATATCATGATTTAAACCACCAAAGAATCTAGCACTAGCATCAAAGATCATCTTCAACTACACCACAACGTGCTAAACCAATAAGCAATTCTTGATAGTAAGATTCTACTCCTTTTTTCTCCTTGTTTTAAAGTTTGTAGTTTCAATCGTAAATCACGTTGGTAATAAGGAGGAACAAAACGAGATTTCATACGTTGCTTTAAAGCATTCCAAGTTTGAGGCACAAAGAAGCAAAGATTATTAGCATTGCAAAGATCACTCCACCAAAATAAAGCAAAATTAGTAAACTCACTAGTAGCAAGTCGAACTCTATGCTCGGCAGGGACATTATGAGAATCAAATTTTTGTTGAACAGCAAGTTCCCAATCTAAATATGCCTCAGGGATCAACATTACCAAAGAAAAGGAGGTATGCTAAATTTAATTTTAGCAAAAGGATCATTATTACCATGATTACCTCCCATACCGCGACGATTGAAGTTGTAGCGGCGACGGTTGCCTCGCATCACCGTCGAAGATCCGCATCTTCATCATCTAAACCATCCTCTTCTTCAAATCAGCACGCCGAGGTGGAGGACGTTGCTCAATCTGTTCAATGCGTGTGACCAGATTGGTCATGTTGCGCGTCAGTTCGTTCATAAGATTGCGTTGGTCTGTCATGAATGTTGTAAGCTCGGCTTTTGACACGCAGTCATTGAAATCCGTCGGAGTTCCTGACATGGTTAGAAAATAGAAAAAGACAACACCAAAGTATTATCCCTATCAACTAAAAGGAACTAAGTGGTGGCGGTGGTGAAAGTGGAATGCAAAATTAGAAGCGGCTTACCACCGTCTTGCAAGTGTTCTTACCGAAGCCAACAGGATCAAAACCAAATGGGAGAAACAATCAGTTGTTGAGCGTGGGTAACAATTGCAAGTGAACCTGTACTGACAGAAGTATATGTGGAGCTTTGGGAAGGCACACTATGAACAGCAAGGATTAGCAATTAACAAGTGCAGATTAAAGCGAAGTTCAATAAGTATCCAAAGTACAAAGCACAATTGCTGGCTAAGACGTGTCAAGACGTAGCGCAACAAGATGAAACAAAGGACGATGGAAAGAACTCACAGAACAAGGCAAGAGCTTGGATTTGTCTTTTTCCTGAATTTTCTCGGATTTTTGCAAAAGGCACTAGTAGAAATCAAACTTTTTTTATTTTTTCACTATTTTTTTATATTTTTCTCTGAACAAGAATCACAAAAGATGTAACCACAAAAATTGGCACCTACAACTGAGATGGGATGTGGTCTACAGAAATTCAAAGACGTTCTCTGAAAAGCGTGCGGAACCCTTGACAATTTTTTTCTTTATTTTCTCGAATTTTTTTGGCAAATTTAACGAAACCAAACAGGTCACCTCCAAATGGTGTCAAGAAGTCGCTGAATTTTTTCAGATTTTTCTGATAACCGAGCGAAAAGTTATGCCTGTTTGACCGAAGGTATCTCAAGTTATGTTTGCTACAAGGCACAACACGGCGGCGGCAGTTAGGGCAAAGCGTCCCTAAACTCCAACACCGATCACAGCACAATCGTCCCCGTGACTAATAGCGATAGGGTATTCGCCAGATGATGAAAGAATGGCTGCGATGTAGGGCGAAATAACAAACAATGTGCAACCTATCTAGGGTTAGCGGGCGGCGAGAGATCACACAAGGCGGCTAGCGGAGGCAAGTCGAGTAATATGGTGGCTTCGACTTGTGGTTTGGGATCGGTGGATGGGATAGCGGCGGAAACAAAGAACAAAGAACGGGCAATTGAACTACGATCACGAACACAATCCTAAACCAAAGAACAAGACTTCGACCACGGACACAAACTCAACAAAGCAAATCTGAAAACGAAATTGCAAGGCACAAAGGGTGATAGGACAGCGGAAATTGAAATATTTTTTTGGCTTTTTGTGGACTCTAGGTAATGAACAAATATGAATCTAAGACAAACGAGATTATACCTCGCGGTAAACCTGAAATATCTGATACCAATTGATGAGGCACGGCCCGATCTTCCGAGAGGTATTGGTAAGTTCGATTGGTGGAGAACTTCGACGTTGGCGATCCGGCTTCAAATCGACACGATTCAACCCTGCAACCGTTACACCACTGCTCCGTTGGTTATCAACCAAGCACAACTTGATTGACCTCGCCAAGAAGGTCGTTCCTCGCAGTTTAATCGAAGAATACAAGCAAGAAGGTTTCAACACGCAATCTGAAATTGCAAATATGAATGAAGCGAATATCAATTGAAGGTTCAAGAACTCGGTTCCAAAGGACTAATCGACACAGTGGAGGAGATCAAGAACGGGGTCCCGGATCACCGTAAAAGGATTTGTCACCACGTTATAACGAATCCATTCGGCTCGATGGAAAACTAAACTCTAAACAAAATCCAAGTCTATTTGGCGGCGGCTACGAAGATATAAATGTCCTAGGGTTGGAGACGCACCGGGGCGCCCACAACATGGGCCAAAAGCCCAACTCGATACAAGGCCAAGTTGGCCCAAAAATAGGTGTCGCAGCACCTTTTTCGTGGTCACCAGCATGATCCACGAATGTCCTGTAGCTAGGACCAGAACCAAACTGACGGCGTCGTCGTCCCCCTTCCAACGCATATTCACACGCCTTGTTTCGACGTCGTATGAGAGAATTATGATCAAAACACCGACGACGTGTCCGCTGAATCCGAAAGTGACGTGGCTCTGCCGAGTTGGAGATGAGTTGCAACTTGGAGAAGACCATGGCGTCGGTGTATCTTGAGATTGCACGAGGCCGGCACATCCACGGACCTTAGCACTCCTAGCTGCAAGCTCCTGTACTCGTTACTTGTTTACGTGGAGCACATAGGGTTTAATGAAGCTAGTTTGCCTCTGTACTTTTCAACTCCAAATCTGATCTATCGCAGCCACGGGCAAACGATGTCAAGCACCACCTACAGTGCACAGCAAGCCCCACCAACTTCTCCTTGCCACTCACGTACATATACCCTTAAGCCAACAACGCTGCTAGCCTTTGTCTGCTCACTGCATGCCTGTCACAAACCAACTCGGTTGTAACACCACCGTGCGTATGCGCGTTTAGTTTTTCAAATGCCGAAGCATGCGAGGAACAAGCAAACCGAGAGCCTGCCAAGTAGCAGCTCGCAGCCCAGTTCCGTCTCAGCTTCTCGCATCCTGCGGCCCAGCACGCATACGGCCAGCACGAGCGCAGCGGCCTGGTTTCCTTCTGCTCTCACGTGCGCAGCACGAGGTGGGAAGAGGGCCGCCTGCTCCCCTGTCCCTTCGCAACGAAGGCACGGCCGCCGCCGTTGCATGCCTGCAGCGCGGGTCCCACCAGCTAGCCACGTCCACCTTCACGCGTCACTCGCGTGCGATCAACGCGAGAGCGCCGTTCCCCTGGCCCGCTCGTCAGCGATGGCAGAAAGAGGAGCCGAGAAACGCCGTGGCTCTTCCGTCGGACCTCCCTGTCTTCTTCTTCCCCGTATGGGGCAGTTCTCCGCTTTCCGTCTCTGCCGCTGTTTGCCGTCCGCCGCTCAGCGTGGAGAGCACGCACGCCGCGCGCCGTGGGCCCGTTCTAGGCCGTGCCCCCACGCCTCGCGACGTGACTGCGGACAGCCTCGCGCTCGTGACCGCACCCAGCCAGCCCTTCTCGAAGTTTCCCGAGAGGAGGCGCACGGATGGTGGCCACGCGTCCGGCAGCTCGCGAACCAAAGATCGCCGTCGTCCGTAGCGAGCCTCGGCCCTCGCCGAACCCCAGCCGCGGCACTATAAAGGCCGAGCCCAGCCGCTCTCTGCCGTTCCACTCCCTACAGCCGCCACAGACCGCTCCCTCTCTGCGCCGCACACCTCTCCCAACACCCTCCGTCCTCTCCACCTCCTTTTCCTGTTCCAGCACGCCTTGGCCTTGAGGCGCGGAGGCCGGACGTTGCCGACCACGGCAGCAGCTGCGCTGCGGACCTCCGCGTGGCGCCTGCATCCTCCTCCGCCGTTCTCCCCTGCCGAGCCCTCCTGTGCTGCTGCAGCGCCGCGCAGCCTCGCCGCGGCGTCCGCGATGGCCGCGGTGGTGCCACGCCACCGCCGCCGCGGCGCCTACGACCCCGCTCCCTCGCCGCGACGTCCCCGTCCACGGCCACGGCGCCCGCTAGCCGCCACACCCCGAGCAGCCGCGGCAGGCAACTCGCCGCCCCGCCGCCGCGGCACCGAGACAATCGTTCTTGCCTCGCCACCAAGCCGCGTCGGTCGGAGCTGACGACGTCGCCTCCTTTTTGTGAACACCGAGCACCGCAGCAGCAGCACTCAGCGACGCCGCGGTGCCGGACGTCGACACCGCCTACACCATCCGTTCACGCTTCCAAGAACGCCGAGCCCTCCAATAGCTTCACACGCGACCTCGCCCTCGCCGTCGAGTGGAGCCCTTGCCGCCACCTCGCCGCAGCTGCGACCTCGCCTCCTCGACGCAACGCCGTGGCCACGATCCCACATCCGCAGCCGTCAGCCGCTGCAACGGCCATCTGGAGACCACAGCCCACGGACGCCGCACTGCGACTCGCCCCGGCCTGCCCGCCGTACGCCGAGCGCCGCGTTTGACGTGTTTGCCGCTCTCGACGCAAACTGCCGGTGAGCCTTTTTCTCAGCCAAAGCCCCTGCCTCTACCCTCTTTGTCTCTGCTATCGCTTGAGATCGGCCTAGTGCCACGTTCCACGAATTGCAGAGACGTGGCAACGCCTTCGCCCAGCCAGAGCACGGCGCTGGACCGTGAGCGCCACGCGATTCCTGGCCTCGAGCTTCCTGCCATCGACGCTGCACTCGCCGGCAAGCCTGTTTTTGGTAAGCACCCAAAGCGACCCTTTTTGTTCACCTTGGTTGCCTGCATGGCCTTCGAGCTGGCTGTTTCTTTCCGCGTACACACCACGGCGTGCAGCACCTCGACGCCACTGGTGGCCGCCATGCCCAAGGTCCTGGCTTTCGAGCCCTTGCCGCGGCTGCGCGCAGACACAAACCACCTCGCGCACAGCTCGCCGCAGCTTGAACCCCGCAGCGCACGCACGAACATGGCAACGCTTGAGTACAACCCCAAGCCATCGACGGAGCACCAGCACCCTGGCATCACGTACACGTCCTCGCTGGGCACACACGCACTTACCACCATTCAGCACATGCGCACGCACAGCTCCAGCATGCAGCCTCTCGTGCCCGTCACACCCACATCCATACATGGCCCGGCAACACGGTCACTATGGCCGCCGGGCGGCCGGAGCGTCCCACGCACGCACAGCCGCCGGACGAACCTCGCCACCCAGGGCTTGAACGCCAGTGCCCTCGCCCACGAGCACCACGCACCCAAGCGCGCACACGCTGCTGCACTCGCTCGCGAACGCAGTCGCGCGCAACGCACCAAGCCGTGCCGCGGCTCTAGCACCACGCGCGCTCGTATGGCACGGCCACGCCCTGACCCTGCCTCACACACCGTGCCGCACGGCCGTGCTCACCACGGTCTCGCACGCCGGCGCGGCAGCGACGCCTTCACACTCTGGCACAGACACGCCGGCGCCGCCACTTGCCCTCGTCGAGCACCTGGTGGGCACCGCTCCTCCCCTGCCATCTCTATTTTTGGAGCGAGGAGCCCAGAAGCCAAGAGGCCCATAGCCATCCGTCGTGAGCCGGATACAGCCAGATGGCCCAGCTCAGCCCTCCACCTCTCCCATCCCTTGGACCTCTCTGGACCGCCGGTAGCTATAGGCCCAGGTCGCCCTTTATATCGCTGCTGAAAGGAGCCCAATGCAACCCTTACCAGCAGGCAAACAGCCCATCAATCCCTGCCCCTTTATCTTTTTTCTTCTAATTTCAGAAATATCTGTCCAAATTCTCCAAAATTCACCAAAAATTTGTCTCTAGTCTAAAAATTATGAAACTAATTTCATAATTTTTCTAAAAAATCCTCCTCCACCTCCTAGTGCAATTGGTTTTCTTATTTGGGTGAATTCTTAATGCAGTTTTTATTTGGTTCTTGTTATTAAGGTCATGTTGTGGCTTTTTATTTTTTGTAGCGGCGTGTTGAACTCGATGGACCCAAGAACGCACCCTGGAGGAGATGGACCTGATGGTGGACGACGTCGACTTCCAGAAAACCACTATACCCTTTTCTCTCACGACATCGCAGTGTCATGGCAAAGACCTTTATTTTGATAATCCTATTAGGCATTGCAAATTAGAAATGCTAGTGCTTTACTTTTATTCCTTTGTTAGTATATGTGATGCATGCTATTGCCTGAGCCTTGATTGCCTTGTTTGAAACCTCTTCACCCCTCGACATCCTTTTTGCGCCGCCAATTACATGTTTGTCCGCTGTTGCATTTACTTCCATCATAATTACATACCTTTGTTATGTGGGATGTGTGATGGAATGCCTGATTATTGGTGATTGGGATTGTCCGTGGACTTCCCCCCGAGATAGATGGCATGAGCTGGCTTCTGAGCTTGAACTCCGCATGGGTAGTGGTGATATGAGTGGAGTTCGAGATATTGCCTTGACCCCTCGCTTGGAGATATTTCCGCCAGAGTGAGAGGTGGTCTTACCTGAAGGCTCCTGGAGTGCCCCATATCTGGTTTGTGTGGCATATTGGTTTGTGGTGTTGAATAGGCGTGGTGGAGGTGGCTACCCGGCAGGGCGAGCCATTTGGTGGGCTGGTGCTTGTCGTCAACTATAATCGTCAGGTTGCATGCACGGAACACGGACTATGTCAAACGTGCACGCCGCAGTGGCGAAATGGGCGGGGCCCGTTACATTAGGCTGAGTGCGGACTAAGCGCCTACATTGGAGGCGAGGTGCACGGGGTTTTTGCCCTAGAGCCTGATGGAGAAGGATGCCGATGGTTGTTCCCGCCCCCTAATCACGATCCCAAGGGTATGCGCTGCAAGCCGTGTGCTACTCCACTTTTTGGGGGCAAAATGGTAAGGAATACGCTAGTTCTTGAGCGGTGTTCGCTAGACCACGGCCATGGTCGATGATGATGCTGTTAGGGTACAATTGTACACACTCTGCAGAAGTTAAAACTATACGTATAGCCGCGATCTCGGTCATGATCACCCCTTATGAATCAAGTTTCATCCCGCTAGTCTTCTCTTGTGCTTTTTGCTTCTCTCCCGGCTAGGTCCCAGCTTGAGGCCGTTGAGACGAGGGTCGGGCGAGGCCGCCTCGGCCGCTTAGACCGAGTATGATGGTGATCGTGAGGGATGTCGTGTGATGAGAGGTGAGCTATGATGATGAGTGACAGAGAATGAGTGTGGTTTGGGATTATTGAAGATTTATATATTACACTTTTGATGCTTTTCTCGCATGCACTAGGATGCAAACTACAAATAAACTATTAGGATCACGGGATCCTTTTATTTTCATTTTTTCACTAAAGCTCATTCGGTCTTTGACCATGGCCTCGTTTTGCATTATCCTGGTGGTGTGCGGAGTTTTCCTGACTTGCGATTAGTGTTGAGATTAGTAGTTGGTTTTGTGATCTACTCTCAAGGATGCTCTATGGATTGGATGTTCATCATGCTTCACGCTACAGTAGTTTACGGTGTTTTGTTTTGTTTGGCCCGGATCTTGTAATTAGATTATTGTATTAGGCTTATTTTGTACTCTGATGTTGTATGACTTTGTAATCATCGAAAGTGGATGCCCGTGATAGCCGAGACATCCTAGACTATCACAGGGCAAGAGAGTTTAATTTAAGTTCTTTGTAATCCCGTTCGGTTTTTCACCCGCAGGCGGCGGTGCAGAAGACACCCAGGGCGATCGGCCCTGCAGTGGCCACGGCCACCTCGGCCCGCCGCGGCCCCGCCGTCGGTGTCTTCTCTCGAACCTTCTGATCCCATTGATGTGCAGTTGCGCGTCACGGCGTTTTCCTGGTACCCCAGACTTAACCTCTTGTCTTTTCTCGAGGCCCCTAGAAATTTCACCAAATCACCAAAACTCGTGGAAATTGTCGGGCTAAAACCCTAGACTAGTGTGTTTTCTGTTTTCCTTGTGTAAAAGTTCTAGTAAAAGTTGACGCTAAGGGAGTGTCAACAATACCCTAAGCTTACCTTTGCCGGTCCCTTTGGCAAACAACCCAGATCTAATTAATAATAATCTTGGATCAGAGTTGTCGTGAATACTTTTTATTTCTTTTAAGCACACCTTGCTTTAAACATGCCATTTTCCTCCCACAGACAAACGCTCTTAACTTTCAAACTTTACCCACTTTACCTTAACTATGGAGCTTTACGCCTTTGTATAAATCTTAAGCAATCGAAAGATAGAACAATCAAGTCAAGCACTATGTCTCAAATTCTTTATCGCACTAATATTCCGTAGTTTTGTAATTTTCGAGACAAATCACAGCTTAATTGTATGACACCCTCAAGTCTTTATTATATGTGGTATTTATGGATCTTACTGAGACATTAATAATGTCATGCCTTCCCTACAACTAAGGATTCTAGTGGAGCTAATAGGAGTGGCAATAACAAGGATGAGCATATATGCAATTCATATATTGTAAAGTCAAACAATGGATCCATAGAGAATCGAGGCATTCAATCAAATCAAGATGTGTATGTGTATGGAATATGGTGGATAGGTGTATATATGGTATTTAGTGGCTAATCCTAATTTACTTTTTGCTCTTTGAAAATAACTCCCCTCCTTGGAACTTTTTTTTTTTCATGAAAACATGAGCTATCTTTATTCCTTATTTTTTTTTAGTTTTTAATTGGGAGGCGGGCATCTATGTACCCATTGTTTTAATGCTGGGACACTTGTCCATCTTTTTTACTTTACTCCCTTTTTTTTTCTTTTTTTTCAATACTTTGCATAGCCACACGCATCCTTTTGAATATAAATAATTGAGAGATAATGATAAGAATTTAGAGAATTAAACGGGTCGGGTCCTATAGGGTATATTTTTAGGTGTTTATTTAGTGTAGGAGAAAAATATTTTAAGGTGGATCTAGATGAAAGTGGAAATGATCATACTACATCCTAGAGTAGGAGTAATGCATATGTGGGTGGAGGGCGAAGTGATCTCGATTTTAAAAAGCCATTGACAAGTGCTCATAAGGTATTACTCCAAAGATTGATCAAACTCAATGTAAAGCAAGCAAAGATGAATGTGCAAAGGGTTTCCTAACTCTAAATGTATCATATATGGCTTTGGTAGGAATTTAAACTTAGTCATACAAGAGCTCATCATGTAAGATTTTGGGTTTCAAAATAAATCTCCGAACTTAGTAATGCTAGAAATAAGATAAATAGCAGCTTAGACCTTCATGTATCATATCAATCAATTACTTAGACTTTAGCTCAAGCATATGCCTCCACAAATTTCAGGTTCGAGTAAATTCTTATATCAAAGTAGTTATGTCTAAAACTTAGGAAAATCTATGGTTAAAAACTAGGCACTTGAAAGGAATTAGAGTAGAGCAACTATTCATCAATTCCACTTTAAAAGATTAGAGAGAGAGTTCTTCAAACATACTTTAATTATTAAATCTAACACGGACTATAGCTTACTAAAATAAAACTAATAGTAAAGACATACCTTAATCACGATGATAACCGGTGCGTCTCCCCAAGCTAATCCTTTCGATCGCGTCGAGCCTTCATGTGCCCGAATATTTTTTGTTTTTTCTTAATTAAGGGTGAGCCTTCATGTGCTCACATATTTTTGGTATTTTTTTTAAATTTTCCTATGATACTATTGTGAACCTTCATGTGCTCACATATTTTTGGTATTTTATGACTATATAAAGTAGACTCAATAATCGCCTAGGTATAGTTACGATAACTAGGGGATGCTCCTCCCCAAGCTAGATATTTGCAATACTTGGTGTTGATGATCTTGAGTGAGCCAACCAAAGAGGTCGGTGGATGCCACTAATAGACTCTCTCCCTTGTCATAATGTTGTTCTGCATAATTATACTCCAACAAGAAAACCAAAACTTCGAGGCTTGAATTTAATAAGAGGTTAGTGATCGACCAATAAGTAATTGATTATTCTTTGAGTTGATTTGAATTGATAGATTCTAGCGGGGATTCTCTTTTTTTTAGAATTTTCTAGTTTAATTATGTAGAAATTAAATATATGTGCATGATATATATTATTATTATTATTATTATTATTATTATTATTATTATTATTATTATTATTATGCCACCACGCCGAGAATATTTTTATTTTATGGGGCTTAGGCTCTCTCTTTTTTTTTCATAATGCAAGAAAGTAAAAAATAGAATCTATTATTATTATTTATGCCACCACGTAAATATTCCTATAGGGTTACCATAAGTTTATTCACATGGAGCTTTTTAATATTTTATGGCCACGCGATAAATAAAGTAATAAAAATATTTATTTCCTTCTTAATATTTATGAAGATGAATATATTAAAGTAAAATTATTGAAGTAGATAGAATACTTAATTAATTAGGTAACTACCATATTACCTTATGGCAAGGGTACGGAATTTTAAGTTTACCGATTTAACTTCTACTTCCCTCTCTTGTGTATCTCTCCATCTTGAGAGATGGAGGTCATGATGGTTGCATACCTCTAGTGATGATAATGTCACCTTTGTTCTTTGATTTGGCCAATAGGTTGAAGTAGAGCTTTAATATAGTAGGCGCAGCATCTTGCTCGATGTACATGCTCCCGTAACTTTCACTTGTAGAATTAATAAACTTTGCTCGACGTGTTGTCCCTGTTTGCAAAAATCAAGGTAGAGATCAAGTGCATGGGCTCTGTTGGGTGGTAAAACACCAACGAGACCAAATCTATTTCTTTATTTATTTTCTCTATCCTTAGGCACATTGAACAAGTTAAAGTTGATGTTACATGATTTGTTTATTTACAAGTGGTAAGATCAAAAGATTAAACATTTAATATTGCATTTAACTTTACATGGCGTAAAAGAACAAAAATTTGCTTAACCAATGGAAGGAATGTCTATCTATAAATTTTTCACATAAGTGTGACCGCTCGTCTTCCCAAGATTGAATATAATGTTTTTAACTTGTTTGGTTAAGACTAAGATTAAGAGAAACGATTGCCATGAACAATCTTAAAGACAAACCATATTGAGTTAATCGGGTTAATCAATTTAAATTGTAACTCAACATATTTGTGTTTTTAATTTATGTGTACATCGAGGGATCAAGAGAAGAGCGGTGACCACTTACCTTAGAATATTACCTTTATTATTAGGCGTGATAGCACTAAGTGATGAAGGGTAAATAGTAGCGGTCCTTCCTCTTGAATCTTGAGTTGCTCATGGATATCTTGTCTCCTCTGTTGCATCTATTCTTTTACCATCTTTTTGCTTCTTTGATCTTTTGACTCTTTTCACTCGATTATTATTATGTCTACAATAGATTAGTGGACAACACATACCCAAAGGTATATAGATTTTGAACACGAGGTTGCTTATCCGATTATTTTATTTTATTTTTATCTATGCTAATGAAAAGATAATATTAATATTGTTTAGCATAAATCATATTTTATCTGAGACATAACTTTGAGGCAAAGTAACTTGTAGCGAGAGAAGATAAAGTGAATGAATCATTAATGCTCACAGTTCTTTTATTCATGATGAATGCTTATTTGTGTCTTCCTCTACAAAGTTATTAAAGTTCGGCGTATGTACTGCATTCTCATCTATAATTCGAATTCCTCTCATGACTTACCCAAATTAATTTTGAGAATTTTCTGCGGGGTTAGTCCATAAAATATCCAATGTCTACCACAACAATTTCTAGTTCAATAACCAAGTTAGACTCCGTAATCTAATTTTTAGTTAGAGAAGGCTATTTAACCTAAGCACCACGCGCTTAATTTAGAAAGCCTTTAGAATTACCCATATGTAGTACTTCTAAACCAAAACTTACTATAGCGAGATAAAAGGAAACATAAAAGCACTTATAGAGATTTTATTAAGATAGAGATGAAAAGAGTATGATTATTATTCAACATTTTAATTATGAATTAAAGGTAGAACAACCATTACCAGCAACATGGTTTAAGATTTTCAAATAAGCCCATTTCCCCAAGCTTGAATTTTTACAAAAGTAAATGTAAGCAGGTGGATGTAATTCAAAATGGCATAATGATTGTTTGACATACTGGTGCTGCCATTAGTTATTTTCTTACTTTAAACCTGAAATGGTTAGTGACAAAAATATGCCAAGGGAATATTTTGATAGTGTGTACTCTATGCTCAATTCACAAAGATATTACAGCCCTAAGGTGCAAGCTCTAATTCATTTTTTAAGAGTGGTTATTTTGGGACACAAGGTTGTTCTTAGAGGCCTTCTAATTATTGTACTTTGAGTTGGTGAGGTGGTTTCCTCTAGAACATTATCCTTTGTGCACTCTATATCAAGCTTACAATGAGATCTTTAATATTTATGATAAACATATGCATCTACAACCACCCTCTTAATGATTTTTATGAACAGGTAAAAATAAGGGGGGTTGAAGATCTCGTGTGTGTAATATTATGGGAGGCCCAATTACTGATCCGGGATTTCTTATGTGAGCATGGATTGCATTAGTGTTTATGAGATAATTCCATGCTCATCGATGTAGTTTCCACTTTCAAACTCCAAGGGTGTCTCTTTTTATAGTTGTCTATAGGCAACAAGTTTGCCTCTATTATTTCATGCCTATGACATTTATTGGATGTTTTATTTTCTAGGATTTCCATAAATTGATACCTCCAAGGTTGGTCTCGTCTAAAAGCTTTCTCTAAACTTGGGTGAGTTATGTTTATTAAAGAAATTGATCAAAGCTCACCATTTGAATTTAAACCAAGTTTAGATGCTAGAGCTAAAGCTTCTGCCTTCTTCCGTCCATTCTTTTTACAATGACATAAGTATTTCTAGTATGTTACTATGCAATCGCCATTGTCGTGCTCTTATCGGGTATTTCCATATAATCTTCATGGCTTCTATTCTTAGGATGTCTTGATAGATTCCTAGGTCACTACGAAGTTTAGTAGAAAGAGCATAAAAGATTCATTGAGGTCAAAGATGGGTTTAGAGATGGGTTCAAAGATATTTATTGTGGGCATAGAAGGGAGAAGATAGAATTTATTTCTAAGTAGCTTGGCTCTCCTTCTATGGCATCATTCAACATGCCATCATTGTAC
>JADLZL010002465.1:0-69268 GCA_015844335.1 Chrysopogon serrulatus | reverse complement strand
AAGATGTAAACACGGAGCTAAATGATCTAGCCTATCACTTCACCTTTTACCTTTTTACCAATGGTGAAAAGTTTATCATTCTTATCGAAGTACTAAGTACCACGCAATGGGCACATGACTAGTGTTTTGTAAAATAAGAGCTCTAGCCTTGACTGAAGGAGGAGGCAGGTAGATTAGAATTAGAACTCACCCCACCATTCTCCAATGGATACAGTTACATCTTACAATTGATTCTACTGCACATACGCTAAAAAATTATCTAGTGTTGACCTGGAAGGACCCGGGATAAGCATGGACTTGCAAATTACACGAACTGCTAATTGCACATTTCTGATATGTTCATAAATATTAGGGATGTAATTATATTAATCTGAGTAATCTAGTTTCATGAAAAAAGCTATGGTAGCAGCTCGGTTCTTTAAATGAAATTTGAGCTGGAATGATGTGTTGGATAGGCGGCGAAGCTTAGAACTACAAACTGTTTTGTATTAGGAAGAAAAAATGGTGGAGATTTTACAACTAATCCCAATTTGATGATAACTACTATTCACTTAATGATGAAGTGGACATTTTTTGGAAGTTTTATTTGTTCATATGATATTTTTTAATTATACTCTATATATATCGTAAAAATATGCAGGCATTCACAAAAAACATGGGGCATGATGAAGCTGTAGTTACTCAAAAGGCACCATCACCGCCCAAGGTAAATCCATTGAGCAATCATTGTTCATTACTGATTTTGCACTCATTGTTCTGTGAAGGTGGTGGTAGTTTTTGGTGTTTTGTGGTCTTGGACCGTAAACTGTTCTCAGATAGCATACCCATCTGCTGCTATGTAATAATATACTTTTGTCTGTTGACCATGGTTAATAGACAGGGGCTTGGCCCTAAATTTCTGAAAAAAGTTTGCACTCATTGGATTTAACCAAGGCTAAAAAAGAACAATCAAATGCATAGAAAAAGTCCCATTAAATTTTGTAGGGTTAGTATTGTAGGTGTTCTTTTTCTTTCCTGTGTCATTGTTACAAAGTAACAGAAGGTTTAACATCCAACAGCAATCAACCATATATATGTTGTCAAGAAACTTTACTATTTACATGTCTTTATTGGTCGACTATGCAGGTTTGGAGTCTAATTAATAGCTGACTGTTTTGCAGGATCAGCCAGCTATTTATCCTTGCCTTGATTGGTCGACTATGCAGGTCCACTGACTTATAATAATTATTATTTTTCTGATCATAGTTGAAATCAAGTTTTCCTTTCTTATTGAGCAACGGACTAAACCATAGCACCATCGGTGCAGGCATATTATGGCCCAGGGGTCTTACCACCAGCATTCTTTAACCCTGGACTAGCGCCAGGTCATGTCCCTCCACAGTATATGTGGGCTCCGCAGGTATTTAAGTTAAATCTTGATATTTCAAATGCTGTATACATTTTGATGACTCGTACAATTATAACCTTTCCCATGTCTTTGCAGAATATGCCACAGGCTGCCTTTGGAAAACCATATGCTGCAATATATCCACATGCTGGTGGTTTCCTGCATCCCTTCATGCCCCTAGTAAGTGTGGCATTGCAGTGTACCTATCTCTATTTTGGCCCATACTTCAGTAACTAAACTAAGATGTTACTGTATTTTTTTTTTTTTACATATGTTTGACTTTTTTTTTTTTTTTTTTTTTTTTTGTGTGTGAAGATGGTAAACCCATTGAGTGCAGAGCCAGCTAAGTCTGTGAACAGCAAGGATAGTAGTTTAAATAAGAAACTGAAGGAAATTGATGGAACTGCTGTGTCAAGTGGTAACAGTGAAAAAACAAGGTGATTACATGATATTTCTAAAACATTTTCCTATGAATAGCACGTGTACTTTTCTGGCATGTTTGTTATCTTTCTCTAAACTGAGTTCTTTTGTATCTGGATGTTGTGAATTTAGTGGGGATTACAGCGTAGAAGGATCAAGTGATGGAAACAACCCAAAGGTACTGTTCTATGGTCAATGGTGTCATGATGCTCCGAGTTAGCCAACAGAATTGACGCTGTAAGCATACTTTCATTGTATATAGGTGAGCGGAACGCCAAAGAAAAGGAGCTTAGATGATAGGACTACATCAGGTAGTCTACTGATTTACTCCTCTATTCATTATATCGTTTACCACCATCAAACATAGTCTCTATATATGATAATCTATTTTAGGTCTATATATATGATATATGATAATCTTATATTTTAGGTCAGGTGATACAGAATTCATGGTTATCATTTTGCAACTTATTTGTTTACTCGAATCAATCGTCCAGTTAAGTTTCAATGACAAAAAGGCCTTGATTTTCCCCTTTTTTTGTTCAGAAACATGTGGAGTTTCAGCAACTAATGATAAACCAAGAGAATCAGGAAGATTAGCAACTTTATCCAATGTGCTCATTCCAGATACAACGATGAAACCATGTGGGAGCACCGGTAGTGACTTCAAAGTTAGTGGCACAACATCAACCGAATGGCCAGCTATGGTATGTTTAAAGTGTCGCTTGGGAGTGGACAATTATGCTTTTCTCCCCTTCTGATCTGCTTTGGCAGTGCTTGATAACTTTGTTTTTCGGTATCTCCTCGCATCCTCATAAAAAGATGCCACTAGAGAGTCTTAAAGGTTGCTGGATTAGCTTTGTTTTATTTATTTATTTATTTTTGCGAGGATGCTTTGTTTTATGATAGGCTCAAATATTCTTGGTTTGTTCGAAGTAATTGGAACATTAACTCTTGCTGTATTGTCAGGACGACAAGGAAACAAAGCGTGAGAGGAGGAAGCAGTCAAATAGGGAATCTGCCCGACGCTCAAGGCTGAGGAAGCAGGTAAACCTGAAATTCCCCTTGTCAACCATGCCATCAATTCTTTCGGAAACTATTCACATCAGAGAAGCTGCGTGACACCTCCCCTGAGAGGAAAGGTTGTAGTGTTCAGGGCGCCTCAAGTATAGCTCAATTCCAACTTTTCTTACATAATGCTGATGTTGGTTTTTCCTGTCGTTTCAGGCTGAGACTGAAGAACTGGCAAGGAAATTAGAGTTACTGACCGCAGAGAACACATCCTGCGAAGTGAAATTAGCAAGCTAACAGAAAGCTCCCAGAAACTCAGGATGGAGAATTCGGCTCTGATGGTACTTCATCTTTTAACAACATACACACTTTCATCTTTTAACAGCATACACACACTTGAACTCTTGTCGACATTCTGTTTCCGTTTGGACAATGAACATATCCCATCCCACTTTCTGAAGCAAACCCCTCGCATCACAGGAGAAACTAGTGGACGGTACATCGCACCAAGCACAGGAAGCGTCCGCAGGACACCAGACGGCCACCACCGCGGCACCGTCGGCTCGCGTCGTCAAGAACTTCCTCTCGATGATGGACGTCGACGGTGGCGGCGGCGGCGGCCGGCGCGTGGAGCACGGTGCGCCCAGGCTCCGCCAGCTCCTGGGCTCAGGTCCTCTGGCGGCTGACGCCGTGGCCGCCAGCTGATCCGCGTCGTCCGACCCACCCCCAGCGCGTGCACGCATGTGGCCTGGCGATTTTTTTTGAAGAGCGCCCGCCCAAGCTGCCCCCCCGCGAGACTAACGCACGGACGATCTGTAAATTACAGTAGTAGCTACATGTATGTTCCAGATGGGGCATCGTTCCGGCCGGCCGCTCTGCCGAGACCGAGAGCCGAGATGCGGATGCCGCCTGGCTGTTGCCTGTTGGTGTTGTGTGTTCACTGAGCTTTTCACTCTGTCGTCTCAGTTGCTGTGCCGATACAAACTGAATCAACTGACACGATGTTGCAGTACTAATAATAACCATCGCGATGTTTACCTCTGAACTCCATTTCTGGTCCTGGACGGATTGATTGTTTCTGCACGTCTGGTTAACGTGGTCGTGGACGGATTGTTTGTTTCTATTTGCGTATTATCCAATGCAATTAGTTAAAAAGATTTATCTCCTTTTACAACTAAATCGATGATTTTTTTTAAGCAACGTCTGCGATCAAAGCCCTTACACACGATGTTTGAAGCAACGTCTGCGATGCCAGTTGCAGCGATGATCCCTCCGTACTCCGCGATGTTCCGCACGGACGAATGGGGTCAAAGGCTCGAAAGGGATTGCTCGGTTATTGTTGCGCATTTGCATCTGAAGGACGAAAGCGGCCTCTGTCTTCTCAAAGTGATCATGAAAGCAGCAGATAAGCCCGTGCAGGTGCAGGTGCAGCGCACCGCGCCCAACGTGGATCAGACCTTGCGTTGCACGGTGTGTACTTGCTTTGACCCGACGCACGACCCTCGACCCATGTGGCAACATCAATTGCGTCCTATTCCGGTATGCCCTTCCTGCAAAAACGGGTCTAACACCAAACCAGTTAACCTTAACCCAAACTCCAATTTTGAAACGTACTTAGGGACAAAACCGAGGTTCTACTCTTACATGGCCAAAAAAGATTGGCTAGCCCAGCCTACTTGGGAAGGACGGAGGAGCAAAATCCATAGATAAAAACCTCACACTTAAGAACTAAAATACGGAGTAAAAACTAAAACTGTATCTTCATAGATTACCCATCCTGAAAGTAATCCGGAATCCCGAAGGGATTGAAGTTACAAGTAATTTCAGCCACTAAATCTAAATTTAGAAGCCATAAGGTGCGACCCGTCGCGCGGAAGCAGAGCGCGCAACCCCAGCGGACATGCATGCACGTGTCCGATCTCCCACTCGGCCACTGCCGTCCTCGCTCTCCCAGAGCCAGAGGCAATTACTTCCTCTCAGAGCTCCCTGTTGCACGTGGCTTTGTTCCCCACTCCCTCCTACAGAATCCTGCTACATATGTCCCACATCAAATATACTCCCTCCGTCCCATTGGGACTGTTGTTGGAGCGAGGTAATTTAAATATCTAGGTTCATTTAATTGGCCATGCACTTTGTATTCCCTCCCTTAGTCTAGGTTCATTGAATGTTTGATGTACCAAGTCAAAAAAGCTACAACGACAATTTCAATGGGACGAGAGGGAGTATGTCTCGATGCAAGTTGATGTGAGCGAGAAAAAGCAAAACATTTTTTTAAAATTGCTATAATTTTGAATGATGTATCCGTTTTCAATTCCATTTGTATCGATTGTATTCTACGTGATGACTTGAACTAAACTAGACCCACTTTGCCTATGTTTCGAAAGATTTTATTTCCATGGCAATTTATGTGTAAAAATGTACAAGGAGATATATGAAAGAAGTTGCTACCATATAATACTAAACTTGCTACACTCCAAAATATAATAAAGTTTTTACATGGTATGTAAAAAGCTCAAGGGGCAAAAAATCAAAATATGCTACCATGTAAAAACTAAAGTTGCGACTCCAAAAATTTACTTGTCTTAAATAAATATCAAAATTAGTTACTGCCATGTAATACTATAGTTATACAACTTAGAGGCAACTTAGTGCAACAAAACTAGAAATAGCAAGTGTTGCACAAGCTAGGGGGCAAATTCTTTTGTGGCAACCTATCACATTGCAATGGCTATCGCCGTGTTATTTGGTCGAATCTCCTTTTGTGGCAACCTATCTGGAATCACAATGGATTGTTGATCGGATTTTTTTTTTACAACTTACACATTCTAGGTGAAGCAATTAATATGTAGGATTTAGAAAAGTATTCAAACCAAAAAGGGTGATTAAAAACTAATACTAAAAGGAGTTAGAAAAACTGAAAATTGAAATTAAAAGACACTAAAAACTAATCTTGGACGATTGCACTTTATGGTCACGTGAGATCATGAAGATAACAAAATATAGGAGAAGTAATCAGCAATAGCAAGCATCAACGCATGCTATATTGCCATGACTGAATGCCTGGCACATAGATCCGAGGGATTTTTTTTAATTTCTTCCATTTTTTAGCAAGCTTCAGTTCATGGTTGAAAGTAAAAAAAGTTTCAGATACTCACCCGGTCGTTTTTGGTGGACTCTTATGGCAGCTTCAAATGTTTCTTGGCACCCATGCCACGTTCTTGGTACCCATGTTCGCTCCTTTGACAAGGGCAGAAGGATCCGTTCACATCTCTTGGCTCTTGCATATTGGTGCTTTTCTTGTGTGACAACTTATATGTGCAATGGCTATCTTTTTAAGAACTTATACATTAAAGGTGAGGCAACTCGGATTTAGGAATAGATTCGAACCTAAAAGGGCGACTAAAAAATAAAACTTAAAAACATTGAAAAAATAAAATTCAAAACTCATAAAAATTGACTAAAAAGAATTGAATAGTAGAACTAAATACTCATAAAAAAGAAACCAAAGGAATAAAAATAAAATTACAAGACAATATAATAGAATAAAACTAAAAGAACACTAAAAGCTAGATGATCTTTTGTGTGGCAAGTTTAATTTAAAAGTATGTAGCAAGATGTATTTTGAGCAAGTGACAAGATATCGTAAAATGATAAATTCTAAGAGTTATGACTTCCGAAAATATAAAAATTATATTGAAAACTGAAATAAAAAAAATATTGACTGAAAACTAAAACTAAAAGACATTAAAAATGACAAATAGAACCCAAAAAACTAAAGTAGGCACAAAAATTACTAAAATATAAGAAACATAACTTGTTGCCAACTGAAGAGATTTATTACAATAGCCAAAAAACGACTTGTTGCCAATTGGAACTGAAATTAACAAAACAAATGAACTAAAATTGACAAACATAAATTTAAAACTAAAGACAAGAAAATGGAAAACAAACAAAAAAAACTTAACCTAATCTATTTTTAAAAAAAATGACTGAAAACTGAAATTACAAAACACTAAAACAAGGACTAAAATGACAAATAGAAACAGAAAAACTAAAGTAGGCACAATGAAGAAAAACTGATTATATTGTTAAAAAACAAAAACTAAAGTAACTAGAGGGTCAGAAATATATCCGTACCTTTACTATCACCAAAATAGGCCCCCTGTACGTACATGCTCGTGGGCACTATCACCAAGACAGGGCCCTGTACGTACCATGCTCGTGGGCTGGTGGAATCACCTGGCCTCTTTTTGAAGAAGGAATTCCTTTGAAGAAAAAAGAAAAAAAAAACCCACAATGCATGCCTGTCCATCACACTTTGGAAGCCCACATGCATTGCTGCCACAAGTAAGGCCTCCTGTCGGCGCACTTTGGCGCTTAGCGCGACTTGCCGCGCAATAGAGTTTCCACACCCTATAATAGGTGGTCTGTCAAATGAGGCCTCTCACATCCGAGCCAGCCCATGGTTACCTTTTCTTTTTCTTTTTTTCTTTTTTTCTTTTTTCTTTTTTGCCTTCCTGCAGTCTATTGCCCATGCTTGGTAAAAAAAACCTCGCACTACTGTGCCCACATGTTCTTGCGCTTTCTCGATGGCTCGACGCAGCTCCCTTTTCTAACGAAGTTTTGACTCTCCAAAAATATTAGAATTATTTATAATTTGATATGGCGAAAGTAGATGCAAATTACTCATTTATGCAAAGCTATTCACTACATGTGTTGTGGGTTTTGGAATTCTAGCGTGCCTACCAACTGGCAATTGCAAAGCGAGCAATAGAAGAGAAAAGCAAAATCTTTATGAGGAAAAACAATATGAAGTAAGCAGAATCATAGGTGACTTATCCATGGTAACTACTACTGTGGATGTGTTGACCTTTTGTGTATCCTATAGCATGACTGCCAGTTGGTGGCAAAGACAACGATAGGGGAAAAAAGAGGTATTACTTTGGGTAAATGAAAGTCGTAGACGATTCATTTAGTACATATATGATTCGCTAGCAAACAATCTTTATACGTAAAAAGGCCATAAAATCATATTCTACCTGATGATACTAAGTCTCGATCCCCGCTGACATGTCTGCGTCCAATAAGAATGGTCCTCCGATCCACTCGGAACTTACGTGTTTTGATATGAAGATTAGATGCATGTGTTTTGTGTCTGATATGAAGTCCTAAGAGCTCACGTGTCTATATCCGATTACCGAGGTTTAGTAAAATAATAATGATCTATGAAGTTCTCGGAACTCACATGTTCATGTTGGATTACTGAGGTTTAGTCAAAAAATCGTAATCTCGGTGCAACGTCCGAGCATATATCTAGTAGGAGAGAAAATTGTTTGTGGAGAAAAATATCATGAGTCGTACTTCCTTCCCCATCCTTGAATAAATCATTTGCTAGAGACTAGAGTTGTCTTAAATTAATTTTTTATATTTAACTAAATTTATAGAAAATGTAAATATTTAGGACACACCAAATGAGTACATTATGAAAACATAGATTATGGTGTATCTATTGATACTAATATAGTTCTTAAATCTGACGCTCTTTTGTATAATTTAGTCAAATTTGAAAAGATTTGACTTAGAAATTGAGGAGGTAGTATGCAGTGACTCATTCGTGAACGACTTTTTAGCGAATGCATTGATGGTTATATCAAATCTTATATTTTATCTGTAGTTGGCAGTAAAGCAAACAATGTAAATGAAAAGATATCCACGGGCAAAGGAAGTTTAGCAAAGCTGTAGGTGACTCATTTGTGAACATCTAGTTCCTTAATATGACTTCTATTTTGGCTACAAAGCAAGTAATAGAAGAGAAAAAAAATGTTAACGAGAATAAAGAAAGAAAGTTATCGAAGTTTTAGATGGCCTGTTGCTGCACGACCGTTGCAATGAATGTTTCCACACACTTCTTGAATGGCAAAGGAAGTTTGAAAGTTGTAGGTGAGCTATCTCTGTGCATCACTAAATTCCAAATTCTAGTGTGCTTACCAATTGCCAGCAAAGCAAACGTACAATCGGAAGCAAGTTGGCATCAATTGAAGTGAACAATGGAAAAGTGAAAAGATTGGGAAAAAAGGAGTTTAACAAAAGTTGTAGGTGACTCATTTTTTGCATCACTAAATTCCAAATTCTAGTTTGTAGATGCTTCAACGGTTAAGTATTCTAATTAATGCGACCGCCAGTTGGATGCAAAGCAAGTAACAGAAGAGGAAAAAATATGCATGAGGACATAGAAGAGAAAGTAATCAGAATTTTAGATGACTTGGTGATGTAGTCCGTACAACTTCAATGAATGTTGCAGCGTTATAGATGACTCGTCTATGTGCATCACTAAGGCCTTATTTAGATGAAAAGTGTTGGAAAAAGTTACAACATTTCGTTTGTATTTGGCAAATATTGTCCAATCGTGGCCCAACTAGGATTAAAAGATTAGTCATTTACAACAAAACTGTGTAATTAGTTATTTTTTTTTCACTAATATTTAATGCTCCATATATACGGGTAGAAATTGATGTGATGGAGAGAGAGAGGGAAAAACTTTGCAACTTTCGATGAAACTTGCATGGAACTAAACAAGGCCTAATTAAATGTTCAAAATCCATGGTGCCAGCCTATCAGTTGTCAGCAAAGCAGGAATAAGGCTATAAGGGAAGTCAAAAAAGGTTTAGCAAGGTTGTAGTATGAAAGGTTTAGCAAGGTTGCAGATGACCCATCTATGCTAGAGTGATTTATTAGACTCCAATCGTTTTCAACTCCAACGTGTTGAAACTAGTCAGCAATAAAACCAACAACAGGCTGAGATTATTTACTAAGTACTTATGTTAATAGAATGCAAAATCTAGTCTTTGTGTTGTCGTAGTGTACAAGGATAAATGTACAATCTATTTGTTTGGACAACTGAAATGGCTGATAAGTTAGAAAAAAAAAACATTACTGACTAATGGTTTAAAATGGCTGGTAAGTTCAAACGAATAGAGAAAAATATTATCGACGGGTCGTTTGAAACAACTAATAAGTCTAGAAAAATGATCTTGGCACGGCACGGCTTCTCCGAAGCAGCCGAGGTGACCATGCATGCATGGACATTCCACGGCACGTCAGCACGTGTGCGCGTTTCCAGGGCATGCGGCGCCGCTGTACCCCGCCGCAGCCTCGCTGGCTCTCCTCTCGTGCGCCACCGAGCCAAACCCATGCATGCCTCGATCGGCCTCCTCTTCCCGGGTGCGGGTGCGGGACCTGCGGGTATCCATTCCTCAATCCTCACTAAACCCTCTCGCTCCCCAACCCGGTCCAATAGCGGTCCACCCCCACCCACCCCCGCGCTTCTCGGATTCCAGCTGTTGTGTTCCCTCGGATCCTTGGCCCGTGCCGTGCGTCCCGTCTCATGGCATGGCAACGCCGAGGTGGCTCCCATGATGCGCTCTCGCCACGCCACCCCGCCATGTGCGCCACGCTTTTGACAGACCAAGGACGACGACGAGGCAGCAGATCTCCCGTCTCCGGCCCTCCCCTCCCCTCCCTGGGAAGCCTCTTCCACTTCCACCATCACCACCACTAGCTAGATGCCTGCTGCGGTGCTGCCGGCCTGCCGCGCGCCGTTCCTTGCCGTGCGGGCGTGCTCTGCTCTGGTCCGCTGATCTCGCTCGCGGGACGCCGGGGTGGTGGCAGCGGTGGTTGGTGGTGGTGTTGGTGGTGCGCGGCGTGAAGGGGAGAAAAAAAGGGCCCGCCGCTTTGCTCTTCTCCTGTAGGTGTCACTAGATTTGAGCCTATCCTTTCGCTTTCCTTTTTCCTCTCCGCCGCTCACAAGGGAGGCGTTGGGGAGGGGGAGCGAGAGCGAGCGAGCCGTAACATCCGAGCTGTTCCAATGGCGACCCGTGCCGTTGCTTTCGTCTCCACCACTCTGTTGGGGCGGTGGTAGCGCAGCGCTAGAAGCCGAGCAGCAGTACTAGGTTGGTAGGTGGTTGTAGCTTTGCGCGTGACCCGAGCGCCCGCCCGCTCGCTCGCTCGCTTGCGTGCGCCGGCCGGGAAGAAGGCAGTGGGTGGCTGGTCCGTTCTCGCGCGAGAGGCGGCGGCTGGTGCCTGGTGGTGGTGGTGTTCCTCCCGCCCCGGTTCATGAGCATGGGGCATTGCTCCGAGCAGCGGACGGGGTTCGAGGTCACCAAGGACTGGAACGGCGCCGACCAGGTCGCGATCCGGTCCCCGCGGGGGGCTTCCGTCCGGGTGAGTCGCTTCTGCTTCTGCTTCTGCTTCTGCTTCTGCTTCTGCTTCTGCCTGGGCTGTTTCTGTTTCCGACGGGCGACGGGCGACGGGCAACGGGCGATCGGCTCGGCATTTCTGGTCTAGGCAGAGCAAAGGGCTTCTCTCGTTCTGATGCGAGCGTTCGGTTCTCGGCGCAGGTCTGCCTACACGGCGGGCAGGTCGTCTCGTGGAGGAACCACCGCGGCGAGGAGCTCCTCTTCAGCAGCAGCAAGGTGAGTTCGTTTCGGCTGCCTATGCTGGCTCGTATCTGTTGCAATGCAGCATTTCTGTTACTCGTGGAGTGAAAGATTCGGTGCCGTAACTGTGGATGCACTCTCCTTATTACTGTTCTCTTGAATATTTTGTGCGAGTGTTTACAGAAACATTTTTTTTTTGCTTTTACAATTGGATGCATAATTTAGGAAAGCAAGACTAGTGGTGATTAAATACTACACCTACCTTGTTTCTGTATCGCGGAGTCACCAAATAGGTAGCTAGTAGTACTTTATGTGACTGGGCAAAAGCAAAATGTCAAATCATTGATTCACTCTATATGGTGGATTGGCAAATTTCTTCTTCAGATATCAGAATTACCTTTTGGATTATTAGTTATCTTTTGCCCTTTTATCCTTATAATACTAGCAAACATATTTTTTTCTCTGCACTTGTGCTTTGGGCATTAGAGAGTTGTTATCAATTCTGATGTCCCCTGCTGAGACCACAATAAGTTTCAGTTTGCTTACGTCAACATTGTTATCAATTCTCCCGTGCAGGCAATCTTCAAGCCGCCAAGAGCGACGCGTGGTGGCATTCCAATATGCTTCCCACAGGTATTGCGATATATGGTATTAGAGTACTGAACATTCATGCAATTCTGCTTTTGAAGTGAGGACAATACTAAATGCTTTGAATGTTTAAATTTGTCAGTTTGGAAACTGTGGAACATTGGAGCAGCATGGATTTGCAAGGAACAAGATATGGACAATAGATGATGAGGCTCCACCACTAAATTATGGTGACAACAACAACAAAGCTTCTGTTGACCTTCTGCTAAAGCCATCTGAAGATGATCTGAAGTGCTGGCCACACAGGTATGCTGGCTTGTACTACTCCCTTTGGTTTCGATGTAGAAAACTTTCCAGATGACTATGATCTATCAGAACCTGGCCGTGTCATTTTTTCATGATGTATACAAGGCAGCAGCAGTGTGTAATAATTTAAAGCTACTATTTTTTAGCTTTCTCTCTCTCAATCATCTTTGATAAATTCAAAGGCATGTTGCTTCACCCATGATTCCTTTCCATGTGCACCTTTTGCTTAAAAAAGGAATCTGAACAGGCTACACCTGTTGGGTTGTAGATGGGATGCTGTGTGCACAATAATTCAGTGCTTCTACTCAAAGCTAAATCCCTTAGTTTTGCAATAAAAAATAGTACGTTAGATTTCTGTGGGTTCACAGACAACAGTTCTTAGCAAGCGTACCCATCTACTGAAATTATGTATGCTGTGAACCTGTACCTTTTGCAAGTATGATTCAGTCTTTTACAGGCAAAGTTATGCTTTAAGTGAAAACATGAGTCAATTTCAATATGGATGTTCTTTTTCCTGATTTGGTTTTATTTGAATTACAGTTTTGAGTTACGCCTCAGAGTTTCTCTTTCAATGGATGGAGACCTTTCACTGATATCACGGGTCAGGAATGTTAATGGGAAGCCATTCAGTTTCTCATTTGCTTATCATACACACCTTTCTGTTTCTGACATCAGGTATGGCATTATTTGGATGGTTAATCCTATTTTATTTAATTGAGTTCCTTCTTAGATGATTAACTTGATGTGATGATTCTTCACCCCCCTTTTTTTGGTTAGGTTATTGGTTTCTGTCAATTCATACTTTAGGTCATCATCACTAAGTTTTTTCCCCATGAGACAGGGTGCAAAACTAAGAATTTTCCTATGGGGAAAAAATAGAATTAACTACTAGACTCTTTGATTTTTTTCTCTCTCTTGGTTATCACATTTCCCACCAGAAGGCGTACAAACCTTCAAATTTCTATAAATTGTAGAAGTGAAATTTGTGGTGTAAATTGACAATGGTCATGCAAATTTAGAATGAAGCAACCTGAATTTGACATCAAATCTCATTGGGTTACCTAATTGGTCAGTATAGCTTGCTTACAAATCTGGTACGTTGTTATTACCATGAAGAAATGTATGGCCCTAACTTGAGGCTTAGTTATCCCCAAATTATATTTTGAGCTATGCCTAACATACTTTCACATTCAGTATCTTAGAAGAATTCTTCTCAGTCGATGATCTGTTACTATTCAGAAGAACAAAGAAGCATTCTGTTGTTATACATATGTTGAAACTTTGCCCCTTGATTCCAGTGAAGTGAGGATAGAAGGTCTGGAGACCCTTGATTATCTTGACAACCTTAGCCAGCGGGAACGTTTTTACTGAACAGGGAGATGCTATAACATTTGAATCAGAGGTACCTTTCCTCTATTTTGAATTTTGATACACATGCACCATGAATACGTGGGGTTTATTTGAGCATTTCAGCTATATGGATTAGTTCATGGAGAGTAAATTTGATACTGTTATCTTTTTGCTAGATGGCTACAGTAGCACCGATTAATTTGTACATCAACTCGTGATTGTAAAGTTCTCTGAGTATATTTTATTGCAGTTCTCTCTATTGACTATGTCCAAGTAGCTCTAACCTGCTGTCCTGTCCCGGTTGGAATACTTTTGAGTTTTAACTGGTAGTTGCCATCTGGGAACTTGCAACAAGCTTGAATTGGGCTCACTGCCGGAATATGAGTGGTTTGTCAATTATTTTGTTGGGATGAAGGCTCGAGGTGTAGTGTCTGATATTAGTTTCAAGTCTTATAGTAGGTTATAAGCATATTGAAACTGAGCTCGTCAAAGTTTGCTTAGACCTGAAGGTAGTAACTACCGTGCAGGTTGATCGGGTCTATGTTGGCTGCCCAGGCGTAATAGCTGTTCTTGACCATGAAAAGAAACGCACATTCATCGTGCGAAAAGAAGGGCTTCCTGATATTGGTAAGATGATACGCTTTTTCTGTGTCGTCGAACAAGATACACAATTTCCTAACCCGTGTTCCTGCACTTTATCGGCCGGCTGCATCCAGTTGTGTGGAACCCCTGGGAGAAGAAGTCGAAGACGATGACAGACTTTGGCGACGACGAGTACAAGCAGATGCTGTGCGTGGATGCGGCCGCGGTGGAGAGGGCCATCACGCTGAAGCCCGGCGAGGAGTGGACGGGGAAGCTGGAGCTCTCCGCCGTGGCGTCGACCAACTGCAGCGACCACCTGGACCACCCGGGCAGGCTGTAGAGCGACCGCTGGGGTTCGTTCGTTCGCCCCTGACGAAAGGCATGTACTACTTTTTTCATGTATGTACATGGGGGCGCTAGGTCCGGTCCAGCAGGCTGCAGTATCATCTGCCTGCCTCTGCCAGGCGTGTCATGTGTGAGTTTAAACTTATGTCAGATGCAAGTATTGCTGTGATCGACATGTTCGATGTTCCTGGAGTGTGAAGTCTCTCTCAAGCGTCTATATCTGCATCTTTCTATACATCTCAAGAATGGAGGCCCTAACGGTCCTGAAGCTAACTTGTACTGCTACCATAAGAGAGAGGCAGAATCCAAGTTGATGGATTCGGCCGTTACATTATTGTTTCTGTACGCGATACCTACATGATGAAGTTAACACAAGATATGGTGTGGTGGGCATGGGGGGCACTAGAGACACTCCTGCTACGAGCCAAAACAAAACGGTGAACGAGGCTGGCGTAGCGTGGCGCCAGCCTGCAGCGCACCAAGGTACACTATTGCATCTGACGACGATCCGTGAAGGCCTTGACCTCGAGCCCGCCGCCGTCCTCCCTGTGCCTCAGGACGTACGGCGCGTGCGTGCCGAGCAGCCGGTCCCAGACCACGAAGAAGGGCTGGGAGAAGTTGCCGCCGGCCGCCGCCGCGCTGGTGGTGCACGTCGTGGTAGGCGGTGTTGTTCCGGAACGCGGCGTGGAGCGGGTTCCACGGCGCGGCGACGCCGCAGTGGTCGTCGACGCCCTTGACGGTGGCGAAGACGAAGAAGGCCGCGGCGAGTCGGGGGGCATGCCCGAGGCCAGGTACGCGGCGGCGCCCGACAGCGTCTCCGTGAGCACGCCGTCCACGGGGTGGCCGTACTGCGCCGCGTACGCGTACGGCGCCGCCACGCGGTGGTGCCACGAATGGAAGCGGCGGTACAGGTAGGGCACCGAGTGCATGAGCCGGTGCATGAAGTACTGCCACGCGTCCAGCACCAGCATCGCCACGCCGAACCGCGCCGCCGACACCAGGAACGGCTCCGCCGGTGGCGGCGGCGCAGGCGGCGGCGCGAGACCGTCGGTGCTGGCGTGAGCAGCAGCAGCAGCAGCGTGTGTCCTCCTTCCAGCTGCACAAGGACGGACGTAGTAAAAGATCAGGTGCGTGCATTGCATGCAAGTGGTATAATAAATGACAGGCCAGAAATGCATAGAGTAGATTCCCAACAAAGGACGCCCCGTGACAGGTGAGGCGGTGATGGATGAAACATAGGAGTACGACCGACGCACGCGCGCAACAAATGCATGCATATCTTCCTTCAAAAAACAAATGCATGCATGTCATCATATGGAGATGGAGTGCACGTACGCGTGTACACTGTACAGCAGGCGGTTGCCCTGTGCCATGCATGGCCATGGCCACGGCCACGGGCTGGTGGCGGTGCGGTGCCTGCGCTGCGTGCGTGGATAGGCCAGCATTGACCAGCGGTGCTGCAGAGTGCTGACTGGACTTCAATGCTTGTCAGGCTAAGCCATTCATCAGATACTATGCAGATGCAGGCATGCAGGCGAGCAGAGGCTACACTACTGAAGTCTGCGGTAGCTGTGTCAAGCTAGCGGTGATGGGAGTACAGTAGGCGTTTGGTGGTGTGAAATCTGAAATCTCCAGCCATTGTGAAAATAATGCACAAAACGCCTAGGAGTAGCTAGAGGAAGAACCAAGAACAATGAACAAACACTAGTTTCCGAGCGGATTTGTAATCCACGACACAGCGCACTTGGTCTGCTTTTTTGTATGAGCCGTTTCAAACTTTGGTGCCCTGGTAAAACATTCTCACAGTACTGCTAGCACTTCCATTGTTTGTCACAGGTTGCCTCGAATTTCGTGCAAGCACATGCTTTTGACCCTGGTTTTGACCAATCCTGGTTGCCTGCACCACGACAGAGCTGGGGCTTCCAGGCAGTCACACACTTGACAGTCGACACTCGCACACTCCTTTCCTCCACGGGAGTTTCACTGGCTCCAGAATTCAGACACGCTTTTTATTTCCTGTAACTGTAAGGACTGACTAGAGAGAGCGATATTCGGCCGAGCACCGAGCTTCTCTTCGTCGTTAAGCATCCTCACTATTTTAATTACCGCGTTTTGAAAAAGGGTGTTTGTAAAAACAGCTTACAATAGTTTATTACGATGAAGCTGTGTCAAACTAATTCTCAGTTATCTTTCACTAAATTACTATTAAATATATAATCCACTTTTATCTTTTATAGGATTTATTAAATACATAGTCCATTTTTATTTCTTTTATGTTTTTCTGTTCTTATACATTAATTGATTCTAAACTTATAATCTGCTTCCCTTCTCAGTCACCTGCAGCCTACTATTATACTTTCTCTAATAAGTTTATAGCCAACTCATGTATAAGAACAAAAAATCTTTAAGAGGCAAAAATAGATTATAGTTAATAGTAAAGAACTAACTACTATACGAGTGGGCTGATAGATAGGTTGCAAGAACCCTTGTAGCCAACAGCATGGTGTGAGCCTTGCTCTAACTAGCTAGCTAGATATCGACGGTCAGAGATGCATGCAATGCATAAGATGGATGAATACTGATGAGAAGTGGAGCTTCACTCCACTGATGACTGACCCTGAGGATGGCAACTGAGATGGCGACCTGGATTGCCTGCTGCAGGAGCACCCCCCTGACGACGTCCTTCCTGGAGGCGATGTTCTTGGTCTCCTCGTCCCGCCTCGAGTGCAGCCTGTACTTGTCCAGCACCGTGGTGCGCGCCAGCAGCGCCTCGTAGATGCCCGCGTACACCCAGTACACGGCCACCGGCGCCAGCGTCACCACCAGCTCCTCGCCGCTCATGAACGGCGACGACCCCATCGCCGCGCCGGCAGGATTCCACGCGCCCGCGCGAGCAGCTAGCGCGCGCTGGCCGCCGCCGCCGCCGCCGGCGAAGCAGCAAGAGAAGTGATGTGACCTTTTGTGTGCTTGCTTGCTCTAGCTATAGCCTTTTTATTGTGTGCTTGCTTGCAAGCCTTTCAGCAAGAAAAGAGACCAGGGGCTAACAAGACAGCTCTAGCTATGTATGCTAGTTGCTGTCAAACTCGCCTTTGTGTGCTTGCTTGCAAGCCCTTCACCGTTTTGACAGCTTTTGCTTTTGCGCTCGATCGTGCCGCTGTTGCTGCATTCTTCTTATCGGTTTCCAAGGTTCGGAGGTATATATGGGCCTCGACGGACCGGGAAGGTGTGATACTATCTAGGGGAGAGGGACTTGGCGACTTGGGCGCGCTTGCTTAATTGGCACGAACGCGCCAGGCAATATCGTCGTCAGGTAGAAATGTCACCAGGTAGAAATTTATTAAACGCCCGCGGCCCGCGGAATATAAACTTGCGTGCATCTGGTTCAGATGCAAAAGGCAGGTTGCGAGAGCGCGAAAGAACTTTCAACGTCATATAAACATATTTAAATATCCCATTCAACGAGTACAACGCGTTGAAAGTGAAATGTCGTAATGCCGTTTTTCTTTTCTTGCGGCAACTTAAATGTAATGTCATGGATGATTGTATTGATCGAATGGACAGTGGTTGGGCTACTTTTTTTTTTCAGATAAAAGAACAAAGTTATAACCTTTATCATCCTATCCAGGGATGATGGTACACAGCTGAAGTGTTTGAGTTACATATATCTATATATTCGCTGAAAGAATATATTTCTGTTTGTCTCCCTCTAATAATGACTCTGTCATCGCGTGCATTTTTTCCCCTTAGGATGCAACTAATAAAACAGTTGACATATAGAGAATACTACTACAATGCAGTAATGTGCTTGTTTTGGTATAGCTTTACATTGTATCTGTACTAGACTAAATCTAAAAAAGTGATTCGAACTTGTCCACCCTATGAATATAAACAAAACGAATAATCATCATAAACAAGCTGTATATATTATATATTTTTATTACATATACGTACGTGCATGCATATGCATGACTACTAGGCTGTGAGGCTGTGCTGACAGCAGCTGATTAAGCCTCCTATAGGTAATTGCATAGTGGCTGACGATCGACAGGGTTTCGTGCATGCCATCCGCCAAGTCCGAGGAACAACAATGCAAACAGCTAACTAGATAGGGTTCTCCCCAGCCTTCACCTAGGCCAATCGATCGAGCTTTGACACGTTCCTGCTTGGTGTGCCCTCTCAGGTTTATCTTGCACTACATTCTCCGATCCCCTCTTGCATTGGCTTCCAGATGTTCAAAGCAGCTAAAACTAATGAAGAGGAGGTAGCTGCTGCATGCGCGTGCCCCCTCGTCGTATGTTATGGTGAAGGCACCTGGTCTGGTACTCTGCAGGTCTCGAACTCCCCGTCGCCGTGGTCGTATCGGACGGCCGGACGTAGCGCTTGTTCCTTGCAAGTTCTTGTTCTCAAATAAATTAGTAAAGAAGAAGAAGATTCAAGGATCAACACTGCCCGCTGCTATCCACTTAATTGATTGGCAGAACTCCTGCCTTATTTTCAATCAAAAAAATATATATATCAACACTGCCCGCGGCACTGCGGCAGGACCGAACCGCGCGCAGGAGGAGCTAGCTGAGCTGAGCTGAGAACCGCCGGCGGTCACACAGATCACAGTCAGCCGCGAGTTGGGCAAAGCTTTGCGCGCTGGCGATGACCGATCGATGGGGAGATGAAGACGATGATCGAGATCGATGAGCCAGCGGAGTCGCCGTCGCGTGTCGACCAAGGGCTGACCTGTGCTGTGCCCCCCTCCCACAGAAAAGCACGACAGCTCTGATTCCGCTTCGGCCAAACGAAAGCCGCCACGGAACGAAGCAAACCCGGGTGGGTTCCTTTTCGTACGTGGGCCAGATTGAAGAGTGGGTGTGAGTTTGCGACGCTGAAGCCGCTGCACCGGCCGGACAAGCGAAAGAGCTGGAGCATGCAGGCTCGCCGCCCGCGGCCAGCCGTCGCCGGCCGGTCGGGTCAACACGTACACGTCCTGTACCTAGTTTTTCATGGACCGGGCAGCTGGGGGATCAGGTGCAATGATTATTTATCATAGCTACTACCAGCTTGAAACGTGATGCTAATTAATGCACGGTTCAAACATTGTTCATTTGTTAATCGGGAGGTGTCCCTTTAGCCGTTTGAACGCTACACGGCGTGGTACGCCATTTTCATTTGTTAATCGAACGGCCGTTTTGCTCATTAAGGCCCTGTTTGGATACAAAGTATTTTTAGAGTTTTAGAAAAATACTATAGTTTTGTGAAATACTTTGGTTTTAGAGTGGCATAGAGTGTTTGGATGCAACAAATTTTATGGTTTTGAAAACTATTTTGGAGTTTTAAAAACTCCACTTACCTCTTTTTTCTAAACCACGGTTTTGCACATCACTGGCTCTAAAACTATAGTTTTTTGATGCTATGGTTTCTTAATACTACAACATTCAAATAAGGCCTAAGTGTTCTTGGTATTTCTATGAGCTTTCTAATATTAAATTATATTCTAGTATTTTAAATACGTATTTATTCCAGAAAAATATTTGCATATCTTTATTTCTACATATTTAAAGGTCTAATTCATCTCCCTAAAATATGGCGCGAGCCTGGTTTAACTCCATATCGTCTACTCCCTCCGTCCCATGAAGTATGTCGTCCGGAAAGCGTGTTTGTGAGGAGGACATGGTTTTCCAACGACAAAATCCATGGGACAGAGGGAGTAAAGTCTAACGCGACGCGACGTAGGATGTACGATTGACGTGATGTCGTATTACGCAAATCCATTCCGCTGGTTGTTCACCCGTTTCTCATTCAGTGAACGATCCGACAACGTCTCCGGTCTAAGGGCCTCTAGTCTGAGGCGCGTGCACATGTGTACTGTATGTTACATGTTTGCTGATGTCGTTTTAAAAAGAAAAATTATTTATTTCAAATTGTTATAACTTTGAAAAGATATATCCACTTTCAATTCCATTTGCACCGGTGTATTCTACACGACGAGACGAACAAAATTAGACCTCACTTACATATATGTTTCAAAATTTTTATTACAGTACCAAACTTTGTGTACTAACTTATAACATATAACTCATCTACACAAGTTATATAGAATAACTCATATACACAACTTACATAGAATAACTTAACTTGTGTGCATAAGTTGTGCTTCATAAGTTGTGCTTCTAAGTTACAAGTTAATTTGTTTCTTTTTATGTTAATACTTTATGTGTGCAAGTTTTGGTATAATTTATAAGTTAATTCGTTCCATTATGTTTAGTTGTGTTTCATACTTGTGTTTCCAAGTTTTTTCACGTAAGTTATAGATATTAGTTATATGTTACAAGTTTTAAATACTCATGATTATTTTATTTGTATTTATTATTTTTATATGAATTATTTTGCAGATCTTCCGATATTTTCAAGACAGAGAGGAGAGTTGATAGAAATCGAGTTGCACAAGTTATGCAAACATATTTATGTAACTTGTTAAGCAAGTTTGAATTGCAGAACAAAATTTGTTTTCTATGATATAGGAGTAAGAGTTACTTTTATTTTGCTCTCCCATTCTTTTTTTAAATCATTAATTGTCCCGTATTCCCGAAATACTCCTGAAATGAAAAAAATGGACATAAAACCTAAAGAGAATGTTAACGTGGCACAGGAAAAATAAAAAATATTGGCTAACTTAAGGCTCTAAGTTATTTCTCTAAGTTATGTTAAATAATGATGTCTAACTTAAGGCTCTAAGTTATTTCTCTAAGTTATGTTATGTAACTCTACTGAGAATGGCAGCTTCGCCTGTGCGCTCGCGCGAAAAGAAAAGAAAAAGAAATCGGTGCTTTTCGTGAAAGAGAAAAGAGTTGATCCACCTGCCTGGTTAGAAAAGAGGTGGGATTGTAAATTGCCTTTTTAGGAAAGGGAGTTCCCCATGTCATATTAGTCAAATAAAACCACTTCCAAAACTAATCGTAGAGGTAAATCGGAGGTAAAAATCTGATATTCTAAGTGAAGAAACTAGAGATCAAATGGACTTTTCCATTGAATAACGGCCCCATAATAGAAGCAGCTCAGGTTCAGCAGCCTGCCATAATGTTAAGCTTTTGGCCCAAAATCTCATTACAAAAGGTTTTGGCCCAAAATGAGGTTCGCCTCGACTCGACCTTGCATTAGCATTTGCTCCGGCGAGCCTCACAGGACCCTCGCCCTCGTAATCCATTCTTTCCCCTCCGATTACCAGCGGTGAGGGTCGGAGCAGGAACAGAGAGGCGACGGCGACGGCGTCGTTCGTCGAGCTGGAGAAGACGATGGGAAGGAGTGGGGTATAGGCTGTCAGCTTTCTTATGGGCCAAATACATGGAATGAATTCATGAAGCCCAACTTCCCAGGCAGCCCAGTAGCAGAAGGAGGCCCACAGCCGGTGCCGCTATCCAATTCAGGCTTCGACAGTTCGACTTCGTTCGAGCACGGACAGGCGACGACGATTTCCTTCGTTGTTGGTTCGTGGAGGCGCGGTCGTGGATCGCCGAACCCTAGGCAGCCGCGGGCGCAGGGAGCTGGGCCGCCGAGAGCCTTTGCGGGGGAAGCGGCAGCGGCAGGCCACGGCGCTGCGCCGGGCACCGGGAGGCGGTAGCGGCGCCGCGGCGGCCTGCAAGCCGACGACGGGCAGCAGCCGGTGGGGCGGCGGGCGGAAGGCCAACAGGCAGCGGGGGCCGGAGCCTCCAATCGGATTCCGGGTTCGCCACTGTTTAAGTTCTAGCTAGAGTTGGCGCCTCCAATCGGATTCCGGGTTCGCCACTGTTTAAGTTCTAGCTAGAGTTGGCGCCAGCTATTTTTTCTGGGTCCGCCACTGGGTGAGAAGGAGAGATTGCTTGGATACTTCGTTCTGGGACTTTTCTTTTCTCTACGGGAGTTAGATTCCAATCCATGTTTCTGAGATGATTTCCCAATTACTGCAGGACCTGATTTTGGGCGGGCGCTGTTGCGGAGATGCAGAGGTTGGGGGATTTCAGGCTCCCTCCCTTCTTCAACTACCCACCTTACTTCACGTAATGTCCTTTTTTCTCGCTGTATCCACTGTCTTTATTCTCTTTCCAAACACTCCAGTGACTAGGTCTTCGCCTGCTCTGAGAAACAA
The DNA here is from genome assembly GCA_015844335.1 of Chrysopogon serrulatus. Taxonomy (NCBI): domain Eukaryota; kingdom Viridiplantae; phylum Streptophyta; class Magnoliopsida; order Poales; family Poaceae; genus Chrysopogon; species Chrysopogon serrulatus. The sequence goes on along the minus strand of JADLZL010002465.1, from coordinate 46,731 downwards.
TGCCGCCAGATGTTTCTGTTATCTGCAACCTTGCAGCTGTATGTCTCAGGGATGATTGATGATGCTGAATTGGTTATGGATGTAGTCTCAGTCAATGTTTTCAGGATGAATAGTTCAATGTGAATTTTCGCTCCTAGTCCCATACTTAGCTAGGAGTATTTTGGTGGTTTAATGAAGTGGATCAAGTACTTGTTTTGATGCTTGCATATTTCATGCTGATGGTACTTGCTTTCTGTTTTTTATGGTGTTTCCAGTTTAGAAAATTCACCATTCATCTGATCCATATAGATGAAATTTCTAGCTTGCCATTAAGGTTTCTGGACAATATACACAGCACATTAATAGTTGAGATTATTTTATTTTATTTTTATTTATTTTTTTGCTTGCACCGTGGCATGGTAAACTAGTGCTAGTACTTAGGTATCATATAAGCAAATTTAATCAACCTAATGTATTCCAGATTTACAAGCTTCTCTTAATCTATCCTGCCATTCCATAGACTATGACCACAAACCATGTGTGTATAGTCATATATTGTCTTGTTCCTGAGTGAAGAATGGAAGATAAAAGTTGCACATGAAGATTTCTTATCCTCAATGTTATGTATATGTGCCGATGAAAACGGACAGAAAAACTCCTCTCCCATTTCCGTTTCTATATTTTTAGCCGGTATGGGATTGGATTCGGGAAAAGAACGGAATTGAAACGGAAGAGGATATACGGAAATACGGAAACAGACAAATACGGACGGGTTGCCGGAAAATAAAATATTCTCAAGTATCATGAACAAAGTCACAAAATAATATAGACCTATGAAGTTATCGGTCGAATATTCACTAGCATGCGATGTGTTAACATGTTAACATGCATAATTAGTGATTAGTAGGTTTGTGAACCTATCAGTTTTTAGATATATTCCACATAGATTGAAAACAGGACGAAAAATGGAATAAGCACGGGTCAATTCCGGATGAAAACGGGAATATGTAAAAGCGGATGGAAAAATCCTTTTTCTATTTCCGCAAATACGGAAACGGACGGAAAAAAGTAGAAAATGGAACAGGATTTTTTCTGTCCATTTTCAACGCTAATATGTTGATTCATGGTCAGCCTTTTCCAACAGACCCTGTTTGCAAATTTATATAGTAAGGCTCAGATTGGAATGTATGGGTTTAAATCTAAGTCAATATATTATTATTCTTGAAAAATATTACTAGGCCAATATTTTGCTAAATGTATGTTAGTTTCCTATCATATGGCACACTATGTAGATTTGAGATGTTTTCACATCATAGAAATAGTATTTCACTAGATGACAATGCTTCTAACATATTTTGGCATTCTCTTTGGGGTCCAGTGGTGTGTTATTGCATTTACTCTCTTTGTTAGTTATCAAAATTGCTGTTTCATTATCTTCAAATCTCCATTTGAACTAGTTTTCATGCACTCTCTCAACACCAGAACGGAGAACTATAGCATGCTATGCTAACACATATCCCTCAGTTTGCAGCCTGTGCGTGAGACGCGGGAAAAGCAAGTGCAGTTATGGAAAGATCTGATACTCGATTACTGTAGAAGCCAAAAGATACATACAATATCCCTGGAAGAAGATTTCCCCTTGTTCTCCAATCCAAAGATAGAGAGTAATACACATTTGTATTAATTGTAGTTTTTACATATTGTTTCTGACAATTTCAATCATGTTCTATTAGCATAGCTGTTGGCTCACTGAAAATTTGTGCCTTGTAATCTGGTGTGATGATAATGTACACAGAAAACCTACCATGAATCATTTTGAGTATACTATATTAGTCAATACACATATGATATATTGAACAACCAGATTAAATTACTTTATTTTTATACAATTATTTTAGTCATTGCACTGCATTTACAGGCTTTTGTAATGCAGGATCTCTTAGCCATGAAGCAAAGGAAGTGTTCCTTGCAGCTCTCATCAGTGAAGGTTGTTGTAGCATATGGTAGACTTTTATAGTGTGCTATACTTTTTGATAATCAGGATATGTTCAAATTTTTGCTGAACTTGCAGGTCGGTCGCGCTGAGTGGATGGACAAAGGTCACAAGAAGTGCCTAATTCTTTGGCTAAGGATTCAGGATTGGGCCAATTTGATATTAAACTTTGTAAGATTCCTCTGTATTTCCTGAGGTGCTCTCTGTTTATGAACAAATAATTGGCCAATGGTTCATCGTGCCATGATATTTATCTTTGCATCTTGATTGTAGGTAAAGGATAACGGGTTGGAAGTAATGACTATCGAAGAAATACGCTCTGGAATTGATACTCGCGGAACTGGTGAGTTTAACAAGCTTTTGTAGTAATAAGGCCCGATTTGACATCTTCAAACATCAGTACTTTTGTGATAGGAAAACTGATCTGACAGCAACTATGATGTCTATATTTTATACTTGAAATGTTGGTAGTACAAATAATGGAAATACTTTTATCCTAAGAAAACTGGATTGCCTTTTTCATTTATTTTCATTGTATGGCCTCTTACAGAACTTGAGGGAATTGATCGTGGTGTTCTCATGCGGGCTCTGCGGCAGTTGGAGCAGAAGGGAAAAGCAGCTATCTTCAAAGGCAGTTCGGCCGATGATGAAGGGGTAAAATTTTCGGTGTAATGCTTTTTGCAATCCTCAAACTGGCACGGCCAATAATGTAGTCTTGAACATGGCATGACGCATCCATAAACTCGATCATTCAGTGTCCTTGAAAATGTCATGGGTGCATGGCACATCCCTGTAAAGCAGTATATGAGTAGTAGGTTCTTCACTGCTGCGGTTGTTGTTAAACTTCCCAGCTCATCTTTGCTGTAGTGAAAAATTGACAAAGCCTGATTAGACATCTGTGGAGTGGCTGGTAAGAAGCAGTTGAGCTGCTCATGCCTCTTATGACTCCAATAGACCGGACGCAAATACGAGACCTAAACCTGCCTTTGGGTCACGCACAGGGGAATAAGTCCCGCACCCAAAGCGTTGCTTCTCCAACAGCCTCCCAAGCCGCAAAAATGCTCCCACGCCGCCTGACCCCGGCGACGCCCCTCCCTCCCCTCCCTATCGGATCCGGCCGGTGGTGCCCCTCCCCGGCCCCATGCAGCGGTGACGCGCTCTCTCCCGCCCCCAAGCGGCGGCCGTGCCCCCTCCCCGGCTTTCAACGGCGGCGGCGCGCGCCTCGCCGGCCCCAAGCAGCGGCGGCGCGCCTCCTCGCAGGCCTCAAGCAGCGGTGGCACGCTGTCCCATCGCGGCGGCGGCGGATCCGGCTCCCTTGCCTCGTCTCCACCTCGCCTCCTACGGGCCCACCATGGTCAACACCGCCCGCCTCCTACGCGCCAGAGATTGGGTCGTGGAGAAGAACGACGCATATCTGGGTTCCCTCTCTCCTTCAACCCAAAATGGGTACTTGCTTTGCATACTCTGTTGGAGGATGATTTTTTACGGTGTATGACCCATTTTGGGTTTGGATAGTGGTGATTTTAATTATTTAGTGTTCAGGAAAGGTGTGCGGGATGAATTTTGAGTTCATTCGAAATGGACGTAAGTTTCCCGGGTCGGATAGTACGGAAAACGAAAATTTAGTTGTGTTTGTTTCTTGCAAAGGAACGGAGTCGTGAGCATCCCCAACGACTCCTTAAATGAGGTCTTTATTCTTATTAATTTGGCAAAAAATATAAAAATCTCTCTCCAATAACTTCTCGGAAAGGACTTGCTATCGAAAGAAGTTAAATTTGGGCTCTTCGTTAAGTTTAGCGGGGCTCTTCGCTCGTTTAATGAGCCTCTTTATTCATTAGCGAGCTTTTTCGTTTTGGCAAGTGAGTTGGAGTTGTTGTAGATAAGTCCTTTTTTCACTTGCCAAACAAATTAGCAACTTGGTAAAACTCAAGATTTGGCAAGTTAATTTTAAAGAGTTATTGGAGATACTCATGTAAAAAAAAAAAATTCCTTGTAACCTCAAATTCAAAGGTGTCAGTCAATGTTTTTCTTCCCGTGGGCCGTGGCCGACACTTCGTCGTCTCCCTCAAACTCGCTGTGCGCCCCAGAACTCGAGAACCTTCCTAGAAGAGTGCTGTTCATCGCCCAGTTCACGGAAGAAGTCATTGTCAGATTCTCTAGTGCTACCATCCCAGCCGTCCGTCCGCCTCTCAAATTTGGAGGCAGAAACTGGGATCCACGCCAGGGATTGGTTTCCCACGCAACGCAATGCAAGAATTGGATTCCGCCGTCCGGCCACTGACAGATAGGCCACGAGGAATCAATCAGCCTGTCCCAATCAGAGGATCTGTGGGCCGGAGCATCTCTGGCTGGTGAGTGGATGAGCCACAGTTTGCCGTCAATCTTGCACGTCGGCTACACGCAAGTACATCAATCAATTTATTTATTGTCTTCCAGAAAACGAAAAAGAAAAATGTACGAGAACAATTCTCTGCGAGGAGTGGGAGTAGCTAGTGGATAGCAGTTGGCGTGTTGATTTGATGCCGGCCGCATTCATGGTCATGGATCAGCCATGGTAGCCACTAATAAAGTAAGGAGGGAAGGCCCCAGGAAAGAAGGCGCTGGTTCGATGAAGCTGAATAAATAAAGCCAGCACGCAAACCGGCAGCGTTCAGGGAAGCCCATTTACATATATGCCCTTTGTCCCGGTTCCTTTCCCCAGCCCCAACTCCATTATTTGCTTGATCCTTGAGAAGAGGTAGACAGAGAGAAGGGAAGACGAGAGGCAGAAGCGAAGGAGAAACAGCAGTTCTTGAGTTAAGCAGGTTTGTTTGTTTCCTCTCTTTTTTTCCCCCAAAGAAAAGAAATCCGGGGGCGTCTCTGATATGCCCTGAGCCTGGCTAGCTTTTCATGGCAAACAAAGCTTGATTGCTAGTTTCTTTTATCTTGTTTTTCTTTTCTGGAAATAGGAGGGCGCAGGAAGGGGGAGATGGCGTCAAAGAGGATCCAGAAGGAGCTCAAGGATCTGCAGAAGGACCCTCCCACCTCGTGCAGTGCAGGTCCTACTGCTTTCTTTGTTGACTGCTCTTCTGTGTATTTTTGCATTTTGAGCCATACCCCTGTGTTCGTAGGCGTGTCAGATTTTGTGCACATGCTTCTGAACGACCTCTGTTATTCACAGCTTCGCATGCTTACCTCCTTTTGGTATATAAGCCAGCCTGATAAGTGATAACCCTTTGTTGGAAAGTGCTTGAGGGGTGGGTAGATATGAGATGAGATGTATGACAGTTGTTACTCGGAAATGAATTGGTTCTCACTTTAGGTACTATAAATGGTCGCTGACGATCTGCAGGGCTTGGCCTTTACTATGTTGTGCAAATCTTTTTATGGTTTTACTGCCTTTCTCTCAAAGGAACAGGATTAATTAGCAACTTTTAGATTTATATATGATGACATGCTTAGTTTTCCTACCAAAAATGGGAACATGGGGGTGTTGTGTCAAATCATTTCATTTCTCCATTGGGTAACTGATGTAACAAGTAGTTAGCAGCATAAAGCCATAAACACAAACATTGAAGGAATCTTATATATAAATTACACTGAGGAAGAGCTATCATGTAGGACTCGTCCTTTTCATGCTCGCTATTAGTGTTAGTGTTATTGCATAACTAGAATAAGTCATTCATAAAAGAATATAAAAACTGTTCATAAAACAATATGCATTCTGGGGCATAATCATTGGAGCACATCAAGTTACACGAATGAACAATTTTCTACGTAGTTTGACTAATCATTCAACAATGTGAACTAGAATGATGACAGAGCAGCCTTCACTTAAAAATGGTTAGGAGTCTTATTTATGGATAAAACTCTCTGTTTCCATTGAGCTCAGTTTTCATGTTTAAACTAGCTATACCGGTGCTGTTTTCTGTAGGTGACATGTCACTCCTTTTTTTAAGTTGACATGTCAGTCATTAGTTTTTTTTCTCCAAAAAAGTATAAAGTGTTAGTACATCATTTTCTGGAACCCTAGTTCTACTTAACTGCTCTAGGGATCCGAAAAGAATATCGTTGTTTCTTCCAGTTGATGTACAAACATTTCAATTCATAACTTGGTGTTTCAATTACACTAGTTTGGCCTGTCGAGATCAGGACAGTGAACTATAACTGGAAGAACCAAGGTTATCAGGTTGCTAAGTATCCTTCTTTCTCACTTTCTTGATTGTGTTGTTGAGGTTGGTGATATTGTTGATGCACCATGGCAACACCATACATGAAAATAAATTATGGTTTGGAGTGCATCTACAACACCATACATGAAGTAATAAGCTGTCAGAATTTGTTGGAGGAGGAAACTGTCCCTTCAGTTGCTTTGGTTTACAAAGAGTAGACTTCAAACTAAAACTTGTTTTTCCATTTTTATCGTTCTAATATAACCTGTGGCAAAGCTGTTATCGCCCTTTTTGGGAAAAAAAAAACAAACTAGGCCCAACGAATATTGACGTTCATCTTTCATAAGCGCTATTTGGTTTTCCTTGTTTGAAGCTCTTTTAGTTGTCTTGTATGTATAGTAAGTTAATTTTGAACCGAATCTCTAGTCCTAGACCATATTCCCAATCAATAAGGTGGCTTCAGCTCAGTTTATGACCTTGATTTTTCTTCACTCAAAAGTCCAATTGTGTCCCTTGTTGGTGACAACATAATCTTATTTGACAGGTCCTGTTGGTGAGGATATGTTCCACTGGCAGGCAACAATCATGGGTCCATCTGATAGCCCATATTCTGGTGGAGTTTTCCTAGTTACAATCCATTTTCCTCCTGATTATCCTTTCAAACCACCAAAGGTACAGCAAGCGACTAAGCATTGGGCAATGATCATACCTTGTTTTTGTGCATTTTTTCTTTTTATTTTTGCATTTGAATTTGAATTTGTAAATAAGCATATACCTAGGCTCATTTAACTTATTAGAAGCATTACTCTGACATATGCACTTGACATCTGCGGTGTTAGTACCTTGATAATGTATAAGTATGAGGTATGTGCCATAGCCAATAGCTTACCAGTGAGATGCCATGCCACTAACCACACTTGCTGAAATCATTGAATTACTTTTGTATGAACTCTTAAGGAGATTATCACAGTTTCATGTGCAAGCTTGAAACTTTTTATGTCTGAAATTCATCTGCCTAACGCTAACGTGGCCGGAGACCAGCATCCTTGTATAATAAACTCTTCATTCTCCCTAAATACAATGATACGCAATGCTCGTGCGTATTCGATGAAAAAAATCATCCGCCTTACCAAATCCATATGTCCTTACAAATGTTGTCATGATTCCAAGTTATGTAACCAATGCCTATGCAACATGCAGGTGGCATTCCGCACCAAGGTGTTCCATCCAAACATCAACAGCAATGGGAGCATTTGCCTTGACATCCTGAAGGACCAGTGGAGCCCTGCACTAACCATCTCCAAGGTTGGTGACTACTCATACCACATTATCTTTTCCATGGTTGTAGGCTTGGAGCTATTACCTACCAGCATCTTCAATCTTCTCGATTTCAGGTACTGCTGTCCATCTGCTCCCTGCTGACTGATCCAAACCCCGACGATCCTTTGGTCCCGGAGATAGCTCACATGTACAAGACGGACCGGCACAAGTATGAGAACACCGCGAGGACCTGGACCCAGAGGTATGCCATGTAGTAGTACCTAGCTACCTGGCATTTGGGGGTCGCCGGAATCGTCGCGGCTGCTGCGTTGTGTTGCCGGATCTGGACGTGTCTCCTCTCCATGTATTCGATCTGTCCTGTATAATGATGAATCAAATTGGGTTTGCAGTACAGTGCACCGTGTGGTGCTGAATGCTGTAATTCTGAATGTCAAAAACTGGTGCTTGGAACCATTTTGCGTTGGATAATGCTGCAGGCGAGTCCATGTTTGGGTCCTTTCCCTTTTACCGGTCATCGTGTTGGGAGAAAGGGCCATCCGGAGCAGGTGATTCCGTTTCTTTTTTCTTTTTTTTTTTTTACGTTGCCGGCGAAACTCCGCCTGTGCTGGGGTGCCTTGGTGTCTTAGCATAGCAGGTCCCAAGCCCTGGTAAAGGAGGAGGGTTGTGTATTGGTGTGGCGAGCCGGACGTAAAAACCAGCCACTCTTATGGAGATGAGACCGATAGACTCGTTGGGGGCGTAACCCTCTTAGCGGCGCGCCATGTCGGATCCCGCATGGTGTCAAATGAGCAAGGGCTGGGTCGTCACCCCCGTGACGCGCCGTGTCGTGATCTGGGCACGGTGTCAAGTGAGCAAGGATCGGGTCGTCGCATCCTTAGTGGCGCGCCACATCGGCGTCCGGGTGTGGTGAAAAATGAGCAAGGGTCTTCACACCCGGCGACGGGTGCGAAGGGGTAAGGAAGCTAGTCGAGCCCACTAGGATTCGTCTAGGTAGCCGGAACGTAGGGTCCCTAACGAGTAAGTTAAGAGAGCTAGTCGATGCAAAGAATTAGGAGGCATGTAAATATTCTATGCGTTCGGGAGACTAAATGGAAGGGCCGAAGGCGAAGGAAGTGGAGGATACTGGCTTCAAACTTTGGTACACGGGGTCAACATCGGGTAGGAATGGTGTAGGCATCTTGATCGATAGGAGCCTTAAGGATGGAGTAGTTGATGTTAGGAGGCAAGGCGATCGGATCATCCTTGTCCGGTTGGTAGTTGGAGATTTGGTCCCGAATGTGATCGGTGCCTATGCCCCTCGGGTAGGTCTTAGCGAGAACACCAAGAACCGGTTTTGAGAAGACCTAGATAGCATGGTTAATACCGTGCCTATCAACGAGAAACTCTTCATAGGAGGAGACCTCAACGGCCATGTGGGTGCGACTAATGTAGGTTTCGAGCGGGTGCATGGGGGGTTCGGGTATGGTAGTAGGAATCAGGAGGGGGAGGATGTTTTGAACTTCGCGTCGGCCTACGACTTGTTGATAGCGAACACCTTCTTTAGGAAGAAGGAATCCCATCTAGTGACTTTTCGTAGTGGACAAAGACTCGAGCCGGATCGACTTTATCCTCGCAAGGAGGGAGGATAGACATGCTTGCTTTGATTGTAAGGTGTTACCCGGGGAGTGTGTTGTCCCTCAGCACAAGCTTGTGGTGGCGGACTTTCGCTTTCGGGTATGTGTCCACCGGGACAAACGGGCCAAGATTGCGAGAGAACGAGTGGTGGAAGCTTAGAGGGGAAGCAAAAGCAAACGTTTAAGGAGAGGATGATAAGCGAGGGGCCTTGGGAAGAAGGAGAAGATGCAGATGACATGTGGGTAAGGATGGCAACATGTGTTCGGAAGGTGGCTTCGGAAGTATTTGGCATGAGTAGGGGGAGGCAAACGGGAAGCGAAAAGACACTGGTGGTGGAATGACGAGGTGCAAAAGGCTATTAAGGAGAAGAAGGAGTGTTTTAAGCGCCTCCACCATGACAAGAGTGCAGCCAACATCGAGAGCTATAAAATAGCGAAGAGGGTTGCAAAGCGAACGGTGAGTGTAGCAAAGGTCGGGCGTATGATGACCTTTATCGGCGGCTAGGCACGAAGGAAGGGGAGAAGGACATCTATAGGATGGCTCGGATCCGCGAGAGGAAGACGAGGGACATCAACCAAATCAAATGCATCAAGGATGGGACGGATCGACTTACGGTGAAGGATGAGGAGATCAAGGATAGATGGAGAGAGTACTTGACGGGTTGTTTAATGGGGAGAATGAGGGTCCTACCTTTGAGTTGGACGACTCATTTGACGCGATACCAACAGACGCTTTGTGAGGAGAATCCGGGAGGCGGAGATCGGGAAGCTTTGAAGAGGATGAAGGGAGGCAAAGCAATAGGCCCCGATGGTATCCCCATTGAGGTGTGGAGATGCTTAGGCACTAGAGCGATAGTGTGGTTAACTAAGCTTTTTAACCTCATTTTTCGATCTAACAAGATGCACGAAGAATGGAGGAGAAGTATATTAGTACCTATCTTCAAGAACAAGGGTGATGTTCAAAGTTGTACGAACTACCGCGGTATTAAGTTGATGAGTCATACAATGAAGCTCTGGGAGAGGGTCATCGAGCATCGCCTCGAGAAGAGTGACAAGTGTGACCCAAAATCGGTTTTGGGTTCATGCCCGGTAGGTCGACCATGGAGGCGATTTTCCTTTTACGACAGGTTGATGGAGAGATTTAGGGAACAGAAGAAGGACTTGCACATGGTCTTCATTGACCTCGAGAAGGCATATGACAAAGTACCGAGGAATGTCATGTGGTGGGCTTTGGAAAAGCACAAAGTACCAACTAAGTACATTTCCCTCATTAGGGATATGTACGGGGGATGCGGTGACGTTTGTCCGAACTTACGATGGCGACACCGTGACTTTCCAATTAAGATAGGACTACATCGGGGGTCGGCATTGAGCCCTTATTTATTTGCCTTGGTGTTAGATGAGGTCACAAAGGGACATACAAGGTGATATCCCTTGGTGTATGCTCTTTCTTTGACGATGTGGTGCTAGTGGATGACAAGAGGGGCGGGGGTTAATAGGAAGTTAGAACTATGGAGACACACGTTAGAGTCGAAGGGGTTCGGACTTAGTAGGACCAAGACCGAGTATATGAGGTGCGATTTCAGCGCGACTAGACACGAGGAGGGAGACGTTAGCCTAGATGGGCAAGTGGTGGCCAAGAAGGATACTTTTCGGTATTTAGGATCGATGCTACAAAAAGGATGGCGACATAGATGAAGACGTCGGACACACGTAATTGCAGCGGGTTGGTTGAAATGGCGCCAAGCTTCAAGTCCCTTTGTGATAAAAGGGTGCCTCGAAAAGTCGAAGGGTAAATTCTATAGGACGGCGATTCGCCCGGCGATGTTATCTGGTCTTGAGTGTTGGCCCACAAAAGGCGACATGTCCAACAATTGAGTGTGGCGGAGATGCGTATGTTGCGTTGGTTTTGCGGGCACACCAGGGAGGGATAGAATTCGAACGGCGATATTCGGGATAGGGTTGGGGTGGTACCAATGGAGGAGAAATTGATTCAACACCGATTGAGGTGGTTTGGACATGTCCAAATGGAGGCCTCCCGAGGCGCCAGTGCGTAGTGGGGTTCGGCGGGCCGATAACGTAAAGAGCGGTAGAGGGTCGACCTAAACCGACTTGGGGCGAGGCGGTTAAGAGAGACCTTAAGGAGTGGAATATCTCCAAGGATTTAGTTTTGGACAGGGAGCGCTTGGAGACCGGCAATCAACGTGCGAACCGTGACCTCTTTTTGTCGTGTGCCCTTTTGTGTCTTCCAGGTTTCCCGTCTCTCTTGGGTTTCATCTCTAGCCTACCCCAACTTGCTTGGGATAAAAGGCTACTGTTGTTGTTGTTGTTGTTGTTTTTTACGTTGCTTGGCGAGATAGCCAAGCAGGCATTTCATTTTTTTCACTAACAGATGAAAAAAAAAAAGTACAGAGTTTAGTTTGTTTGTTTTAGATTTGGATTAACATAATATTACTCCAAATCTAAAACAAACAAACTAAACTCTGTATACTCCATTATATTAACACCGTCAATAGCGTATATTTTACGGGAGGAAGAGAATTTCCTTTTTGACTCATGCAGATAAGTTTAGAAAAAGGATCATGAAAGAAAGACTTATTTTAATAAAGTTCGCAACTAACTCTAGCAGCGAAGAGATTTTTCAATTTTATTGAAGCAACAGCGAAGAGCTTTATTTGGTTCGTGAAGGCCATTGAACTCCTCAACGGGCCATCATCAGATAAATCTGGGCCGCTAACTAGAGGCCCATAATTGGGATGCACAGCGGGCTTAATAACGGCCCCTTCGCACAGCGGCCCGTCAGCACTCTCCGTCTGGTGGAAACGGGGGCGGACGGCGGGCGAGTGGGCGGCGTTCGTTCGGAGAGAAAAAACCGCGGCGGCGGCGGCGGCGGCGGCCAGCAAGGGGCGTAGCGGCAGCGCGGGGCTTGGTGGGCCTTGGCCCTTGGCCCTTGTGAGCTGGAGAGCTTGAGGCTTCTTGGCGCCTGCCCCGGCTCTTCGAATCTCCACACTCATCCACCGTGGCAGCAAGATGAACAAAAGCTCTGCTCCTGCTCGCCTCGAGTTTCAAGAAATTTGCCCATCTCACATGTTAACCCTCCTACCCTTGGAAATCCAAAATCCATCGATTACAGTAGTACTTACTATATACTCCTCCGTCTCGTAAAAACGCCATCTTTAACTTTTAATCATCGTATTTGACCATTCGTCTTATTTAAATTTTTTATATAAATATCATGTATCTTGTTATGACTTATTTTATTATTAAAGATATTTTTATAATTGTTTATTTATTTTATAATATATATAAATTTTTTAAATAAGACGGATGGTCAAACTCGATTCACTAAAAAAATCAAAGATTGCGTTTTTATGAGACGGAGGAAGTAGTTTATCTCGGCTCATGAGCCATGCCACCGATATTATGAAACTAAGCAACATGATTTAGCGGGTCTCATGTGATCTGATGCCGTTTGCTGTCGCATGGCTTTGTGGCTGATCATCCTTGCCTCCTTGGTGCACTTAGACATTAATATCCTACAGTATACGATGATCTGGTGTCACCAGCACGAGAACATACATTTGTACCCTCGTCCTGTCTCCTGTCCACAACCACAACACTACCATTGATCCTTGAGACGAGCTAGGAAGAAGAGACAGAAGCAAAGTGGGGATCAGTTTGTATCAGTAAGACAGCAGGTCTGTTTCCGACGCATCATGTCCTGCTCCTGCTAATGCTAACAAAGCTTTTTGGTAACATTAGCTTTACAGTTTCGCTGTTGTCTCTTATTCAGGTATTGAAACACAGAGCTCCTGCCGTACGTTCAGTTCCCACTAAAAAAGAATAGCACTGCAGAAAATTCAGGAGGAATTCATAGATAAGTACGCAGCTGCTGCTCGTCAATGGCATAGCCCGTGCATGTCCTCCCTTCTTTTTACTTACGAGTAGTTTTGTATATTTGTATGGTCTGTCTCATGGGTAACAGTGTCAAAACATAATGATCGTCGGGGATAGTACTTTGTTTACCTGATGACTGGGCTTAGCATGCAAGTACCGCGAGGAGTACTCGTTGATGTCATGATCCTACGAATCTGAGGCACCTAGCGCCGATTGTGGCCACTTGGCCAGCATCATAAACGTCTTTAGGTCCCATTGCCTTCTTATCAGCCGGACTCGTTAATATACTTACAATTTACAAATGATGGAGGAACACGATGTCACATATATACATTGACAGACTAGGAAAACATAATGCCAAGACATGCCCTGCAGAAGGAAACCATTAGATTGTGAAAGAGTATATCATTTGACTTTGTTTTTTTTTTTCAACTGAAATAAGGACCCTTTGTTTATGGAAATGCAAAATTGACAGATCCTAAAGGTGAAATGAAACCATCCCCACCCCCCCCCCCTCTTCTTCTTCTTCTTCTTCTTCGGAAATGAAACCATGTCCTGTTTGCAGGTAACAACGTTTGGCCCATCTGATAGCTCATATGCTTGTGAAGCCTTCGACTCCAATATTGACTTCCGGTGATTATTCTCTATGTGAATGGGTCTGTGGTCCAATGGTAGGACTGTCTAGTGAGACGCTATCCTGGAATTTTTCTAGGATTTATCGGCGTTACGCATTAAGTGGTAAGCGACGTTCCCGTTCCCGTCGACGACAATGCAAGGCGCCAGTGGTGACTTCGGGAATCTCCAGATCTGGTGACTCAGTCCTTCGGAGGTGCTCATAGGGGCAGATCTGCCGACTCAGTCCTTCGGAGGTACTCATAGGGGTAGAGTTTGCATACGTGTGTTCTTAGGGAGGGTTGAGTGACTCAGTTCTTCAGAGGTGCTCATAGGGGGTAGGGTTTGCGTACGTGTGTTCTTAGGGAGGGTTGAGTGTGCGTGTATGTTGTGAGCGTCTACGTTGTACTGTGTAATTCTCAAAAAAAATTCTCGCTATGATCTATCAGTCCCTGCTTCAATGTATTTTCCGTCTTGGAGAAAAAAAATGCATCTGCATCATGAATGCTTACTGTTCATATAGTCATCGTTCCTCTTTTTTTTTTCTCGAAAACGCAAAAGACTTGCGTTTCTTTTTCATTAAGAAGAAGAATGCAGAATGCAATGCAATACAACGGGACCGGGGTGGAGACAAGGTTTGAAACACGCTCAGCCACCTCCGGTCAAACGGACACGAAAGAGAAAAGAAAGAAGGCCACCTCCGGCCCAACAAACAACCTGCGGAGCGGAGCTCACGCAAAGACACTATCCCGGCAAGCGAGTTCGCCGACGGGCGATTTAAACACAAGGAGCACCGGGCGGCGGATGAGATGGGAGTCCAAGGCGGCCTCGGTCCGGAGCCTTCAAGAAGGGAATGACGCCCTCAGCGCCAACTCGGTAGGTGTCCCGCCGAACCTTCGCTCTCGAAGTCCGCTTAGTCGCCGCAGACGGGCGGAGGGCCGACGACGCCTTCAGTGTTGGAAATGACGGGACGCCATCGTCGTCGCCTCCCCGACGATCCCGAGGAGAAATGGTTTTCACCATCGCCGCCGCTCCGAGCGGTCGGCCGCCCAAGAGGAGCCGCTAGCACGTTGCCGGGAAGTTGGGGCCGCTACGCGGTGCAGCCCGGTCTTCCACCCACCACCCGGGGGGGGAGTACGGCCCTGTGAAGGAGTTGGCGCACGCGCTGGCTCGCCTGGCCGGCACGCTGGGGGAGTCGCTGGTGGCCGGCCACCGCCGGCCGTGGGTCCTGTGCTCAACCCCCGCCACCCCGCAAATAAGCAGCGGAACACGACACGCCGACGAACCCCGCCGCCGATCCAACCGAGGGAGGCGGGCGGCTCGGGCCCTCCTCCGCCGCCAAGAACCCGCCCCATCGCGCCGGAGTTGTGGTTGGGGGTATCCCCGCCGCAACGACCCCCGGCCGAGGCTCTTCCTCAAGGCCGGGGGTGCAAAGAAAGTAGGGGCGCAGCTGAGGCGTGTGGCGCCGGAGACGGCTTAGGCACCCACCGCCCCCCCCCCCACCGAGGGCGGAGGGCCGGAGTCGGGAACCATCAGGGCGCTGGTCGGGGGCATCGCCGGAGGACCTGAGGAGGCGAGGGGGGAAGCGGGTGGGGGTTTGGGGAGCAAAGAAAGCCTCACCCACCTCGACCCGCCAGATGAGCGGGGGGGCGGGAGGCCATAGAAAGATTTCATGGGCCGGGCCGACCTCGCCTCGACATCACGACCACCGCCGGGCGCGCCATAGAAGGAGTGGGGGGGCCGCCGCTGCTCGGCCGCTGCCCAGCCACCGCCGGGGCTTGGATGGGGATGGGGGGGGGCACGTGGCCTGGCGCCAGGCGGCATTCCGCCGAGGACGCGCCGGCGCCGCGCTCGCCAAGGCCGGGGCGGCGCCACACCTGCAGGCCGGGGCGGCGCCGCCGAGGCCGCGCTGTGGCGGCGCCAGCCGGGCCGTTAGGGCAGCCAGACTGAGCCGCCGCCCGGGCGCGCTACGCGAAGACTCGCCAGCGGCGGCGCTCGGGCGTCCCCTCGGCAAGCAAAGCCGGGCTCACCCGGCAGCTCTAACGCCGGGGGCTCGCGCCTGCTTGCCCGCGCCGGGGCCAGCGAGGGGCCGCGCCGGGCGGGGAGGGCCTCACGCCACGCAGCCGGTCCCACGGCCGACCGGAAGCGCACGCTAGCGACCACGGGCGGCGGCGCGCTCCGCAGCTCGCCGGGCCGGACCGCCTGACGGGCAGGCGCCGGGCGGCGACGATCCCCTGGCGCTGGCCGGGCTGCTCGCCCTAACGCCGGATCTGGCCGTGGGGTGGCCGGATCTGCCGCCGGGGGCCGGAGCAAGCCGCCGCGCCGCCGCCGAACAACGGCGCGGAGCCGGGGAGGGAGGAGGGAAGGGAGGAAGGGGAGAGGGAAGGGAGGTGCAAAGGGTCACCTTTTTGAGTGCCCTTTTGCCGGCCGCCGCCGGGCGAGGGGGAGGCGGCGGCGCCGGCCGGCGAGGGGGGGGGCGCTGAGCTGCGGCGGCGGGCCCTCGGTCGCCCCGAGGAGACGACGCGAGGGCTGTCAAGGAGGAGGGGCGGATTTATTCTCATCGTTCCTCTTTACAGTGTGCTGCTTTCGATTTCCTGGATTTCAGTAAAAACCAATGTAGACTCGTGGTCGTGGGCACCTTTTAGTCCACTTTAGTCCATATTTTTTATGGACAAATGGTTAGTTGAGGCTAAAGTTTAGTTTAGTTTTAGTTCATATGTTTGGAGGTATCCAAACATGCCCAGGTGGCAACTCCATTGGGCGCCTTGGCCTTGCATCTTCAGTGACCAATGGAGCCTTCAACATATGTCGAAGGTTGGTATTCTGATTTAGTACCGTCTTTGAGTCGAAAAAAGACTTAGTACTGTCTTTCATGGTCGGTGAATCTTTCAGAGTGGAGCAGGTGGGCAAGTTTTCAGGCGTTGGTGTCCGTCTAATCCCTACCGACTGATTCTTTTTTAGATCAATTACCGACTGATTCAGACCTTGACGATCGATCCCCTAGTTGCAGGCACGCTCATCTATTAGGCGCTGGTGCCCTAGTAAAACCTTCATTTGCCCTCATCTTGAGATCTTACGTTTAAGTTTTGAGTTTTTGACTGCATGTACAGTACTTTGTCTGCTCCTCCGATAACCGATAATTTCGAGCAGAAACAGAAACGTTGGCCGTCAGCTCGTCAATGCTGAGCTGGCCAGATTCGCATCCGTACCGTACGTAGTAACTCGTGTGACGATGAGATTTCTTGTGGCGTTTGATTCGATTGGTGTACGTACTATGTTGTGCTTTGGGTGATGCTAGGGAGGAGTTCCTTGGTTCAAAACTCCAAAGTTGTGAGTAACTAGTAGTAGTAGTAGCAGCAGCCTAGTAGGTGAGGTTAGCAACACAGTCACAGGTCTTAAGCTGTATTAAAATCAAGGAATGTCGCCGAGATGCTCTGCTGCTGTGCTGTCCTCCGCTGCTGCACTGCACTGCACGCAGTACCCATGCGTTTTTACTGTGCAACGTACCAACTCCAATGGGGCTATTGCATTTTTACCCTTACTTTGAAGTCTAATTGTGATTTTACTCTCGTTTTTATCACCATTGTGATTTTACCCTTGCTTTGTGAAAACGAAGCTTCAGTTTACCCCTATTCCGTGAACAGTGGGTAACGGTGTTAAATGGGCTCGGTAAGGACAACTTTGCCCTTGCGAAAATACCCCTACTTTTCTGAGTACATTGTAATCTTACCCCTGTTTTTTTTTAAAAAAAATTGGTAGCAACATTGGACAACTTATTACATATAATTCCACATGGCATAAGGACGCACATTTGGTTCAGATATATACATCTCGTACTACGTATAATGGTACATTGATCCAGTGCGGATAATATACTGGCGGTGGTAGCTCAAATATTCCAAATGCGGGGACAAGCATCGAAACTCCGAACACAAACAATCATGTGCCGCTGCATGGTATCTCCAATTCTACATACCTAGGCTATCTGCACCCTCTCGAGGAAACCGATGTCCGCCAGAGTGGAATCACTCCCCTGGCCGCTTCTTCTTCTTCTCGGCAAATAAATGGAAATGTGTCATCCCAAATTGTTACCACAGTTGCAAAATGCAAAGACGTGGTGTGTTCATGTGCGCCGCTTTTTGCAGAATAGACCACAAGCTTTCGTTGTCGACTTTTTCTCTTTTTTTCCCCTTTTCTCGAACGTGAATACACACCGAGAGTGAATTACTCGTGCCACCATTTTCTCGAGAAAAATTGTGGATCTTTGTCAAACAATTCAAAACAGATCGAAAAGTGGTGACTTACTGATCGTTCTGGTTCGGCCGAGGTGTACTTCCCGGATGGCGGCGAGGCCCCTCCCGAAGCGACGGACGGGCGCTGCCCCGCCTCCCCGCCCGACGTGAGGCCACGACGCTGGGCCCCGGCCCTGCCCGTGCCGATCCGGCGCCGCCGCCGCTAGTAGGGGCCACGCCGCGCCGCCTACTTGCGCCCCCCCACGCCGCCCGGCTTGATGCCGCTTGGCCACCTCGAAAGATGCGCCGCCGCCCCGCCCACGACGATACGAGAAGAGGAATGGGGAGCGTATGAGTGGTGAGTGGATAAGGGGCATATTTGTCCTTTGGTCTTATTACCTAGGATTTCCCTATTTTTATTTTTTTTTTTTACAAAAATAACTAACAGAGTTAGAAAGAGGGGTAAACCAAGCTTCGCTTTCACAAAGCAAGGGGGTGAAATCACAATGGTGATAAAAACGAGGGTAAAATCACAATTATACTTCAAAATAAGGGTAAAAACGCAATAGCCCCAACTCCAATCATGCATGCTGCATGCCCTGTTAGCTACTCGCCCGCCCCAAAATAGATAACGTTTTTGGGTGTTCGTGTCACAAGTTTGACTCGATTTGTAGAAAATATGTATAATATTTATATCTCCAAATAAATTTGTTAAAAAACTAGATCTAAAGATCTTTTCAACAATATTAATTGTGATACTAATTGATGTTATTTACTATTTTTAAAAATTGTCGACAATCGTTTCTCGGAAACGAGAACGACATTTTTTTTTTGACGGAGGGAGTAGTATGCTAGCAGTCCAGAGTACAGTTGAATGTCCAAAGTTGCAAAAGGCAGAAAAAGGATCGACGCCCACGCGCTTCTTCCGTACTGCTGCATTCCATTCATCTCCCTTGAAGAAGTGCCGAAGGAGCGTCAGCTCAGCTGGAGCGAGATTTTTTTTTTTTTGTTGTTACTGCCGCCTAGCTAGTACAGTACGGACATGCAACTGCACTGACTGGTGACTGCAATTGCCAAATGTGCCGCCAAAGACTGGTGACTGCAGTCGTCCTCCTAGCCAGCCCTTGGCTTCACCAAAGGTCGCTCTTCCTTCACCCAGATGCAGGTGAGCCTTTGCAGACTTCTTGTGAAAACCAACGGAGCCCCAGGACAGCAATGTGAAAACCAATGGTGAAAAGGCAACACCCACCGTACTGTCAACAAGTCCTACACACACACACCCACCCACCCAAGCGGCTGGCTACACTTGATCTGCATCTTGCCGGGAGTGCATGCAGAGCAGCGGCAGCCTTGCGACGACGTACGGAGTGTGGTGTGGCCGGGCTCCGGCGCCTGGGTGTGGCTGGGCAATAATACCGGCGGCACGGGCGGTGTTGGTGGTTGCGGCACCCCAGAAATGAGGCGGCAATCATGCCGCGCTCACGTGGCCCCTCCCTCCCCGCCTTCCGTCGCACGGCTGACGACGGCCCCTCCGCCCGTCCGTCCGTCCGTCCGTCCTGCTCCTGCAGCTTTCACTACGGCAACTGGTGGTGGTGGGCGTGGGCGTGCTCATGCTAGTACATGCATGCACACGCAGGCAGCGGCCCGGCCGGCGGCGGGGATCCATCTCCATCGGGCTCCGGCATCCACCGCACCTGCTTGCAGTTGCACGGGGGTTTGGTGAGCCGGACCCTCCTCCGGCCCTGCACCCCTGCGTTCCGGTCTCCTGGAGACCTGGACAGCACGGCACTACCGGCAGCGCGTGGGATCATTCAGCGCGCGCGCCGGCCCGACGAGCCTCAGAACCAGAGGGGCGCCAGCGCAGTGCAGTGTACTCCATGGCTTCTGACATTCGATCTCGCTCAGATGACAGCCCACTCCTGCCTGGTTGGACACTGTACTATATACTGAGCGCACTACTAGTACTTAGTACCATTTAGCAGGGCCTGCCTGGGGTGGTAGCATTGATGCAGAGCCAGCCACCAGCAAATCCAAAGCAAGGACTCTCAACTCAACGCAGGAGAAGAGGAACGAACGAGTACAGTTCATGTGAGTACGAGAGAGAAATCCAAAGCAAATCCACGAGGCATGAGGGCGTCTGGTCAGGCCTGTGTGTGCTTTGTAACGCAGCGGGCGTCCGGCGACTCGGCGAGGTGCATGCCAGTACTTACTCCTGCGGCGCTCCTGCTCTGCGTCGCTGGAACGGATCATCATACGCATGGTCTGAGAAAATGAATTCCTGACTTTTCTCTCTGTCGGCCCCGATCTCGGCCCCTCCCCTGGTCGGTAGGTGAACAGGCTACTAGGGCCACAGAGCCGACGCTGCGTTCGATCTCGGCCAGGTAGGTAGGGTCGGACTAGCTAGGTTGACGCACACGGCACACGTCGACGTCGTGGTTGCGCCTTCTCTTCTTCCTCCTCTCTTTCGTCTACCGCCTTGTTCGGTTGGTTGCAAGTTGCAAGCAACTTGCAACTTTCTCCACTCTCTCTCCATCACATCAATTTCTACCCACATATATGGAGCACTAAATATTAGTAAAAAAATAATTAATTACACAGTTTAGTTGTAAATCACGAGATGAATCTTTTGAGCCTAGTTGGACCATGATTGGACAATATTTATCAAATACAAACGAAACGCTACAGTTGCAACTTTTTCCAACCCCAACCAACCGAACAAGGCCTACGTTGATGCCCTCACCGAGGCTTGGGGGCAACCCTGCTAACGAAATAAGCTGTTCGCTTCACTTTAAAAACCTGTTCAGCATTAGTCAGCAGTATTTTTTTTTTATGAACAATCAGCTGTTTTATCAATATTTTTCTAGCTTATTAAATCCTTCCGAACAGCTCCACAAGGTCACGTGTGGCACTCCTGTACGTATATACGTGCGTAAGCTTAAACGGCAAAGCCGACGAAGCCGTGCAGCGCACTTGCCAAATAGTACTACGTACTCGCGTCTCTCTCGCCACTACTCCTCCGTCCCTAAATAACGTCGCCGCTTCCCCGGTAAAGAAATGCCGGAATTTTAATAAATAATAAATATCACTGATTAGTATCATAATTAGTATCATCGGAAAGATCTTTGGATCTAGTTTTTTAATAAAATTATTTGAGGATATAAATATTGCGCATATTTTCTATAAATCAAGTCAAATTTGTAGTACGCATCCCACGACGACACTTAAAAAGAGACGGAGGGAGTACGTATTTTCAAAAGGAAACACAGCAGGCAGTCCAAGCGTGTTCTGCTAATCCCAATCCCAATCCCAATCCCAACCAGAGAAAGAAAAAGCACGGACCGGAGCCGCTCCTGCTGCCTGCTGGAGCAGTGCAGGAAGCGGCTATCCCGGCGTGCGCCGCGCCGCGCCGCCCCGCCCGAGAGAGAGGAGAAAGAGACGACGAGAAGCGAGCAGCGCAGCAAGCGGAACAGGACGGCGCACCGCCCCGCCGCAAAGCACGCGGCGACGCGCGGCCATACGCCGGGGCCGGCCAGTGGCCCAACAAATCCAACGCGCACAGCCCGATGCGGTGAATGCGATGCGCGGTGCTCGTGGGCCAAGCCGACCGCCGAGCGCTCGCCGATTGGCCGGCTGTTGCTCTTCCTGCCACGCCACGCGCAACCGGAGCGGCTCCCGACGCTATCTGATCTGCTGCCACTGCTACTGGCTCTGACGCTATTGCCCATTCGCCCGGGCATGGCTGGACCAAACGCTCTGCTCTGCTCTGCAACTGCAACTGCAACAGCGCGCAGGGCAAGGCGTCAGCAGACTACTGGGAGTAGTACTACGAGCAGTCAGTCCCCATTCGCCCGTGGCCAGGACCAAGATAACGGAAAGCACTCACGGGCCACCGGAGCGTACACGTCATAAAGCTCGGCCTCTGCGGCTCTGCCTCTGCGCAGCGGTCCAGGCATGGCGTCCGCTTACGTGGCACGGTAGCGGAGCGGGCGACGCACCAGGGTCCAGGACCGGCGCGCGGGGGCATCAGGATAGAGGCCAAGCTTGGCCCAGCTGTTGGTCTTGGCCAAATGGGCAGTGGCCATAGCAACTCTAGCGAGTCTCACACCTGCAGAAATATCTACTTTTGAAGGAGTACTAGCTTCAGCAGCTGCACCGAGTAGTATATTTTTTCATGCTTTGGCATCTTTCCTTGTGATGCAAATTTATGTATTTATTCACTTTTTTTGGATATTACACTAGTACAAAAAAAAAACATTTGTACACACGGTTGTAGAGGTATTTTCACTAGTGTTTTTTTTTTTAAACCGCCACTAAGAGATGTAACACCTCGGTGTTAAGCATGCATTAGGCTAGTGATTAATTAATCCTAATCATCATTGGCATAGCATGAGCATCATCAAGCATTTAAATGCATCATCATTTCATGTTTTGCATTGTTTGTTAATTAAATGCTTGATTGTTTAATTTAGTTAATTAATTAGCTTGTAAATGCTTGATCAAGTTTGGATTCATGTGCCCAAATTTCTTTCAAAATAATTTATCAAATTTATTGCAAAAGATTTGGTGCATTTTGGAGCAAAAAGAAATTAAATTGGAAAAAATTCCCTTTTATGCCCTAAATTCAAAATGAATTTGTATTTCAAAATTTATTCAGAATTTTGAGATGAGCCTTAAATGAAAGTTGTTCAGTTTTTTATTCCTCTACAACTTTTGTTTTTGGGCCATTTCATGAAAAGGCTTGCAAATTTGTCAAAATGTGACTTTTGGTTCAGTTTTGGTTTGAATTGAAATTTCAAAAAAAAAAAAGAAAAATCACCACCGCGAACGAGCAGGCCGAAAGCAGCCCAGCTTCGCCCGGCAGCGCCCGCGCCCGCCCGCCCGCGCCTTCCATACCGGGCGTGGCCGACCATGGCGAGAGCGCGCGCGTGACGCAGCGTGGCCGCGGGCCGCCGTCGCCGCTGCGCGTGCCAAGTGGCCGGGCGAGCCACGGCATCGCGGGCCCCACCGCCGGCGCTTCACCCCGCGCCCGCGCCCGGCGTGGAATGCCTCGGCATTCCATTCTCGCTCACTCGCTCCTTCGCTTTCGCTCGCTCTCGCTCGCGCCCGCAGCCCCTTGAGCGCTACCCATTTCGCTCCGGCGCCACCGCCGCCGTTCGCTTCGGGCCGGCGCACCCACGTCCGCTAAAACTTCGCCACGAGCCGCCTCGCCCTCCTCCACCCGCCAACTCCACCCGTTGCGTCGGCCGAGGCAAGGTGAGGGCGCATTGCGCCGTGCCCTTGCTGTCCGCCATGGCCGGAGCTTCGGGAGCTTCAGCGCCCGCCGCGTCACCGCCTCTACTGCTCCCTTCCATTCTACCTATCTTGGCGGCGCCGCGTAGCCGCCATACACCGATCGGCCGTCAGCCCAGCGCAATCGAGGCAATGCGCGTCTCCCGCCATGCCCCGCGACGGAGCTCACCGGAGTTCTCCGCCGCCGTAGCTGCCATGCATGCGGTCGAAAGCTCCGGCGCCTCATTCCGCCACCTAACCCTAGGTTTAGCCTTGCCAAGCACCCGAACGCGCGCGGTGCGCTCCTCGTCGGAGCTTCGCCGTTGCGGAGACGACCCACCGCGCCTCCATGCCGAGCCGCCGTGCCGCCATCACCGCCGCCGCGTAGCTAGGGGCTCGTCGCGGCGCTGCGCCAAGCATGTCACCGGTGCGCCTGCCGCCACGAGCACGCACGCGGGCACTTGGTTCTTGCGCCGGTGGGCTCGCCGCCCGGGCGAAGCGCCGCCGCCGAGCACCGGCTCGCTTTCCGACCGGCTGGTGGGCCCGTGGACCGCGGGGTCCCGCGCGCCAGTGACCCATGGTCCACTGGACCGGGTCTACGCAGCCCAGGGGGCTCGGCCCTTTTTCCTTTTATTGATTTCTAAAAAATAGTTTAAATGCTTTTGAATTAAATGCTGGTGCAAATGAACTCCAAATTTGATGATTCTTGTTTTGTTGGTTTCCTGATGAGTAGATCTACCATTTAAAAATATGAGATGCATTTTTGGTGAATAGTTCCTGTATAGATTTATTTAATTCTTGAAATGGCTGAAAAACCGAGTAAATGCTTTATAAATGGCATATTGCTCTGAAAAATGTGTTTCTTCTTTTGTTAGACTTGTTATGTGATGTGTATTCTGGGAAAAATATATGATATGCAGTTACTGTACAAAAATATTGGAATATGATTTAATTTCATTTCTGGGCTGATTCTTTTATGATTTTTAATAAATAAAATATGTGGAATTATGCCTTGATAATTTTTATTGACTGCTCTTGTGCTAAGTAGTGTTAGATAAAAATATGAAATTTGTTGTTTAACACTTTTCACTGTACAAAGTTATTAAATGTGCATTTCTGGCCAGTAGTTTCATCTTTTTTGTAGGCTGTTGTACTTGGTAAAATGTGATGAAAAATTTATCATGACTCTGTTATAGCATAGTGTAGCTCCTGCAATTTTTGTAGAATTTTCTGAACTGTCTAGATAGAGGTCACAGTTCAAGCCTATTTATTCACATGAAATGATAAGTAATGGGATTAAATGATTTTATGACTTTTATAGCAATTCTTGTGCATTTTCAATTAAGTTGTACTTGCTGGTCATGCATTGGAGTACCATGTCTGAAATATGATACTTGTCCATGAGTAGTAGTAGTACTTCTTGTATTCATGTTGTGCGTGTATGCGAGTGTGTCCGCGCACGCCACCCTTCTTTACGCACTTCTCTAAGTGTTTAGAGAAGAGATATGCACCTATTCTGTCAAATATCTTATTAATCATTCTCATACATGAGCATCATGTGTTATGCATTCGCCATACTTATGCACGTGCATCACATTATACAGGTTCGCAGGAGGACCTCCCGTATTCGGAGATCGAGGAGAATCTTCCGGAGGAGCCTCAGCCGGAGGCCCCACAAGAAGAAGGCGAAGAAGAGCTGCCTGAGTGTCCTAACCACCACGCGTCAGACTTCGAGTAAGGCAAGCACCGGAGCATCTACTTACCTATGCTTTCTAACAGTCTAATTATGATTTATGATTGTTGCATTAAGTATAGGAGTTGTGTGACACCGTTGATGCATTACATCCTTGCTTTACCATTGATTATCCCACCTTGATACACCCTGCTAGTCTAGGGCGAGTACTATGCTTAGCTTGCTTAGATGGTAGAAGTCGGGTGATTTCCTGTCATCCGCGAGTATAGGTGGTTACTTGCTATTAATGGAAAAGCTTATGTTGATATCATCTGGTTGATGGTTCGGTTATGATAAATGGAGACCGGACGGAGTCTTATGGGGTTGTTGGACCATAGTGATTCCGTCTGTGTCGATTAAGGACCGTACCGTTGTTGTACCCCAAGTCATATTGAACGCATGCCTCACATTTAGCTGGCCGGATAAGCACTTTCGACCGCGAAGCCTAACACTATCCGGGCCGGTTCTCGACCCGTTCGCACCGTATTGGAGATGGATGGGGGACCACAGGGGCGCGAAGAGTAAGTCCGAGGTCCAGCTTGGCTGGCTAAGGCAGTCGGGCGGTCCCTGGGTACGGTGGCTCCATGCGAGACCGCGCTTTGTTTTCTGGATACGTGCCACGGTGATCCGTAGCTCACTTTAGCGGGTGAGTGTGGTTTGTGTGAGGAATACCCCCGAGCTCGGTAATGTCGATTCGAATCGCCATCGTTCTGGGCGGTGAACACCTTGACTTGAGCTGCAACATCGTAGTAATGATTATGGAATATGGTTAATGATGATGATGAGTTAAGGCGATGTTTATGGCTACGGTTACTACTTGCTTGCTTAATCATGAATAATATACTATAATGATGAATAATATAGGTGCTTACCTAGCTTAAATAGGAATGATTAAGCTTTGCTGTCACTTTAAATATTACTACCGCTTTTATGCAAATGAGTCGAGCTACCTCCCGATAAAGCCTCATACTCCTTGGAGTCTTTTACTTTTGAGTCGACGGGTAAGTCTAGCTGAGTACCTTCTTGTACTCGGGGTTTTTCCCGCTTGTTGTTTATGCAGACGGGCATACCTTCCACGAGTCTTGGGCCACTTGTCTTTTTCCCGTGGACTAGAAGACTGGGGGCAAGGTCAATCTTTACTATTCTCCCCAACATGCTTTTGATGGATAGGCGTGGCCTGGCACTTTATTTATCTGAAATGTGTGAGTTGGGTTGAGCTTCTAAAACTACTTTACTTCCGCTATTTGAAATTTGAGACTCGGTTTGTAATAACTTTATTTCCGCACTCTGATGTTGTTGAACTATTTGTGAAATGTTGTAACATGCGAATGGTGACGCTAAACCCATACGATCTTGGTTGATGATGTTTGGTTTGAAATCCTTCGAGATTTCCGGACTACCGGGTTTATAACGGCTTAAGTGTGACAATTGCTTGCTTAGCGAGTGATTTTTTTCACTTATGCTTTTATAAATTGGTCGGTTCTGTGACAGCTAGCATCAGAGCAAGGTTTAGCGATTACTGTTCACATGTCTATTTAAAACAAAAGAATTTTGTTTTCAAAACTGGATTTCAACTTATAGATCTATAAGTCTTTTGAGAAAAACCCATTTGCAAATTAAGAGTGTGCCAGTGGTCATATCCTTTATGCCCAAATAAGGACTCTAGGTGGCTATTTAAGTACTAACTTAGGGGCTTGCATCATATTTTATTTTCACTATTGCCCATGCAGCAAGGTAATTGTATGGGTGCCATTCGCTTGAATGGTAATGTATGGTTCAATTTGCCTCTACGCCTCGGTAAGTGGGAGTTGTGAGAGCATGGTTGTCCAACCGGCAATCTAGGGGAGTGCTAGTGTGATACCGGAAGTACTTACATGTCAAAACCATGTACTTACCAAGGTGTTTAATTATGGGTTGTGCCGTCTGTTGAGACGATGCCGTCTTTGGACGTGGATCGGGTAGTTGTACTACATGTGCGTGTATTGGGAATGCACGTGCGTGTGAGTGCTTAATCTTTACTTTCGCAATGCATTTATTCATCTTTGTTGGGATGGGCTGAAGTGGTTTTTACGTAGGTACATAACAGCGATTCGAGTAGAACGACTAGTTATGCGCTATGAGAAAACGTTGTATGCCACCGTATATCCGCTAGAAATATTTTTGCTAAGTTTGTGAGAACGTAAGATACGTGCATACATCATGTTTGTTCATCTCATGTCATTACATTTACCTTTCCTTATAAATTGATTACTTACGCCCATTAAAATTTGGTTAATTAATAACTTGTCTCACCGGATAAATTTCGACGGATGGCTCGCACTAAGCAAACCGCACGCAAGTCCACCGGGGCGGGGTACCTCGCCGTCGGCTTGCACCGCGCCTTGTGATCGGGGAGGATCACTTTCTTGAGGAGTTTGGCATGCCCACGCTCCTGCGGAGGGTGCTAGGTCACGCCCGGATCTGGCCGAGGAGCGGCCCGGCCCGTCTACTCCTGGTTCTGAGAGGAGCCACGTCGTGGAGACGACTTGGTGGGCGTGGAGATCACTTGTTCCTCCACTCCACCCGGACTCCGAAAGTGGGACGGGTGGCGTGTCCGTGCCACCGGTGTCACCGCACGGGATGGGGCTAGCGAGCCGCATTCCATGTGCTCCGCCCCGGATCATGGAGCGCTTTCCTCTGAGCCTGGCAACGGCTTTGGCAGGGACTTTTCCTAGGGATGACCCTGCGGACACTGTTTGGGAACAGCCCCCTAGCCGAGCACGTTGGCCAGGAGTTGACGAGATTGATGGCAGTGATAACACGGCTATGAGTGCCATGTTTGCACCGATGCGGGCCTATGATGCTACTTTGAAACTACCATGTACAAGCTCGATGGACTGGAACAAGGCTATGTGGAAAAATGAGAAGAAAATGAAGAAGGAGCACTCGGACCAAATCCGAGACTTGAGGCGGCAGATGGACACCATCATAGCTACTAGAGAGCGAGGTTGAGGCGGATGTGAGAGAGGTCACCGAGGAGCTCGAGACTTTGCGGCGCGTGTTGCACGCTATGAGAAGTATGAGAAGAACGCCGACGGATGATGGCCCGATTGGTCACTTGAGAGAGGAATGAAGCCCTAACGATGCCCATCACCGGGCACTGGCTCTTTGACCGCGGCGAAGACATTGACCGGTTGCACGGGGAGTACCACGTTACGTACAACCAGGTTCATGGTCACCATGCGCCTGGAGCTGCCGAGATGGAGCCGGGAGTCATCGACCCCGATGGTGGCGAGGAGGACACTGACCTCCCACCTGCACCCGAGCCTGCACCCGACGACGACGTTGTTCTGGCTGACGAGTCCGACGTCGTCGGCGAGCGAGCACGAGTAGACTAGTAGTCTCTTTGCTAGCCGTAGTGGTGCTTTTGTCCCTTTCGTTGTTGGCATGTAACTTTTATGAGATGTGACTCATGTGTTTTGGATCGTCATGTGTTGTGGTGCTATCTGAACGCCTAAAGTCCAGTGTATGTATGCTGGCAATTTTGGATGTTGTATGCCTCGGATGATGTTTTTATTCAGTAATCTAATTAGTGATGTTATGGATTGTGGAAATGAATCTTTATGCCTGTGTGTTGTTGAATGAATTGATTTTCTTCCAATAATTCATTGGCATGATTATTACGTTCACTTACAATGTTGTAACATCACCTAATGATTACTCGATGCTGGAATATGCAGATGGTTGGAACTCGCCGTACTGCCAGTGGGTCCCTGGTTGGTGACGGATCCGGCCAAGGAGGCAATGGTGATGGTAATGGCGGAAATGGTGGAAATGGTAGCAACGGAGGCAACGGAGGAAACGGGGGTAACGGAGCAAACCCCGGGACAGAACTGCCACCACCACCTCCACCACCATTGGCAAATGAGCAACTTTTTCAACAGTTCCTTGGCAGTCAGCGCAACATGGAGGCCGTATTGCGTGACATTGCAGCAAACACCAGTCGCGGAGGCCACCGTGACCGTCAGGTCAACCAGTACAGCTCTTTCAAGGATTTTCTGGACACGGATCCACCTAAGTTCTTGCAAGCTAAGGAACCGCTTGAGGCTCTCGAGTGGATCAACACGATGGAAGACAAGTTTCGTCTTCTGCGCATGACCGAGACGCTGAAGGTTGAGTACGGGGCACATCACCTGGGGGGCGGGCTGGAATGTGGTGGTCTCATCAACGTGCCACTTTCCGCCAAACACTCCAATCACACGGGCGCGGTTTACCCAGATGTTCCGCAGCACTTATGTCCCACCTGGTCTGATGGCTATGAAAGTATCTGAGTTCATGAAGCTTAACCAAGGTAATAAGAGCGTGAATGAGTACTTGCAAGAGTTTAACAACTTGTCACGCTATGCTCCCACCTATGTGGACACTGAAGAAAACAAGATAGCTAGCTTCAAAAGAGGCCTCAACACCAAGATGGCCAAGACTATGGGCATCAGTTCAAGAGCTACCTTCAATGAGTTCATCAGTGATTGCTTGACTCAAGAGAACAACAACAACTTGCACGCTGCTTCCAAGAACCGCAAGAGGAACTTCGAGGAGGATCTTCTCGATCTGAGGCCTCCAATGGCTAATCGTCCTCAATACCGCCCTCCTGTGCAAAACTCAAGGTTCCGTGCACCTGCTCCAAAGAGGAATGCTCCACCACCTCCAAAGAACCAGAGGGGCTATCGCCCACCTGCACCTCAAGCTCAAGCTAGGACTGGTGGTCCTACTGCCAATGCACCTGCTGTGCGGGGCCCGTGTTACAACTGCAATCAACCGGGTCACTTCGCCAAGTACTGTCCCTACCCGAAGAAGCAGACGACTTATCCTGCCCGTGCACATCACACCTCTGTGAATGAGATTCCTGATGGCGAACCAGTCACTGCGGGTACGTTTCTTGTCAACAAACATCCTGCAGTTGTTTTATTTGATTCTGGATCATCGCATTCTTTTATGAGTCAAGCATATGCACGATCACATGAATTAGAACTTAAGCAATTAGATTATGGGTACCGCATCAGCTCCGCTGGTGCTGATGTCCTATCTAACCAGATGCTTGAACGTGCAATTTTTGAAATTGGAGATAAAGCATATAGAGTTAATTTGGTAGTTCTACCTGGGTTAACTATGGATGTAATCTTGAGGATGGATTGGATGAAAGATAAACAAGTTGTGATTGATACTGGAAATAGAACGATTACTCTCACGGATCCTCTGGGTCAAAACACTTTCCAAGTGTTGTTGCCTCGAGTGGCAGACATGACCAAGTTGACATATGCTATTCAAGTTTCTTCTCCGGCCGAGATTCCAATGAGTCCGTGAGTTTCCTGATGTCTTTCCCGAAGAATTGCCCAGGCTACCTCCTAAAAAGAGATATTGAGTTTGCAATTGATTTAGTGCACAGTACAGCTCAATCTGCAAGAGACCATATCGTATGCCTCCCAATGAGTTAGCGAGTTGAAGAAACAGTTATATGAGCTTTGAAGAAGTTGGGTTTCATCGGGCCAAGTACTTCCGAATGGGGTTGTCCAGCTTTGTTTGTGAAAAAGAAAGATCATTCCTTGAGGCTATGTGTTGACTATCGACCGCTCAATGCCGTAACAATCAAGAACAAGTATCCTCTACCGAGAATTGATATTCTGTTTGATCAGTTGTCTAAAGCTAAAGTGTTTTCCAAGATTGATTTGAGGTCAGGGTATCATCAGATCAGGATTCGTCCTGAAGATATACATAAGACTGCTTTCGTTACTAGATACGGGTTGTACGAGTATCTTGTTATGTCTTTCGGCCTAACAAATGCTCCTGCATACTTTATGTATCTTATGAATTCAGTCTTTATGCCCGAATTGGATAAGTTCGTGATTGTATTCTTGGATGACATTCTGATCTACTCTGCAAATGAAGAAGAACACGCCCAGCATCTGCGAGTTGCACTTACCAGACTAAGAGAGCATAAGTTGTATGCCAAGTTCAGCAAATGTGAGTTTTGGCTAAAGGAAGTTGCCTTCCTTGGCCATATCATTTCTGAAAATGGCATATCAGTCAACCCGTCAAAGGTACAAGAGGTCATGGATTGGCAACCGCCCGTCGCCGTGCATGAAGTTCGGAGTTTTCTTGGAATGGCGGGGTACTATCGCCGTTTCATTCCGATTTCTCTAAGATTGCCAAGCCAATGACAAGTCTCTTTCTGAAAAAGAGCATAAGTTTGTGCAGACGAGGGCATGTGAGGCGGCTTTCCCGCACCTGCGAGAGTTGCTAACCATCTTGCTCTGTTTTGGCACGCGACGATATCGAGAAGCCGTTTGATGTGTCTTGTGATGCATCCAAGACCGGTTTAGGTTGTGTGCTGATGCAAGAAGGCCGAGTGATTGCTTATGCTTCACGTCAGCTAAGAAAGCATGAAGTCAACTATCCCACGCATGATCTTGAGTTAGCTGCAGTTGTGCATGCCTTGAAGATATGGAGGCATTATCTGTTGGGAAATGTGTGCAATATCTATACAGATCATAAAAGTCTCAAGTACATTTTCACCCAACCTGAGCTTAACATGAGACAACGAAGATGGTTAGAGCTAATCAAGGACTATGACTTGACGATGCACTATCACCACGGCAAGGCAAACGTGAGTTCTGCGTATGCTTTGAGTCGCAAGTCACATCATCATCTTTGTGAAGCCGTTGGTTGAAAGAAAGGTTCACTCGATGCATCCTGCAGTCCTGCATGATATCCAAGTCCGATGTTCTCTCGACCAACAGATCATTGAAGGCCAAAAGACGGATCCTGGCATATATCACCTCAAAGAAAGAATGAAGAAGGAATCAATTCCGCATTTCAGACTGGATGACAGTGGTGTACTTTGGTTCAACACTCGTCTTGTCGTGCCAAAGGACCGAGAACTCAAGAACAAGATAATGGATGAGGCTCACCTTTCCAAGCTATCCATTCACCCTGGAAGCAACAAGATGTATCATGACCTAAGACCTCATTATTGGTGGACCAAGATGAAGAAAGAGATAGCAGCATATGTGGCTCGATGCGATACTTGTTGTCGTGTCAAGGCCATTCACATGAAGCCGGCAGGTTTGTTAAAGCCGCTACCAGTTCCTGCTTGGAAGTGGGATGACATTAGTATGGATTTCATCACGGGTTTGCCAACTACACAAAAGGGTAATGATTCAATTTGGGTAATCGTTGATCGACTAACCAAGTCAGCTCACTTCTTACCTGTCAAGACAACCTCTGAGACCACCTCAATATGCTGACCTCTACATTGAAGAGATTGTCCGTTTGCATGGAGTACCCAAGACCATCGTATCGATAGAGGATCGCAGTTCTACGCTCATTTACGGACCCGTTTGCATGAAGGAATGGGTACTAAGTTCTGCACAGCACCGCTTATCATCCTCAGACTTCAGGCCAGACTAAAAGACTTAATCAAGTTCTGAAAGATATGTTGAGAGCGTGTGTGCTATCTGCTAAGGGTTCGTGGGAATCTTGGCTACCTTTGGCCGAGTTCTCCTACAACAACGATTATCAAGAAAGTATCAAGATGGCACCGTTTTGAAGCTTTGTATGGCGAAAAGTGTAGAACTCCGTTGAATTGGGTAGAAGCCGGGGAAAGGAGATACTACGGTATTGACTTTGTTCCCGAAGCTGAAGAGAAGGTTCGAACTATCCAAGAACATATGAAAGCTGCACAGATCCCGACAAAAAGAGTTATCTTGACAATAGAAGAAGACCTTTAACTTTTGAAGTTGGTGACTATGTTTATCTCAGGGTTTCACCAATAAAAGGTACACAAAGGTTTGGGGCCAAGAGGAAACTTGCACCAAGATATGTGGGTCCGTACAAGATTCTTGAAAGAAGAGGTGAAGTCGCTTACAAGTTGCAGTTGCCTGAGTCAATGAGTTCTATCTTTCCGGTCTTTCACATCTCTCAACTGAAGAAGTGTTTGCGTGTGCCCGAAGAAAGAGTTGATGAGCAAGATTTGAAGCTAGCAGCTGATCTAGTCTATAAAGAAGAGCCTGTGAGAATTGTTGATAGCAAAGAAAGAGTTACTCGGAATCGGTTAGCACGTACTTACAAGGTCGTGTGGAGCTACCATGATGATAGAGATGCATCATGGGAAACTGAGGATTACCTGAAAGAAGTTTATCCCGAGTTCCATAAAACCAAGTAAACCCAAATCTCGGGACGAGATTTCTTTAAGGGGGTAGGGCTGTAACACCTCAGTGTTAAGCATGCATTAGGCTAGTGATTAATTAATCCTAATCATCATTGGCATAGCATGAGCATCATCAAGCATTTAAATGCATCATCATTTCATGTTTTGCATTGTTTGTTAATTAAATGCTTGATTGTTTAATTTAGTTAATTAATTAGCTTGTAAATGCTTGATCAAGTTTGGATTCATGTGCCCAGCCTTTCAAAATGATTTATCAAATTTATTGCAAAAGATTTGGTGCATTTTGGAGCAAAAAGAAATTAAATTGGAAAAAATTCCCTTTTATGCCCAAATTCAAAATGAATTTGTATTTCAAAATTTATTCAGAATTTTGAGATGAGCCTTAAATGAAAGTTGTTCAGTTTTTATTCCTCTACAACTTTTGTTTTTGGGCCATTTCATGAAAAGGCTTGCAAATTTGTCAAAATGTGACTTTTGGTTCAGTTTTGGTTTGCATTGAAATTTCAAAAAAAAAGAGAAAAATCACCACCGCGAACGAGCAGGCGAAAGCGGCCCGCCTTTGCCCACGGCCCGTCAAGCGCCGCCAAGGCCAGCAAGGCCGGGCGTGGCCGATCATGCGGCAGAGCCCCGCGTGGGCACGCGTGGCCGCCGCCGTAGCCGCTGCCAAGTGGCGGCGAGCATGCGGGCCCCACCGCCGGCGCTTCACCCAGCGCCCGCGCCCGAAGTGGAATGCCTCGGCATTCCATTCTCGCCACTCGCTCTGCTTTCGCTCGCTCGCTCTCGCTCGCACCAGCCGCGCAGCGCCGCCACCGCCGCTCAGCGCCGCCGCCGTTCTCGCTCGCGGAGCACCCGTCCGCCAAAACTTCGCCACGAGCCGCCTCGCCCTCCTCCACACGCCACTCCACCCGTTGCGTCAGCCGAGCAAGGTGAGGCGCATTGCGCCGTGCCCTTCCGCCATGGCCGGGCTCAGCGCCTCACCGCCTCTGCTCCCTTCCATTCTACCTATGCGCTAGCGCGCCACCATGACAGCGCCGTCGCGCGCGCAATCGAGGCAATGCGTCGTCTCCGCCACCGCGAGCTCACGGAGTTCTCCGCCTGCGTAGCGCCATGCATGCGGTCGGGCTCGGCCCTCATTCCGCCACCTAACCCTAGGTTTAGCCTTGCCGTGCACCGCCGCCCGCGGTGCGCTCCCTCGTCTTCGCCGTTGCCGAGGCGGCCACCGCGCCTCCATGCCGAGCCACCGTGCCGCCATCACCCGCCGCCACGAGCTAGGGCTCGTCGCGGCGCGCCAAGCATGTCACGGTGCGCCTGCCGCCCGAGCACGGTGGTACTTGGTTGCTGCCGGTCCTTCGCCCCGGAAGCTAGCGCCGCCGAGCACCGGGCTCGCCTCGGCCGACTGGCTGGTGGGCCCGTGGACCGCGGGGTCCCGCGCCCAGTGACCCATGGTCCACTGGACCGGGTCTACGCAGCCC
Organism: Chrysopogon serrulatus; assembly: GCA_015844335.1. Classification (NCBI taxonomy): domain Eukaryota; kingdom Viridiplantae; phylum Streptophyta; class Magnoliopsida; order Poales; family Poaceae; genus Chrysopogon; species Chrysopogon serrulatus. The sequence goes on along the minus strand of JADLZL010002465.1, from coordinate 12,298 downwards.
AGGGCTCGGCCCTTTTCCTTTTATTGATTTCTAAAAAATAGTTTAAATGCTTTTGAATTAAATGCTGGTGCAAATGAACTCCAAATTTGATGATTCTTGTTTTGTTGGTTTCCTGATGAGTAGATCTACCATTTAAAAATATGAGATGCATTTTTGGTGAATAGTTCCTGTATAGATTTATTTAATTCTTGAAATGGCTGAAAAAAACTGAGTAAATGCTTTATAAATGGCATATTGCTCTGAAAAATGTGTTTCTTCTTTTGTTAGACTTGTTATGTGATGTGTATTCTGGGAAAATATATGATATGCAGTTACTGTACAAAAATATTGGAATATGATTTAATTTCATTTCTGGGCTGATTCTTGTATGATTTTTAATAAATAAAATATGTGGAATTATGCCTTGATAATTTTTACTGACTGCTCTTGTGCTAAGTAGTGTTAGATAAAAATATGAAATTTGTTGTTTAACACTTTTCACTGTACAAAGTTATTAAATGTGCATTTCTGGCCAGTAGCTTCATCTTTTGTGTAGGCTGTTGTACTTGGTAAAATGTGATGAAAAATTTATCATGACTCTGTTATAGCATAGTGTAGCTCCTGCAATTTTTGTAGAATTTTCTGAACTGTCTAGATAGAGGTCACAGTTCAAGCCTATTTATTCACATGAAATGATAAGTAATGGGATTAAATGATTTTATGACTTTTATAGCAATTCTTGTGCATTTTCAATTAAGTTGTACTTGCTGGTCATGCATTGGAGTACCATGTCTGAAATGTGATACTTGTCCATGAGTAGTAGTAGTACTTCTTGTATTCATGTTGTGCGTGTATGCGAGTGTGTCCGCAAGACGCCACCCTTCTTTTACGCACTTCTCTAAGTGTTTAGAGAAGAGATATGCACCTATTCTGTCAAATATCTTATTAATCATTCTCATACATGAGCATCATGTGTTATGCATTCGCCATACTTATGCACGTGCATCACATCATACAGGTTCGCAGGAGGACCTCCCGTATTCGGAGATCGAGGAGAATCTTCCGGAGGAGCCTCAGCCGGAGGCCCCACAAGAAGAAGGCGAAGAAGAGCTGCCTGAGTGTCCTAACCACCACGCGTCAGACTTCGAGCAAGGCAAGCACCGGAGCATCTACTTACCTATGCTTTCTAACAGTCTAATTATGATTTATGATTGTTGCATTAAGTACAGGAGTTGTGTGACACCGTTGATGCATTACATCCTTGCTTTACCATTGATTATCCCACCTTGATACACCCTGCTAGTCTAGGGCGAGTACTATGCTTAGCTTGCTTAGATGGTAGAAGTCGGGTGATTTCCCCGTCATCCGCGAGTATAGGTGGTTACTTGCTATTAATGGAAAAGCTTATGTTGATATCATCCGGTTGATGGTTCGGTTATGATAAATGGAGACCGGACGGAGTTTTATGGGGTTGTTGGACCATAGTGATTCCGCCTGCGTGTCGATTAAGGACCGCACTGTTGTTGTACCCCAAGTCATATTGAACGCATGCCTCACATTTAGCCGGCCGGATAAGCACTTCCGACCGCGAAGCCTAACACTATCCGGGCCGGTTCTCGACCCGTTCGCACCGTATTGGAGATGGATGGGGGACCACAGGGGCGCGAAGAGTAAGTCCGAGGTCCAGCTTGGCTGGCTAAGGCAGTCGGGCACAAGTGGACGACACTACATCAGGGCACTAGCCCTTCCTGATGCAAGTCACCCCACCGACGTCTCGATTTACTCATCATCATGTTCTTGTGGTGTACCCTTGACCCCGTCGGAACAAGGGTAGACGACAAGCAACATCAGGTTTTCGTAAATTCCCTTCAGGGAGTATTGTTATCACACTTTTGAAAACAGTTTATCAAAACCCTACTCTAGTAGCAAGACTAAGCGTATACTAAGCATTTCGAAATCAAAACAGGTATGCAGGGTAACATATCAAGGTACGGTAAATGCATCAAAGTAGGATAGCACACAACTCCTGCACCTAATGCATTATATCATCACATGAAATCATAAAACTTTCGAAATACAAGGGCGGGTTTGAATGTATCCGGGGCTTGCCTTGGGGCTCGATGAAGTGAGGATCGGCTACCCAATCACCAAGATCAGATCCAACCTCCTCACGACGATCACCTTCTTCAAGAACAGGAGTTGGATCAACCCCTTCCTCAGAGCCGACAGCTACACGACAAGAATGCATGATTACGATGTAGGTGCGATAATGATGCAACGATTGTCAACCTATCTTGAGTACAACTTTCCTTCACGGTATAGTTGTGCTAAGAAGGTATAACTAGCGTCGACGACGACGGACTAACGATACGCAATCAACATGAAATGCCGAAGGTCATTAAGGTTAATGACCTAGGGTCATCACTCAATCCCAAAATCACGCAACCCTAATGGTGATTAGAGGTGATTACTAATTTATTGACCATTTTCACAGTTGTTGAAAGCCACTAATTAACTTGCTAATTGAGGATTAATTAAACCCCTAATTAGCTAAAGGATTAATTAATTAAACATTAATTAAACAAGGTATTAATTAAGTGTAATACAAAACTTAATCAAAACAGGATCAAACTTCATAATTAAGATCATCATCACCTAATTAGCACACAAAACCAATTTCATAATTTTTGGACTTATATTTTAATTATTAAAAATCATGGAAGTTGCATTTATTAATTAAAAGAGCAATTTATAGCACAACTAAAATTTATTGAAAAAGCAAAGTTAGTATTTTTCCTACATAGAGCACAGCACAAGGAACACAGAACATATTTTTACATATTTTTATTTGCCCAAAATAAATTACAACAAAAAGGTGAAAATTAGTTTCAGAAAATCAAAAAAGGAAAAAGAAAAAGACATTTTCCCTTCTCCCGGGCTTCTTTAGGCGGCCCCACGGCACGCACAGTGCGGCCTGCGGCCTGTTCGCCCGGCCCCTGCGCGCGCCCGCGCCCGCTCTCTCTCTCCTCTCGACAAGGCGGGCGAACTGTCGGCTCCTCCTTCCTCCTCTCCTTTTCTCCCGTGCCGACGGGGACAACGGCACGGCGGCGGACGGCTCCCGCCGATGACACCTCCTCCGGCGCAACCAACTAGACCAACCGACTCTATGCTCCATGCCACGCCAAACGAGCTGCTAAACACCCCCAACCAACCCTCGGAGTGCTCGGGGATACGGCCAAACTCGCCGGCTAGCGGCCCCCCCAGGAACAAGCTCACCGGAGCTTCTCCGTTAAAACTAAGCGTGCCAACGTGACTAGCGGCTTCACCCGAACTCAAAGACAAAGACGAACGCGACTTCGGAGCAACAACACACAAGCACAAATGCGGCGAGCACGACGCTAGAGGTGCGGCGGCGCTCTCTGGCATCCCACGTTCCGGCATCCCTACTACGACGCTAGTGTAACCAACACCCCCGTAAGTTCCAGGAGCTCACCCCAACTTCAAAACACAGGAGTAGCGGGCGTGGAAGTGAATGGAACAAGGCCGACGGCGACTGCAGAGGGTGCGGCGGCGTGCACTCGACGGAGGCGAGGAAGATGGTGTTGCAACGGTAATTCCGGCGACCACCGTAGACCGATGGATTCGGTGAGTGCGCACGGAAGTTGCGGGGGCTGTGTGCAGTTGATTGGAAGCAAAGTGAGTGAGTGTGGTGCGCGAATTTGACAGAGCAAAGAACGGCGGCCTAAGGCGTGAGCAAAGTGGAGAGGAAAAAAAGAAGAATTGGCGGCCGGCCGAGCTTTTATAACAAAGCAAAGGTGAGCCGGACAGGTGGAAGGAAGCTCCGCGACGACGACGAGCTGGACGGGGTCGCGTGAAAGGCGGAAGGCGCCGGAACGGCCACGGCGACGGCGACCGACCGGCCGGCATGGGCAGCCGGTGAGGTGCCCCCCCTGCCTCACCGTAGCGAGCCAAAGACATTTTTCCATTTTTGAAATTTCTTTTAAAATTTGAACTGTTCACAAAAATATCCCAAAATACAGATTGTTCCAAATTTTGTGCTCTACAACTTTCATTAAAGAAGTTTGGTCAGATTCAAACTGGTTTTTGAATTTGAACTTCAAATTTGAATTTAAAGCGTAATCCTAACTTTGGGGATTTTAAAATTACTTTCAAATTTTAAATAAAAGATGAAAATTTCCAAAAATAAAAGTTGTTCTATTTATCAATATCTACATCTTTCATTTAGGAAGTTTTTCATGAAACCAAATAATTTTTGAATTAAAGTTTAAAACTCAAAAGGGGACATTTTCCAATTCAAATAACTTTTGAAATTAGTTCAAATTTTATTCAAAAACTTGAAAAACTTTTGTATACCAAAGTTGTAGAGCTCAAAAAGAGATGCACAAACTGTATTTTTGGAGTTTTCCCAAATTTTGAACATTTTGAGGTGAAATTGAAAAGGGGGTAGTTTCACTTTGAAATTCAAGCTTTTGAATTGGATTTTCAAATTGAATTCTTGGGCAAATAATTAGTGACGTTGTGGCACTTTTTTTCAAACTCAACCAATGGCACTCTTTCAAAGTACAAACTTCATACTTTGAAATGGTGCCAATGGTTAGCAACTTTATTTAGAAAATTAATTATGGTTAGCTCACCAAAATTGAAAGTGAAATTCAAATTCCTATACTTAGCCATCAAGCTAGGGTTTAGGATTTTGAACTCCAATTTCAAATTTAGTTCTTCCTTGCACCTCACTTGACTTGTAAAACATCTTTGGGGTGTGAGTTAGAGTTATCCAAGCACTTGCAAACATCAAGATTCATTTTAGTTAATTGTTTTTATCGATAAAAGTAAACATATGAGCGAAGTTTAAATTATAAACGCATACACATGTGATATAAAAAGAACTCAAGTAACACCCTAGAATCGTAAACTCATTTTAATTGTTTGAATTAGGGTTTTCTAATGATGAATGCTTATGCAATGATGATGATGACATGGCAGGGTTTTTGTTAACGTAACACCGGGTGTTACATTACTTTTAGTCGTCTGACATCTTCCAACAACCATTCTAAAACTTAGTCACTAAATCGTCGTTTAGAGAGTCATTTGAGTAAATATTGTTGTCTATATATCTGTATTGTCCAATAGCTCAAAGATAACTAGGGGTTGGTCCATGTGGGCCACAGACTACTAGAATTTTGAGCGAGGTATTGTAGGTATTTAGATAGTAAGGTATCTTAAATAATATTTAGAGTTTATTACTTATTTTAAAATGTTTGTAAGACTTTTTAAATGTATTTTTTATGTTTCAATAAATTAAAAAAATTCGCATAATGGCATGCTACATTTAGACCTTGTTTGATAGAGGCCTGGCTAACTTTGGTTTTGGCTTCATTATTCACTACAGCAATGAGCCATTCATTTTAGTTCTCTTGAAATGAATCATGATTCAGTGAACCGCTATTTTTTCATTAGTTCTGACTTCTTCATGTATTATAGCAAAAGCTAAATATATTTGTAGATGTATTCACGTATCAAATGGGACTTTATATTATTAAAAATATTAAATTGAATATCATATATTAAAATCCTAGCTACCCCACTGGTAGTATGGAGAGCCATCCTCAGTCTCTATTTTTGACTAGTGAGAAATTTGGAATAGATAATTCTATATTTGATATTCAATTGACAAGGCTATTAGAGCATCCCAAGAGTTTAGCCAAATCATTTCTAAAGGTAAATTTAGATATTCTTAGAGAAAAAGCATCTCCAATAGACTGTAAACGACTCTCTAAATTTAGTAGCTCTTAATTTATCTCATTCGCTCTCTACTTTTAAATAGTCTACTCACTAGCCATCTTTTTATAGAGTTTGTTGAAGTATTCTAGTATTTTTTTTGTTAAATTTATTTTAGAGAGTAGCTAACTTAGTAAATTTAGCTAGTTTTTTTGAAGTTGCTTGGGTATTTTTTTTCACCAGATTTTTTATTTTTCTAAATTAGTAATAAAGATATAAAGACTCTCTAGGAGGTGCTCTTATCGGTACCCCTTGTATCATGTATAATGTATTGTATTACGGAGATTTACAGCTAATAAACTGCATCGATCGCAGAACGGCATGGCGATCATCTTGTTGCTCCGTCCCACATATATTGCGCGCTCCAGATCTAACCGCGCTATAATTTACTTGCCGCAGGGTCGTCGGTGTAGAATCTAGAATCGGATGCGTCCACCCCACGGTCCACAGTCCGCACAGCTCTCCAAAATCCAAATGTGCGGGGGACGAGGCCACGAGGGGAGGGGGTTCGTGCATGCATGCATGGGCACGGTGTGAGCAAAAGGATTTCTCAAAGCTGAAAGGCTGTACGGACGGCGGGACCGGCAGGGCCGGCCTGCAGCCGCACCCACACACTTCAAGTGTCTAAAGGCAGCTCAAACCAAATTTTAAAGAATAAGAATATAATATAATGCAACGAATCTAAATTAAAACTAGACTTACTAGTATTTTGGAGGGAGGACCTCAGACCTAAGAATGAAGGCATGGGTAACAAGTATGATAATAATAGTAATAATAAGCTTGAGCATGCATAATATATATATAGCCGCTATAGCCTTTCAAAGAAATGATAACCGTTAACCGCTAAGCACAGAGATTGTAGCTCCTCGGAGGAGTAGAACCTGTATGACACGATGGATATGCTGGCCTTTTCTCTGGCGTATCACAAGGCTCTCTCACTTGTCAGGCTATCCGCACTCGTCGTACTCTAAATTCATCCTCTAAAGGGAATATTCCATCCTGGTCATCGAAATTATCTCCTCTATACCACTTTCTCCCGCACTCATCCATCCTTTATATCTCTACTCTATACAATGGGACCCACATATCAGATTTTTTTTAACCCCACAAATTCCTTCCCCACACTCTCTCCTCTCCTCCTCCTCTCCCTTCTCCCACGCACCGCTCTCCATCTCTTTCTTCTGCGATGGCGAGGGAGCGGGCTTCCGGCGGCCAGCTGACACGGGCGACGACCCGGCTACCGGCTCTTCCGGGCGGGGCGCACACGCCGGACGCGCGCGGCGGCTCAAGGCCGGACGCTGCCACAAGACACGGGCCGGACGGCCAGGCGGGCCGGTCACGTTCACACGCGCGGCCAAGCGAGGCCGGGAGCGTGCCGGAGGCCGCGAGCTCCCTCCCTCCCCCCCTCCTCTCTCCCTCTGCTCTCCGCATACGGCTGGCGGCCCTCCCCTCTCCGCACGGGCGGGCGGCCAAAGCGCCTCCCTGCGGGTTTGGGGCGAGCTTCCCGCTGGCGGAGGTTCGCCGTCGGCTGCTACCGGGCCGCCGGGGCGGAGCGCCGCAACGGGCCTGGCGAAAGGCTCGCCGGGCGCACAAGACTACCCCGCGAGGTCGGCCGCCGGGGAGCGCGAGGAGCGAGCGCGGCGAGCGCTGCTGGCCGTGGCCGGAAGCGGCTGGCGAGCCGCGCTGGCCTTCCTCTCCCTCCTCCTCCCCTACGGCCCTACGGGGGCGGGGACTAGCGGCGGCCTTCCCTCTCCTCCCTCCTCGGGCGGACGGAGCTGCTGCGGCCCTGGAGCGCACACCCAGCACGGGCCGGTGGCGATGAGCACGCCTACGCGCGGCGACTTCCTCTCCCGCGCGGCGGACGAAGACGAAGGGCGTCGAGGACGCCGAGCGCTGGTTCCCACCCACGCCACGTCCGCTGCGCTGCATGGACGCCACGACGCCACCTTTTGGCGCCAGGCGGGCGAGATTCCGGCCGACGCGTTGCTTTCCCCGACAGCAAGGCGGCGCGTTTCCATCCGTGGGAAATCCTTTACCGTGTGTGCATCCCGGTCCAAAGTGCGTATAGTCTCAGCCACAAATGCTATACGTATAGAGTGGAGCCACCGTTGAGGTTTCTCTCAACCAGAGAGTTTGCTTGTAGTACATCCGTCACCTATGGCTTTGGATAAGAAATGATGCCGGAGCGGTCGCCTAGGCTGCGTGTGCCACGCGTGTTGGGAGGTGGAGGCTTAATCGCCACTCATCCATCACCGGCACATGTACAAGGGACAATGTCCTTCTTCTTTGGACTAGTTGAGTGCCCGTGCGTTGCTACGGGTGGAGTAGAACATGTAGAACATATATAAATTCTTATGGCATCATAAATAATCAATATCAAAACACATAATTCAAAATGATAAATGGTCTTTTAAGATCGTGATCCTCCAACCCATACCAAGAGCACCATAGTCATCACTATAAAGAGGGACAACCACATGGTTCGCTGCCCAACAAGCTGTTTGAGGATACTGAAATTTGGTTTGCATCTTCGTCAGGTTACTTAGGCCGTTGTGGATGGGACTTAAGCTGAAGTATGGCAAACTTGCGATGGCCGAGAGCTCAGCTTCAGGATTGACACCGACCTAACAAGTGGCAGTGACCAAGGAGAGGGGGATGCAGGGCGACAATGGCCAGGAGCCCAGGACGTCAGTGTGAGAGACACTGGCCATTACAAGAACCTCGTTAGGTTCACCTCCAGCTCCTTCGACCTTGCAGCCTCACAGGCTTCTCAGCATTGACCCTGATAACCAAGCTGAGGACTGCAGCATGTGGACTTACGGCCTCTAAATCATCACCAAAAAGCTGGCAAACTGGCTCAGCTTACTTATGTGTCTGTCTCCTTCAATTCATCTACACTGCAAATATTTGTTCAGTTTCAGTCAAAGATTTCTTTTGTGTCCAGTTTGACTGATGCAGTAGTTGAATGCCATAACTGTATTTCACATGAAGGGGATTCTGCAGCATGGTTTTCTCTTAAACTCAAATAAACAGATTATACCATTTTTTATTCAGTTACATTCAACCCATTGTGTAAAATGAATTACATTCAACTATCAGATAAAAGGATCTTAAATAAAATATTGAATGCTGACAGTAGATTCTAAAGAAAGAACAAGTTTTTTTTTTCCCTTCCTGCATAGAAAAGAAAAAAAATGCAATGGGATTTAGTGCTGGAATTAGGCAGCAAGAAAGGGTGCAATTGTACAGAGAATTTTCATGCCTACCCACTCCAAGATCTTCAATTTGGCTTAGTTCACCAAAGAATGGATTATATAATTTGTACTTGCGATTTTCCTGTGATTTTATGGCTATATGGAAACATTATCTATATCGATATGTAGAAACTGAGAACTATTCCTGCTGCATCCAGACATTGCTGAAGCTGTAGAGCTCCTCATTGACGGGGATGGCTGTAGAGTTGTTGATGGGGATGGCTGCAACCAGCAAGAAAATAAACAAGGAACATTAAGTAAGAGATATCTAATAACAGAGTTGTTGATGCATTTGACCATGTGATGATCAACTTGTACTTTGCCTGAAAATGACAAAGAAACATCAAGATCCAAAAAAAAAAAAAAAAGAATGGACAGTTCAAAGCTATCCATAGGCCACCAAGCAATCTCAGAATTTTATTTGATATTAAACAAAGAACATTAAGAGATATCTAATAACAGAGTTGTTGATGCATTTGACCATGCGATGATCAACTTGTACTTTGCTTGAAAATGACAAAGAAACATCTAGCACTGATAGACAAACAAAGGAAAATGAAACTATCACACCTTGCTCCTGTAGAAGTTCTCAGGCTACAAACGATGCGTCCATTCCTCTGATTTCATAGATAGCCAACGTAATTGGCAAGAAGCGCATCCACATCCATGCAAGCAGATTGGCTGTCAAAGATGACACAATAGAAATATTGAAAAGTGAAAATTATGCAACACAAATACAGTAGAAATATTGAAAAATGAAAATTATGCGACACATATCATATTATGTGTCAAACAAAGCATATAATTCAGAGGAAGGATTTCAAGAACAGGACTAAGCGAAGAGGAATAACAGTTTCTGCATGTGCAAATTGGAGCCATGTCTTTTCATACATACCGCTAGAGCAGTTTTCTACAATACCAATAGAGCCTTGTCTTTCCATCCTGAATATAGAAACATTGAAAAGTTATTTACATCTAACTCTAGAACGTAGCAGTCAGGTATCTTCAGAACCATAAGGCAGAAAACTCCAGCTCCTTTTTCCATATTTCACTCTTAACTGCTTACAAAGAAACCAGAGGGAAGAACATATACTTAGTTGTAAATTTGAGGTGACAACGATTGGCAAGTGCAACTGTGACATCTCTAGAAAAGGTTCCTTTTGCTTCTTTAGATCAGGCTCCTTCCTTTTCTTATATGCTTGGAAACTGTCCCAAAAGTTAATGTTCTTTACTCAGCTACAAGCCTACAACAAATAAAAGGAGAAACACATGCTCATTTGTGCATGGCCCTACTAAACAGAAAAATAATTTTCCAATATGTATCCCTGCGTAGTTATCAAGATCCAGGGAAAGCATGTGAACAGAAAATTCTTTAGCAAAAAAATTCAGCTAAATCTTGAACAAAAGAGAATGAGCTTCCCTTATTTTTCTAATCATTGGCACAACTAAGCCATCTTGCACTTAAACGCAGCTGCTCCAACGACACAACTGACAGTCGAAGCCAAACGTAAAATCGCATGCCCGCTCATTTCATCGAACACCTTTCGTGCGTTACCTCGTTGCCGATGTCGTCTGATGCGCCAGTTCTGCCCTGCCCTCACGGGCCAGCGGACGACCGCCGCACCCCGCTACCACCAGCTACTCCCATCGTCGGAATAGATCAAGTTGTACGTACACGAATGTCACGGACCAAGCCCGTACGCCTCCGCCTGTTCAGCGTTAGGAGAGTGACGATGCGTTCTTACTGATTGGATGGTGGACTGGAGCGGATGCGGCGGCACGAGGTCGTCCTTGACGCTGGCGTTGGTGCCGAAGTAGAGGTGTCGTGGGTCAATGGTTCTCGTCGATCTCCATCTTCATGCTGGCGCTCGCCATCATCGATGCTCTCCGCCGTCATGAGCTGGGGCGGGCTTGAGGGCGAGGCGCAGCGAGACGACGGTGGGTTCGCAGCTCACGACGGCGAGTTCGCAGGTAGGGGTTACGACGCGCACGACGGCGACGGCGGAGATGCGGGCGGAGCCGGGGCGGTGCGGAGCTGGGGCGTCGTGCGCGATGGAGCTGAGGCGTTGTGCGGAGGCGTGCGGCAGGGGGTGGGTGGGGACGGTTGCGCGGGGGCCGAGGAGGGCGGGTGCGGGGGGCGTGGGCCGTGGGCGTGCGCGCTGATTAGCGCTGTGCGGGGCGGATTAGTGTCGTAGGGGTGATTAAGCGGGGCGATTACGATGACATTTCATTCTTTTTAGTCGTAGAGATAGGTACTTTCTTTTCTGTCCACTGCTGTTAGCCATACCGGGACCTTGACCGTCCTATTATGGAGTATCCTAATCCTAACAAATGCACGAAGCTCCAAAAAGACAGCACACTAGCTAGGCACTACTAGTACTCCCTCCGTCCGGTAAAAACGCCATCGTAGAAACTTTTAAAATGCGTGTTTGACCATTGCCTTATTTAAATTTTTACTCCCTCCGTCTCAAAAACGCCATCTTTAACTTTTAATCATCGTATTTGACCATTCGCCTTATTTAAATTTTTTATATAAATATCATGTATCTTGTTATGACTTATTTTATTATTAAAGATATTTTTATAATTGTTTATTTATTTTATAATATATATAAATTTTTTAAATAAGACGGATGGTCAAACCTCGATGACTAAAAGTCAAAAAGAGATTGCGTTTTTTATGAGACGGAGGGAGTATATAAATGTTATGTATCTTATTATGACTTATTTCATTATTTAAGATACTTTAATAATAATTTATCTATTATATAATATCTGTAAAAATTTTGAATAAGACGAATGGTTAAACGTGGATTTTAAAAAGTTGTACGATGGCGTTTTTTACCGGAGGGAGTACCTAGCTAGGGGTCTTAAGACAACGACTAGCTAGTCCTCGACACTGTTTCGAAGCTGTGTGTGGCGAGGACATGTATACACGGTGCATGCATTTGGACAAATAAACAAGTGTGCTTTTCTGTGCAAGCATGTGCATCCGGTATATGAAGTGACGTACGGAACGCGAAATTTGGAGCAACAGGGCCTTGTTCAGTTCGTAAATGTTAGAAAAAGTTACAACTGTAGCATTTCGTTTGTATTTGGCAAATATTGCTCAATCGTGGCCCAACTAGGCTCAAAAGATTCGCCTCATGATTTACAATAAAACTGTGTAATTAGTTATTTTTTTCACTAATATTTAATACTCCATATATATGGGTAGAAATTGATGTGATGGAGAGAGAGTTGAAAAATTTGTAATTTTCATGAGA
>JADLZL010002463.1:0-11599 GCA_015844335.1 Chrysopogon serrulatus | reverse complement strand
TGAAAAGAATAAAAGGTGAGGGACATGCAGGCACTGGAGGCCTGGAGGGTCCTTGGGGGTTTTGTCTCGTGGGGAAGGAGACACAGGCAGACAGCAGGGTGCCTATAATGCATTATGCATGCATGGGATTATCAAACTGCAAAAGGGAACAAACAAAAGGGAGGGCAATCACAAGCAGGGTTTATGTGTGTCCTGTACTAGTATGTGCTTAAGCACATGGCCCCCCTTTTCAACAGAAGTTTTGGCTCAACGATGCCTTTTTCCACGTTAATTAAACAATTTTGCCATCATTTGTTGGTGAATCATGGAGGACAGGAGAGCTCAAAGCCTGAAAGCAGTGTTAATCCCCCTTTGACACGCAACAGTCGCTCTCATGACAATATGTTTATTGACGGCAACGAAAGAGGATGCGAATTGACTGAACAACAACATCAACAGCAAAATAAAAATTCATGTTAGTACTAACACCGTGTGCCTATTTGCCAGAAAGGTCCAAGAGAAAACGACGAGCAGCAGAAGTCACCACCAAGTCACCATGTCCATGCTGCTTGCTGCCCTCTCTTTCTTTTTTTCAGTTCAGTATTCATCCATCCATCCATCATCTCTGAAACTTTGTCATGGGTGAATCCCGAGGAGAGGAGAGGAGAGGGAGATGCCTTGGAAGAGACGGACATGTCTGCACTGCACACCGGCAGCTTGGGGGTGCTCGGCCATTGGAGCACGGAGCCACCCTCCACGCCGGGGGACACCGCCCATTCGTCCGCTGGGCTGCTGCTGGCTGGCTGCTCCTCGCCTACCCGTATACAGGTACTAGTACTGCTGCATGCAAACCGTTGCATTGCATTGGATTTGCACAGGACGGAGGTAGCAGTACGGGTACACGGCGCCTGAATCCAAGGAATGGCCTGGCCCTGGCCCGGCCTAGTGTGTCGGTGTTTTTTTCCCTCTTCTTTTTTTAGAAGAAATGTCATGTTATAACTGGAGTATGAATGAATAGCTTAATGCTCTCTCCATTCTAAAGTATAAGATATTTCAAGAATCTTGAAGAATCAAATTTATTTAAGTTTGATCAAAAAAATCACAGTGATTTATGACATCGCATAGGTATACGATGAAGATATAACTAATAAAGAATCTAATGTTATTTAGTTGGTGTCATAAGTATTATTATTTTATTATATATAAAAATTTGGTCGAATTTAAAAGAGTTTGACTCCTCAAGATTTTTGAAATACCTTATAATTTGGGATTGAGGGAGTAACATCTTTAAATCCTATGGGTTGAGAGTTGAGGCTAAAAAACCGTAAGATCCAATGTTTAGAAACTGAAGTAGGCAGGATTACGATGAGAGATGGTGATACAAAGGAACTTTATATAAGGTTCAACCTCTAGTAGAATTCCTCTGAACCATCCTATAGTAATCCGTAGGATTTGTAATAATGATTTGAATTCTTTGTTTCAAATGGCTTCTTAGAAAATTTTTCTATAAAATTCCAGAATGTCTATAATCCCTTCTTTACAAAGTTTGTAAGTTTTGATTAATAAAAAAAAATCTGGTGAAGGGATCGATATTGTGCCGTGTCATCCTGCGTATCTGTGCATGATTGAAGATGGATTCGCTGGTATTAACAGCAGTATTAAATTTTCCTGACGCGGAGTAAGTGTGACTGATAGTGCTGTTCTTCGTCCTCTTCTCCCTCCCTTTCTCCATGTGTACGTATATTCTGTGGCATCTTCAGCCAGTCTCCATGAGTACTTTGCCAAGCTACTTCAGTACTCCAATAATAATATGGTGAACGGGGTGTGAACTACGAGTCCAGTGACTGACATGTTGGTCCCACACGCACAATCACTCACAAACGTGGCACGTGCTAGTATGCTATTCGTCCTGCCTCTGACACAGTGACACTGCACGCATCAGCTTCCATTTGCAACCTGATCCTACGGTTGACCCTTCTTTTTTTTTTCCTTACCCCTGGGAATTTTCATTCATTTCCTTGATCTTCCTTTCAGGCCAACTACTACAACGAAAGGGATCTCTCAAGACATGCTAACTGTTCTTGGCACGCACACATTGATGACAAGCACAGCAAGACAAAAAGATCAAAGGCCAAGGTTAGTTGTACTAGTAGACTGCATTATGGAGTAGTTGCAGTGCTCCAACTGCGAAGACTGAAAGATCTACTAGTATTCAGGTGCAGTAGACTAGTATCATGGATCATGGATTATTCAGATGCTTGATGTCCCTGTTGACTTGACTGGATGATCCAGTCATCGAGCAAACTTTTTTAGTGTGTGGATCAGGTCCACCTCTGATTAGATAGGTTGAACTTACAAGTACATCAGATCGAAGTTGACCATTACTTTTATAATTCCCCATGGGGCCGGGTCTCTGATTTTGCATCATGCATGCTTTATTATGGGACATCAGAGATAATGCAATAAATCATGTAGTGCCTGCGGTCACAGTCCACCACCAAGATATACACATCGTGAAACATTTAAGATTGCCTGCGGTCACACATACTTCATATGTCCTTGTTAAGTGCTGGTATATGGTATTTGTGCCGATCAAATTCTTAAGTTAAACTAAGTTTATAGAGAAAATATTAGCAACATATATATCTCCATGCTTTTTTTTAGCTGCAACTGCTGACTGCTACACATAAATAGCACACTCTTCAAGAATGTATATGGTTCGGTCTCAGCAACTATTGCTACAGCCACGACCCTCAAAAGAGCAGCTGATCAGGACCTTATTATAAAAATATATCAACGAATATATTCAACGATCTATCTAACGATACTAATTATATATCATAAATATTTTTTAATTTTTTTTAAAAATATACTCCCTCTGTCCCGCTATAATTGTCGTTGGAGCCTTCAATGAGGTGCACAATTCACTGTCTGAATCTGGTCATGGACGTTGTCTGGATGCTTAAACTGAGCTGTGAATCTGGACGTTTGAAAGTACTGCTAGAATGACAATAACTGCGGGACGGAGGGAGTATGTATCATAAATATTAATATCATATATAGTTAAAGTTGAACATATTTAACTTCTCTAAAAGTGAGAACGACAGTTAAAAGGACGCCGAGGTATCTCACATGTGATGAAATGCACCTTCCAAGTCCCAACCAAATCACATGGCTGACATTTCAAGTTCTTCCAAGTTTAGGGGATGCACATTCATTGCTCTTACTCTAACCTATATTTTATAGTTGTTGCTTTAAATGTTTAGTCTTAATTTAAACACACACCTCACTACTTAGGGCATGTACAATCCATAAAACAGATTGATGTCTATAAAGTTTTCTCCATGTCACCTCAGATGATTGAATAGTTTATTATTCAGTGGGCCATATCCCATATGTTTAATTGTCTGTAGATTATTTAATGTTTCACATATTCATGATCAAGTATGAATATAATTTCTATATGCCACTATGTTGCTTATTGATACAAAACAGATCAAGCATAATAAGATGAACATGATTGTCATATTATATAGAACCATCAATATAAATGATAGATCTATATTATATCTGTATCTATATCTACATCTACATCTATATCTATATCTATATCTATATCTATATCTATATTTATTATAATCTTAAACCCCACTAGAATTCAATCTTAACATACAAGATGCCTACCTCAATACTCCACTATCAGATACATTTATAACACGCTAACACTCACAACATTTATTGAGCACAATAATTTTTTACAAAAAATACACTAAATAAATGTTCCACAAAATAAAATATACAACGGACATTCAAGCTAGTGTAACTCTTAGCTTATATTCTACTTGAGAGGAACCTAACACAATTTGAATCATAACTTTTAGATTTGGTTTTAGTTTTATTTATATGAGTTTTACTTTTATAAGTTCAATTCATTTGCGCATTTTTGGGAAAAGAAAGAGAAGAAGCTAATAAGCCAAGTTGTATTGGAACTCTAAACTTTGTGTAAGTCCTGAGATCAATTTTCACTATTTATTTTTCTCTTATATTTTATTATATTTTTTTCAACAGGAACTCTCAATTTCGTTCTATTCTTGTGATTGGGCCCTTGCTGGAACAAATAAGATGAAATCAATGACGCATGGCGGCCGCTATGGATCCACGATTCTCGTACAAGACATGACGAAGATATTTGTAGGTGTAGGAGCACGAACCAGGTTGTTCTTTCATCATGAGACGATGACCTTGTGGTATGGTATCACACATCCGTACGTTAAATTTCTTTTTGCAATTTTTTCAGCATGCAGACGATGCCGAAACAAGCGTTGTAGGTACCCTTATTAAGGCCGGTAGTCTAGTGAAGAACTATGGCCAATCGAGTTTTGGTCATTGGATTGCTTGACGAAGCTACAAACTACGAGCACTTGCTCTCTTTTCTAAAACAAAAATACAATTCCATTACTCAGTGTTTGCATGCTCACTTGCTCAGCAACAACAATGTTCAAGGCACAATCTGGAGGATGGTGAGTTATGATAGAATCATCGTCCATCGAACACACACACACCCCCCCTAGAGCAGCTAGATTATGCGCCTATATATTACAAGAACGTGGGACAGTCCTTATTATTATAAGCTCAACACAATTCAGACTTGCAAGCTCTTTGTCTTTAATCTCCCTAATCAACCCTCCAGCCATCGGTGCTGCTAGTAGCAGACTCGCTCAATAACCCGCCTCGCGTCGTCTCCCTGGGCTTCGAGGCCCCCCGCCGCCCAGCCGCCCCCCGCCCGCCCTGCCGGCCGCCGCCGCCGCCCTCGCCGGCGGCCCCCGCGGGCCCAACAAGGCCCCCACCCGCACCCCCACTCGCGGGCTCCTCTCCGGCCTCCTCTCTCTTTCCCCCCTCCCCTCATTTCCTTCCGACGGCAGCCGGCCGGCCGGGCGGCGGATCCTGCGCGCCTCCCATGGCGGATCCGGCCGTCCGCGGCCCGGCCCCCTCCGGCGCGAGCTGCTTCCGGATCGGCAGCGCTGGCCGCTAAGGGTTTTCGGCGGCGGCGTGGCGGCTCCGCCCGGCGGCCGGCCTCCCTGCTGGCACGCCCAGCCGGCGGCGTAGCCCCAGCGGCGGCCTTGCGCCCTTGGCGCTCGCCCACGGCCTGCCCAGGTGCGCGCCCCGGCGGGCGGGGCGCGCCCCCCGGCCGTGGCGGCGGCGGCGGCCCCTCTCCCCTTCCTTCTACGACGCCGGCGGTGGCCGGGCGGTTTAGGGGGCGGGTCGGTCCGCCTTGGCGGCTGGGGCACCTCCCGGCCACCTCCCCTTGCCCCCGACTCATCTTAGGGCGGGTCGAGGTGGCCGGGCTGTTGGTGCCGCTCGCCGGGCGGCACTGATGCCGCCCCCCAACCCTTCCTTCGCTTCCTCCTCGCCTCCTCCTCCCCTTCCGGCGATGCCGCCCGGCCGGCGCGAGGGTGTTCCCCGACCTCCCCCCCCGCCCTCGACCGGGTGGGTGTTGGTATTTTTAAACGCAAACAGAGAAATCCGCAAGCGCACGGATACCGATGTAGCTTTCACCCGAAGTATTCCGTAGTATCGATTTTCCACGAGGAACGCGAAGTGTACTAATTAAGATTCAAGATCGTCCAAGGGTAAAGGTAAAAAGTATTTTTTAGTGGGTAGAGAGGATGTTTCTAAGATTTCTCTAATTGATCTATAAATCAAATTGACTTCAAAGTCTACTTATTTCGGGACATCGTAACACTAGCCACGCATGCAGATGAGAGGGGGGCTAGGAAGCTCCGACTACGGTCCTACAAACACCAATCCAAACGTGGTGGAATACGTCGGCCGTCGGTCACCACCACACAGGGCTACCACAACTATACGTAGAACTGGGTGTAATTCTAGGTAATATATAGACTAAGCACCACGCCTAACCTATTAATTACTACTCTAGCGTTGCAAAGACTAGAGCACTTGATGCAAGCGAGAAACTAATAAATGAACTTAAAGTATTAAAATTAAGTAAATAAAGAACTCAGAATAATAATTGAGGCACACGGAGATTGCTTGAATGACGAACTAGATGCTTTTGCAAAAGTACAATGTCGAGAAAGATCCGACAGATCCGGCTCCTCCTCAGCTCTCTCCTCTTCTCTCTCCCTCTTCTAATTACAACTAGATGAACTAGAACTAGAACTAGAAGAACTAGAACTAGATGAACTAGAGGGACACTACAAACCCTAATTTGTGTAGAGAATATGAAGCACCGGGGTGTAGAATGCCCCTTGGGGGGAGCCTTGGGCGTCATTATATAGGCCGAGGTGGAGTAGGGGGCAAGGCACCGCCACGTCAGCGATCCGCGTCTTCATCTCATGTGCACCGTCGGATCAAACCGACCTAAAATCAACGTAGGAATACTTTGATTGGGTTCCAAGGAAGCGTGGGAGGAAGACTCCAGAAGGCGGCGGCCATCGGGCAAATTAGGGCGCCGACCGGCCCTGTGGTGGGGCGGCCGGCCCCATCCATCTCTCCTCTGGGGTCCCGCTCCTTCGGTGTCTTCTAGAACCTTCCCGAGTCCAATGATGATGTTTTCCGTCATGGATAAGTTTCGTGGGTAATTATGCACTATAATCCCCTCTTTTATGCTTTTCTGAAATAACCCCTGGAAAATATAGAATCACCAAAACTTGTGGAAATTGTCAGTTAAAACCCTAGACTAGTGTGTAATCATGTATCCTTTCATGTCTAGAGTTCTAATAAATATTGGCGTTATCCACCGTCAACGAGTGGGGGGAGGCGGTGAGTGCCCGAGCCGTCCCCAGTGCCACCTGCCTTCTTTGCTGCCCCCGCCGCACCCCCCGGCCTTGAGGCGGGGGCCTCGGCTAAGGGTCGTTGCGGCGGGGATGCCCCCCCAACCACAACTCCGGCCATGATGGGGCGATTCTTGGCGGCGGGGCGGCCCTCGCGCGAGCCGCCCCGTCTCCCCCTGCCGGGCGGCGGGGGGCTCGCCAACGTGTCGCGATCCGCTGCTGGCTGTGCGGGTGGCGAGGTCGAGCACAGGGCCCATGACCGGCGGTGGCGGCCACCCAGCCGACTCTCCCCAGCGCCCACGGCCGCGGCTGTCAAGACCACGACCGCGCCAAGACGGCCACCGACAATGGCCGCCTCGGCGCACCTTTTCGCTGCCGCACCCCGGCCTCGAGTGGGCTCGGCCGGGGGTTGTCTGGCAAGGGAGGCCACCGCTCAAACTCCGGTGCGTCGAGGCGGTCAGCGCCCGAATACCTGGCTTCGCGCGCTCTTCTCCACTCCTTCTTTGGTTCGCGGACGGGCTGCTTAAGCCCCGCGCCCCCCCCCGCCCAGTGCATTAACTCTAATCCCACCGGCGCACCTCTCCGACCCGGCCTTGAGGTCGGGGGACTTCGGCCGAGGCGGGGGGTGCCTGCCCGATGATATGGGCTTGGCGGCCGGCGGAGGCCGAGCGGCGCGCCAACTCCTTCTACGGGGGCCCGTACTCCCCCACCGGTGGTGGGTGGATGACGGCTGCCCAGCCCTTGCCCCAACTACCCGCGGCGACTACGCGGCTTCTCTTGAGCGGCTGACCGCTCGGGCAACGGCGATGGTGAAAACCATTTCTCCTCGGGATCGCCGGGAGCGGCGGCGATGGCGTTCCCGTCATTCCCTTCCTGAAGGCGTCGTCGGCCCTCCGCCCGTCTGCGGGGCGATCGGCGGGCTCGAGGAACGAAGGTTCGGCGGGGCACCTCTGGAGTTGGCGCTTTGAGGACGTCATTCCCTTCTTGAAGGCTCCGATGAGGCCGCCATGAGCTCCCATCTCGTCTGCCGCCCGGTGCTCCTTGTGTTTAAATCGCCGTTGGCTGCCTTCGGCTGGGGTCGTGTCTTCGCGTGAGCTCCGCTCCGCTCCGGTTGTTGTTGGGCCGGGCGGCCTTCTTTCTTTTCTCTTTCGTGTTCGTTTGACCGGAGGTGGCGGGCGTGTTTCAAATCTTGTTTCCACCCCGGTCCTGTTGTTTTGCATTGCATTCTGCATTCTTCTTCTTAATGAAAAAGAAGCGCAAGTCTTTTGTGTTTTCGAGAAAAAAAAAACCCTCCAGCCATCGAGAAATCCCATCTCTACGACTCCACTGCTTGCTGAACTTGGACTTGGAGGGCATCAGTTTCCAAATGAACTCTGGATATGCCCAAGTCGATTGCCGCCTTAACTCTTGTAATGATGCCACTAGTTGAGCTTCGAAGAGATCCAAAATGTGTGACCTTGGATCCCTTCCAGCCGAGATCATGTCACCTTCTTCAACACGGAGGATTATAATCCCTAGCTATCATCCCGAGTCTTCCTGCGAGAAGATGCATCTCAGTTGATCTTAAGAAATTTGGCGTCCAGTGTCTGCCATTTCTGAACTGGTCTAATCACCGTCTTGGTTTCTTTTGCATGCTGTTTTACAAGCTCACCTATGTAGCATTCTATCAGCTTGACAAATCAAAATAAAATAATATCAAGATAGCAAAGACAATTTCATGCCACAATTTTTTGCCACCACCATACCAGTACACCAGATTGTAACGGGTTACCAATAGTAACGGGTTAATGAACAGTGTGAGCCCGGTAGGAACAGTACATAAAACAGTGCAATTCCATTTCCCTTTATTTTTTTCCAAAAACAATTCTTATTCCCCTACACAAACTTTAATTTCCTTTTTTCCCCACTCCATTCAATATTTTGTCCCCCCTCTTCCTTCCATCCTAGATACCAAATATTCACATCCTTAAAATTTCTTTCATTTATTCTCTTCTTCTTGCCTCCTTCCTTTTTAAACTTACTTTTAAAAATACAAGAGCTCATCATAAAGAAATAATTTTCTCAAAACCTAATGCAACAAAATTTATTTTCCAATGCCAGTGGTGACTTCGAAAATCTCTAGATCTGTCGGCTTAATCCTTCGGAGGTGTTCATAGGGGTAGGATTTGCGTACGTGTATTCGTAGGATGAGTGTGCGTGCGTGTTGTGAGCGTCTACGTTGTACTGTGTAATTCTAAAAAAAGAGCTCATCATAAAGGAATATTTACGTCAAAACCTCAAATCAAATCATCCAAAATTACCATTTCAAAAATCAAACCTTCCTTTAAAATTAAAATACTACGATACTGTACCACATACCTGTCACTATAGCAGACCTTTCCCATTTTTGTTTTGTTATGCCTCCCTTCCTTCTATACCAAGAAAGAAAACCTGTGCGAAGCACGGGGCTCACCCTAGTATATATAAATTTATAACTTATATTGAATATTTTAGCTTATAAATAATTTTAAAAGGAAAAAGTTTCAACCATCGAAGTTCTAGATCTTTTGAGCTCTACACAGGGTGTATTTACACCCAAAATTATTGAAAAAAACTCAAAATTTTGAATATAAAAATGCGTAGATTTAAAACAAATATTTGAGGCTCGAAACAACTTCAAATATAACAACAAACTTATAGATTTGGTTGGCCACTATAACTTTGGTATTAACCATGTAAACGTTCAATGTCGTTTCAAAATTACAAATTTAGGATTTCAAAATCTAAGAACTTGAACACATATTTGGAACTCTAAACAACTTCAAAGAAAAATATTTCAACTACAAGGTTGCTTCTCAAAAAATACAACTTTGGTGCAGGCCATGTCAACATCGAGCTTGCTTTAAAAGATTTAAATTTTAAATTTCAAAATTCATGAACTTAAAATAATATTTTAGGATGTTCTACGTTTCAAATAAAAAACTTTTCAACAACAATTATAGACCGTGATGAGCTATAATTTTAATATAAAGTTGTTTCTATTCGACTTCATTAGAAAAAAATCATCGATTTTTTATGCAACTATTTCTAGAGACGGGTCTCTTAAGGTGAACGTCTTTTTTTAATCGATTTTTAGAGAGAGAGAGAGAGCCTTAGAATGAGTACCTCTGTTAATAGGGATTTTCATAGGCGGGCTTATTAAGATGTATCTTTGAAAATTGATTTATATAGACGAACATTCAAGGCATTTGCCTTTGTAAATCAATGATTAACGGAGGTGGTTGTCGTAGGATGTCTACCCTCTAAATGATTGGCAAAGGTAGGCTTGTCTGGACTCTGCCTGGCCACTTACGAAGATGGTCTATAGATGTGCCTGCATCTGTTAATCAGAGAGGTCGTATGCTAAAATCATTTTTGTGATAGTGCCACACTGCTTAGTCCAATGACCAATTCTTTTTTTTTTTTTGAATTGGGTGACCACCATGTAGAGTGGCATAAAAAACCATTGCAATTCATATTGGGGTTGAAAGGGGGTTGCTCGTCATTCTGGCTTGAACTACTTGATCTTAACTGCGTCAGGGTTGAATAAGGTGAGCTTCCATCGTTAAATATGCGTTGGGGTGAAGAAAGCCCATGGGCCCTTGGTAGACCAATCACATCATACTTGA
The DNA here is from genome assembly GCA_015844335.1 of Chrysopogon serrulatus. Lineage (NCBI taxonomy): Eukaryota > Viridiplantae > Streptophyta > Magnoliopsida > Poales > Poaceae > Chrysopogon > Chrysopogon serrulatus. The sequence goes on along the minus strand of JADLZL010002463.1, from coordinate 1,179 downwards.
GGGATTATTATCCACTCTCGAGTGGGAGGTAAACCAATAGTTGTCATGACTTTGTTTCTTCATTAAGTAATCATTGAAGCATTGTTACTCTTGTAGCACTGCTCTTGTACAACTAAGCATCGCTAGTGAGCAACTAAGGTTGTGGAGTGCCATGGGTTTGTTTATGAGGGTGCATGTGAGCACACCAAATGGGTTTAACCCTCAAGCCCCTATTCGACTGGTAAAGGTTGGCTAGGGGTTTAATCTTCTTGGAACTCATGCTTGGATGCTAATGAGGGCAGTTATAGCGTCAAAGTTGGTTCGCTAGTACATATCTGAGCTTCCATTTATATCTACTAGCTTGGTTGTGTTTATTTGTAACTGCTACCAAGGAACACCTAAATAAGCAACATACCAAGTTTTGTTCATGGTAGAAGCATGGCGGAATTCTAACTCTTTGTTTAGGTATTTTAAAAAAATGGCCAAACCAGTCGTTGAAACTATCTAGGCTGGTTTCTGCGGTGTCTATAGGAAATCTAGGTCTGGTTTTGATGAATTCGGTAGACATCAACTAGATCCATTCATCAGGTAGTTCCCATGCCCCTAAGGATAAAATGTACATTATATAGGCCTACATTCGTAGGGAGGTTTGGTGGGTGCAAGTTCACCTTTTCCGCATACTCCGCTAAAGGGCCGAGCAGTGGCAGGAACTGAACCGCAATGGGCCCCACGCTTACCCAGATGTCATGCATGAACCTTGTGTGAGTTATAGATATGAAACAATTGGCATCAATATAGAAATAATTAACTTCTAGTGGACACTTCTTCTCACTAATGCTATATATTGGACTCTTGGTCCTTTCCCTTCTTTGATCCATATACCTTGGTTCTTACACAACTTCATCTAAAGCCTCCAGATCTCCTCAAGCTCCATTTTGCTCCTGCTTTAGGGACGGGCTGCAACATTGCTACCCAGAAGGAAGGAGGTTAGTTAGACTCAAGTTTTAATTGTTCTATTTCCATGGCGGATTGCATCCTCAAATCGAGTATTTCTACATCCTACAACACACAAATTTCTCTGGCCTCCCTATTTTCTCATGTTTTTGGCTAGGGTAGGGGTTTGGGCTCGTGGTTTGGGGGCTTGGAAATTTCATATAAACCTGTCCATAAAAGGAAATTTGGGGGCTTTAGGTAAGGAGG
>JADLZL010002462.1:0-111378 GCA_015844335.1 Chrysopogon serrulatus | reverse complement strand
CCTCGACTCGACGGCGAAGTTCCACGGCACGGCCGCTGCCACGGTGTTCATCTGCACGATCGACCGCCATCTCCTTGCCAAGGCACGTCCTCGGCCCGGCACTGAAGGAGATGAACTTGTAGGACGGCTCGTACGGCGAGGACGATCGGTGACCCACCGCTCCGCGCGGAACTCCATGCCGTCCTTGCCCCACGCCACACGCCCTCCATCCTGCCCATGGACCACCTTGTCGAAAGGGCCGGGAGTGGTGGTATAGCCTCAGGGACTCGCACAGGGCGGCGTGCAGGTACACCAAGACCGTTGACTTCGCCGGTGTCGAAGGTCACCATGCCGCTGCCGCCGCCGCTACCGCCGGTGTCCACGGCGGAACCTCCACTCCTCCAGTACCATTAATTATCCCTCGGAGTCGAAGCGGCAACGACGGAGGGCAGCTCGCCTAGGAGCTTCCGCTCCACGCGCGGGGTTCTTGGACACGAGGTAGAAGAGCCGGCCACGAGAGCCCAGTGGCCGGGCTGTCGCGGCCGGCGAATAGCAGGTTCACCCTTCACGGTCGTGTCACGTAAGAACTTGTTGCGCTACTCTCCTCGTCACGTAAGAACACGTGTGTGTGCTTTTTCTTTTTCTTTTTTAATCTGTGCGTGTTGCCAATCAAGCAGGATTAGGAGAGCACCTGGAGGCCTGAGGAGTTCATGAAAGGCTGCATGTACTGGGCCTATGATTTCTTCGTCATCTCCTTATTACGCTTAGCTTGCTTTACTGCAGCACTTGGGTTGATATTCTATAGAGCACTTGCTCTGGATATATAGTTTCTCATGTCGTTACAAGTATATTTTTTAAAGAAAGCCATATGGCACACTTTATTACATAAACTATGATTCATAATTAAGCAAGGTCTGTTTGGTACAATTTAACTTCACTAGTCATGCAGGTTTTTGCTTTAGTTCTGTAAAGCATCTTCACCGGTGAAGCTAATAAAGCAGTTTTTTTTAAAAAAAAAATGTTTGGCAAAATAGCTTTCCAGGAAACGTAAGAGATAGAGCTGGGAGAAGCTAATATTTTTGGCTTCACCTAGCTTCACCTGGAAAATCATGCCTGGGAGAGAAGCTAAAAAATAATTTCTAGGAAAAAATTGTTTCATAATATTCTGTTTGGTACGAGAAGTTAAAAAAACAGCTTTGTGAACCTAAAGCAAAAGCTCTGCCAAAGACCCATAGACTTTACAATTTCTATTTCAATGTAAAAACCGATAAAGAAATTCCTATAGCAATATAGCATACCCTCCCACCCATACTAGACAAGAAATTAAGTGGGTTAGTCACCTTAGACATCATTTTAACAAGAAGTATATACCTCGTGCATTGTTGCAGAAATTGCAAATGATTTAGAATAAAATTAGACAATATAATTCACTTGGAGGAATAAATTGTTATAAAGAATGCTAATGGTTGCGTGGCATGTTGACATGGATAACAAAATAATGCTTATGGGCAACTTAATTGCATGTGCTACTTTAATTGCATGTCATAGTGTATTGTTGAGATGGATAACTTGCATGTTGGCATACATCTCTTGTGGGGTTTATAATTATAAGAGATATAGATATTGATATTGACATAGATGCATATGCAAATTGTAGATAATAATGAGAGCGGCGTTATACATATCTAGTTGGCTAACGACCAGTTGAAGACTTGTCTAAATAATTAGCTCATTTATTAGTTCTTCTGTTAAATACAAAAAAACTAATTTGAGCTAATTTTTAGCTGGCTAGCGATTAGCCCGCACACATGCTTTATTTACTTTTTACCGGGACCCTTGCCATGGGCCCAATATAGAAATTAACCGGGCGACATGCTTCTACTTGTGGCCCATGAAGCGCCTCCGGTGCACCCTCACAAGAAGCCCATTCTTCATGTGAAGTACGGGGGAGAGCTTGGGCTCCACGACGTGGCCCGGCACCACCTCGAAGGCGAAGTTCCACAGCACGGCCGCCGCCACCGTCTTCATCTGCACGAACGCCAACTCCTTGCCGAGACACGACCGTGGCCCGGTGTTGAAGGAGAAGAACTTGTAGGACGGCTCGTGCCGCAGCTTCCCTTCCTCAGTGATCCACCGCTCCGGCCGGAACTCGGCGCAGTCGTTGCCCCAGACGCCCTCCATCCTGGCCATGGAGTAGTTGTTGAACAGGACCCTGTCGCCAGCCTTGAGCTCCTTCCCGCTCGGCAGCACGTCGGCGGCGGCCGCGACCTTGTACTCAAATGGCAGTGGCGGGTACAGCCTCAGGGACTCGCACAGAGCAGCGTGCAGGTACACCAGTTTGTTGAGTTCGCTCGCGTGGAACGTCACCATGCTGCAGCCGCCGGTGTCCTCGTCCACAATGGAGGAGCCAGCTGCACTGCTATCATCCCGGGAACGGGAAGCAACGACGGTGGACAGCTCGCCTAGGAGCTTCTGCTCCACGCGTGGGTTCTTGGACACGAGGTAGAAGAACCACGCGAGCCCAGTGGCCGGGCCGTCACGGCCGGCGAATAGGAGGTTCACCGTCGTGTCACGGATGGAAGTCTCGTCTGTACTCTGCAGGTCGTCACTGCTGGTGTTATCGTGACCACAGAGGTAGGACGAAAGCAAGTCGGCACCATCGCTGTTCACCATGTCTGCCCCACGCCGTCGTGCAATCATCTCCGCGACGTTTTCAAAATACTGTGCATACACTGTTCACGTACTTTTTACTGTGCAAACACTGTTCATGACTGCTGGCCGGCTGGCTTTTTAATTGAAAAATGTTAGCTCTATCAATTTCACCCTAGACTAAAATTTTCGTACCCCCAAAAAATATTAATTTATTTTTATAGGTATTACAATTAATCGATAAAATAATGAAACTGACATAGAAATAACCAGATTCAACAATCACGATATATATTTTTTACTTCCTAAAAAACAATAAATTTTCACTTTATTTTGACCCAATCGATATGAACAAATATAACTTGTTGGTATAAATTAACTGCACCCTACATAGTAATTATAATCGATTATCCGCATTACCATTTATATATCTTGATCAGCACTTCACCAAGATCAACCCGGTTTTAATATCAAACCCAAAGAAACAGCAGTGATTATTGACTAAGTCTATAACTCTTAATCTAAGGGGAGTACAAACAATCTAGAAAACTATCAAGAACGAGAAAATAGCTATTGCAGTCTAGTTCCGACAACCGGTAAGCTTTGTATAATATCGTCTAATCGGGCAAGTAACCCGAATAGGAGAAGAAACAGAGTAATCTCCTACTAAGCACCTATAAGCCTATCAGTCCTATCAACGGGAAGTGGACTACAGAGGACTCAACGAAGCTATAAAGTCACCTTCGCGAGCTACTACTATCCGGCTAATCAGGGGACATCTACAAGCAACCATAGCCCAGACACCACGTCTATGCTACGAATCACTCCTCCGACCTAGGAGCTACCCAAATCGAAGTACTCAATATCGTATGAGTTGCAAACCAAAGAACGAATAAAAACAAGTTGCTTACTTGAATCGAAATGGCGAATACAAAAGTACCTCGAGAATGCAGCTCCGGGGAGGGGAGTTTAATCCAGACGAATCACTACTAAGAAGAAGCTCCGACAGCGGTAGGGACTCCTCCGAATCTCTACTCCTCTACTTATCTCTCTAATCTCTATCTTGATTGCTAGCCTAGATCTAGTGGATATCTATCTAATGCTCGGCTCTTCACTCTTGATCGGCCCTCCTTCGGGGGGTCTCCGCCTTTTATTTATAGCCCTGGGATGGATACGCGCCGTTGGATCAAACCGACGTAAGGAGGGGGCCGAGATGACTCCTTGGAGGCGGTGAAAGAAGACTCCGAAGGGGGCGGCCAACCCTAACCCTAGGGGCCGCCTCCGGCGTGGCGGTGGGGCCGCCGGCCCCACCACGGGCCCCTCGGGGTCCTGTTGCTTCCGTGTGTTCTAGATGATTCCCACGTCCCGTTTGCGATATTTTCCATCGCGGATAAGTTTCGTGGCGTAAATGCACTTTAATCCCTCTTTTAAGCTTTTCCTCGATAATTCCCTAAAAATACACAATTCACCAAAACTCGTGGAAATTATTAGTGATGACCCTATTCTAATAGATATTCATGTATAATAAAGGGATATTTGCTAATGAAGATTGTATGTTAATAGGTGTCAACATAACTCTAGGCTCAAAATTATTAGGGTTCCCTAAATAGCTTTAGCAAATATACGCCTCACTCCAAAAAGAATTCTCCATCAATTTCACCCTAGACTAAAAATTTCGTACCCAAAAAACTATTAATTTATTTTTATAGGTATTACAATTAATCGATAAAATAATGAAACTGACATAGAAATAACCAGATTCAACAATCACGATACATATTTTTTATTTCCTAAAAAACAATAAATTTTCACTTTATTTTGACCCAATCGATATGAACAAATATAACTCTAGGCTCAAAATCATTAGGGTTCCCTAAATAGCTTTAGCAAATATACGCCTCACTCCAAAAAAAAGAATAATCCTTCAAAGAGTTCTATTTCTATAGAAAATACTCAAATTGATCAAATCTCTTATTATTAATGATTTGTCAATATTTTCCATTTCCTCAAAAAATGGTTTGCTTTGCCTCTATGCTAAAATATGCTGTACTCAAAATGTCAATAAACCTTTTCCAATTCTTATCTCTATTTTGATGTCATTCCAATAAACAACTTCAACAGGATAACCATTTAACATCAAATAAAAATAAGTTACCTCTAAATATTAATAAATCAATAATAGTATTAACAAATACACGCATCACTGTAAAGATATAATTCTTCAAAGAATTCTATTTCTACAGCAAATAGTTAAATTGATGAGTCTCGAGTAAAAAAAATATATAAATTCGTACATAATTAAAAAATATTATATTACCATATTCCTCTTGCCAAAGCCATATAACTAATATCCTGAAATTTCAAAGACAAATACAAAAGACTTAATATCCTTAAATTTCAAAGAAAAGATACAAAAGACACAAATATTCATATATAAAAAGAAAAGATATTACACATACACTACATCTAAATAATTCAATAATTTGTACCACAACGAGCTAATCGATAAAAAGGATCACTACTGGCAGGGCTCACGGTAGGCGCGGCAACGCCGCGCCCTAGGTTTCTAGTTCTTCATGTGAAGTACGGGGGAGAGCTTGGGCTCCACGACGTGGCCCGGCACCACCTCGAAGGTGAAGTTCCACAGCACGGCCGCCGCCACCGTCTTCATCTGCACGAAAGCCAACTCCTTGCCGAGACACGACCGTGGCCCGGTGTTGAAGGAGAAGAACTTGTAGGACGGCTCGTGCCGCAGCTTCCCTTCCTCAGTGATCCACCGCTCCGGCCGGAACTCGGCGCAGTCGTTGCCCCAGACGCCCTCCATCCTGGCCATGGAGTAGTTGTTGAACAGGACCCTGTCGCCAGCCTTGAGCTCCTTCCCGCTCGGCAGCACGTCGGCGGCGGCCGCGACCTTGTACTCAAATGGCAGTGGCGGGTACAGCCTCAGGGACTCGCACAGAGCAGCGTGCAGGTACACCAGTTTGTTGAGTTCGCTCGCGTGGAACGTCACCATGCTGCAGCCGCCGGTGTCCTCGTCCACAATGGAGGAGCCAGCTGCACTGCTATCATCCCGGGAACGGGATTCAACGACGGTGGACAGCTCGTCTAGGAGTTTCTGCTCCACGCGTGGGTTCTTGGACACAAGGTAGAAGAACCACGCGAGCCCAGTGGCCGGGCCGTCACGGCCGGCGAATAGGAGGTTCACCGTCGTGTCACGGATGGAAGTCTCGTCTGTACTCTGCAGGTCGTCACTGCTGGTGTTATCGTGACCACAGAGGTAGGACGAAAGCAAGTCGGCACCATCGCTGTTCACCATGTCTGCCCCACGCCGTCGTGCAATCATCTCCGCGACGAAGCTGTCGATCACCCGGCGTGCAGCGGCCGCCTTCCGCTCGGGACCAACATTTAGCCATCTCATCAGCTTCCAGCACGGCGTGGGGATGACGTGCCGGAGGAAAATCGTCTCCAACGCAACGTCCGTGGCGCGCATGAAGGGAACCTCCGGCAGCTCTGTTGCCAAGCACGCAGGGTCGATGCCGAAGACTTGAGTGCAGGTCATATCGAAGGATAGCCTCAGGAACACGTCCTGCAGATCGCACGGCGGCCTGCTTTGTCGTCCCTCGTCGGCGGCGTGGTGTGCGAGGAAAGGCAGGAGGCTCCTCTCCACCTTGTCGCGGCTGCACCGCGCCGCGAAGGCGCGGAACCGTGGAGAAGTCATGAGCATCTGGGCCTTCACCCGCTGGCGCCGCCACGACTCCCCATCGGAGTTCAGGATGCCAGCGCCAAGAAGGACGTCGAAGATCTCGGCGTACTCGTGGCCTTTAGGGTAGTTGGCGAAGTTGGACGTGAAGATGTGGCGCACGTTGACCGGGTCGCAGGTGATGAAGTACCGCTGGCCGGGGACTCCTTCGAAATCGAAGTCGTAGCCGGCGACGGCGACGGCCCAGTCGTGGAGGTGGCCGATGTTGGCGGCCAAACCGGGGAGATGCCCCACTATTGGCCATTTGATCGGGACCGAAGGGCTCGTTTTGTTAGATTTCAGTTGGCGGTAGCACAGGACGATGAGGAAGCAGAGAACAGGGAGCAGCAACAATGGATCCATTTCTGGTGGCGAGGCGATCGAGAGATGGAGCAAACGACACGGTGCAGCTTGGCTCTTTTCCCTTTATACTGCAATTCCAGCATGCCAAGGCCATGCATGGAACTATGAAGCTGGTATGATTGGTGAGACGTCTGCCATCGGTATTAAGTGACGGCTCAAGTGACGCACGAGCTTTGTCAAACAGTAAGCATCGGGAACAGTGCAACACCGCACACCGGGAGGTCTGGGGACTTCGAGATGGTTGCATAGGTACTGACTTTTAATTATTTCCTAGCTTGCTTTACTGCTGCACTTGGGTTGATATTCTAAACAAAGGACCGTACCATTTTCTTCTCCAATCTGAGTTTTGTTAAGTCTCGAATAAACTCATGCATGAACAGATTTGGAGAAATTCTGACCATCGATCAGGATGGTTTGTAGATTCCGAACAATTATGATAACTAAAGAGCTCATAACTGAATCTAGCAAAATAGCATGCCGAAGAAAAGTAATGAGTATTTGAGTATGAATTTGAAAACCTCCTGCACTTGCTCGCGATAGTTTCGCATCATTTTCTGTAATTAAATTAATGTTAACAGCGCGCGCACGCACACACCCATCCATACTAGCCAAGAAATTAAGCGGGTTAGCTAGCTTTCACATCATTTTAATTATGGAAAATGATGAGGAGGCGTTATACACTACAGCAGGCCAATTCTTCCCCGAGTGTCGGTTGCACTCGGAGAAGGCGTGTTTTACACTCGGGAAAGCCTTCCCCGAGTGCAACACTCGGGAAGAGCCTTCGGGAAGCCTCTCACGGTCAAGTTGCCTTCCCCGAGTGCTGAAAAATCGTGCACTCGAGGAAGGCTTCGCTGAGCGTCGTGCTAGCACTCGGGGAAGAATTGACGCCGTTGCCAACGGCGGACGCCGTTTTGTTTTCTTTTTTTTTTTTTTCTTCCCCGAGTGCAACACTCGGGAAGAGTCTTAATTTTTTTCGAAATACTCTTCCCCGAGTGCCACACCTCGGCACTCGAGGGGAAGCACCTTCTGAAAACTGCAAAAAAAAAAAAAACTAAAAAATAGCAAAAAATATTTTTTAATCCGAGGAGGGCCCAACAGGTCAGCCACACCATCCATCTATTGTCTCAATATTTTTTTCGCATATTTTTCATACTTTGCATTTTTTAGGATTCGAACCTAAGACCTTGAAGTTTACATGCACGCGCCTCTACCACTGTGCCACTTGATCATTTGTGTTTATAACTCATTTCGGTTCCTCATATATTATAACAAACCGAGTGTAAATTGATTATTTAAGGCACTAAATGAATTCAAATAAAAAATTATCAACTACAAAGTTTTATAACTTTTTAAGATCTACAACTTTCGTTTTGAGAGTTTCTCCATCCGAGGCTTTTTTCCAAATTTCAAATTTCGGACGCAATTATCGGCAACTAGATGTTTTTAAATAAAAAGTTGTCAACTACAAAGTTTTATAACTTTTTAAGATCTGCAACTTTCGTTTAGAATGTTTTTTCATCCGAGGCTTTTTTCAAAATTTCAAATTTTAAATTTGAAAAAAAATCTTCCCCGAGTGCCTCCTATGGCACTCGGGGGAAGAGGCCCTTGGCACTTTCGGGGAAGAGGCCAGCTTCCCCCGAGTGCCAAGTCTTGGAACTTTCGGGAAAGGGCCTCTTCCCCGAGTGCCGGGGAAGAAACTTCGGGGAAGAAATTTTCTTTTTTTTTTCTTTGGCCCCATTTTTTTTGAGGCCTTTCCCACATTATTTAAAACTTCTTGTTCAAATTTGAGATAATTTTGACTTTTTTAGTATATTTCGTTCGTTTTTTTGTTTCGTTGAATTTTTTTGCATACTTTAAATTTGAACTGCAAGTGCATGAAATAATGGAATTTGGTGATTCAAAAATAATGTTCATAATATTTGGTGTTTGTTGAGGCTGTATCTAGCAAGTCACATGAAATGTCGAGCATCTTGTTGTCGTAACATGACAAACAACTTGTGGGAAAAGTGTATTTAAATTATATAAAATCTGAACGAAATCCAAAAAATCATGAAACTTATGGGGAGTCATGCTATCACATGTAGAGACCGTGGTAAAAAAAATAAGAAAGTTTCGAGCAAGTTGCGACGTCGGATATCTAAAACCCAGACATCTTCATATGTGATCACAAGTATCTACATGTGATAGCATGTGGAGATGTATAGGTTTTAAGCATCCGACATCGTAACTTGCTCAAAACTTTCTCGTTTTTTACCACAGCCTCTACATGTGATAGCACGACTCCCCGACAAGTTTCGTGATTTTTGGATTTCGTTTGATTTTATATAATTTAAATACACTTTTCCCACAAGTTATTCGTCGTTACCGCAACAAGATGCTCGACACTTTATGTGGCTTCCTGGATACAACCTCAACAAGCACCAAATATTATGAATATCATTTTTGAATTAGAAATTTCTATTATTTTATGCACTGCAGTTCAAATTTGCGATGCAAAAAAATTCAACGAAAAGAAAAACTAACAAAATATACCAAACAAAGTCAAAATTATCCTAAATTTGAACAAGGAGTTTTAAATAATGTGGGAAGGCCTCACAAAAAAAATGGGGCCAAGAAAACACAAAAAAAAAAAATTCTTCCCCGAGTGCCTTTAGTGGCACACGGGGAAGAGGCTCTTCCTCGAGTGTCAAGCGTAGGCACTCGGGGGGAGAGGCCACCTTCCCCGAGTGCCAATGTTTGGCACTCGGGGAAGGGCCTCTTGCCCAAGTGTCCGAGAAGGCACTCGGGGAAGTTTTTTTCTAAAAAAACAAATTATAACGGCGTGGGAGGGCTGGCCGTCAAGTTACTTTTTTCTTCTCCGAGTGCCGTTCTTCCTCGAGTTTTTTGCTTTCGGGGGGAAGAAGGCCTTCCCCGAGTGCCGGTCTTTACCGAGTGCCGACACACTCTGCGGCACTCGGAGAAGCCTCACTTCCCCAAGTGCAATTCTTCCCCGAGTGCAACACTCGGGGAAGATTGTCTTCCCCGAGTGCCCGATTTTTGGCACTCGGGGAAGCCTGCGACACTCGGAAAATTTTGCCTCTCTCGTAGTGATATATGGTAACGAGAAATTTGACTAAAAATGGTAAACGATTTGCCCTTGTTGCACGTTTATTCTTATTTTATATCGGTACAACCCCTAAGATCGAGAGTACTCTACGTCCTGTTTGTCTTTGATTTTATGTCTAATCCAATGGCAGCAGACTTGCAATGTGCTGGCAGCAACTGTCGACAAATCGTAGCCCTAGCCTTTGGTCTCTTCCTTCCTAAATTCTAGATTTTTTCACTCTCTCTTCATCACATCAATTTTTAGCCGCATGCATGAACATTAGATATAGTAAAAAAATAACTAATTACATAGTTTAGTTGTAAATTACAAGATGAATCTTTTGAGCCTAGTTGGTCTATGATTAGATAATAATTGCCAAATAAAACGAAAGTCAGTACTTCAGATTGCAAGAAATTGCAATCTGAACAAGAGCCTATTTGATCATATACGAAAGTTTTGTGTTTGGAAATTTCGTACGGTATATGTATAACGTTGGGGGACTAACAATCCCTAGACGCATAAAAATTGCCTCAAACACTAGAGGGCTAAAGAGTTACAAGATGACACGTGGAGATATAGTCCTTCCATCACAAAACAAAGGTATGTTTGGAACTGTTCCACGAATTCCGCTTCACAAACTCCACTGTCGAGCAACTCCACAAAAGAAGAGTTTGTAGAGTACTCTTTTTGTTGCTCTCACAACTTCAACTTTTTTTCTCAGGTAGAGTGCATGGAGCTAAATATATTTGGCAAAAAAAAAAAACGGGGTTTCCTCTATACCCCCCTCCTAAATGTCCGATCTTGCTTCCCGAATGCGTTTAACTTTGACCAAATGTATATACAAGAAAATTTTAATATAGTACATAATTAGTATCATTAGATAGATATGAAGCTATTTATATTAAAACTATTTGGAGATATAATTTTTTTTGCTAATATTTTCTATAAACCTAGCCAAATTTAAGAAGGTTTGATCGGTACAAATACCATAGCGATGACATTAGCTTGGAACAGAGGGAGTAAACATTAAACTGCTGCTAGACTTAACCATATATGCCTTCAACCCACTGATGTAAGCCTCGGCCAAGCTCTAACTATCTATCAAACTAATCTATGAAATCACGTGTTGTTATTTGTCAGTGGTGCACTGCATTGTTTTGTAGCTTGTTGACATTATAGGTTGCTGCTCGATCCATCGTTACCATTTATGTCTCATTGACCAACCATTATTGGTTTTTTTTGACACAACCAACCATTATTATTGTTGATGCCATGCATCATCAATTTTCTTTCATATTCAAGGAAGAGCACAGCTGCGTAGAACTGAAACTACAAGCCTGTGGTGCATTTCCCTGAATTAGAATGGCAAGGATATCGGTTCAAGCAGCGATCGATATTGCTCGCTCTATTCCGGCAGGAGTACATGACTGCAGCTCAAGGTCCTAAGACCGAGTGTTTTTCCATGATTCCTTCTCACGGCAAGTACATAGTCCACATGCGTCATGCATGTATCATCCCCAGAGGCCAAAACCACCCCGAGGGGCAGGCTGGGCTAGGAGGACTGGCCCAATTAAAGGTGATAAATACCTGAGGATTCGTCGTATATGCAGTGTATTTGATGTGTAAATCGATCAGGATACACTTTATATTCCTACCGCGCGCCCCTATCCCTGAACTATACAAGGCAACTAGGGAGCTCATGATTGGCATTGCACCGTCATCGGTATACGCCATGCAGAAAACTGGTCATTCGGTCCGCTCGATCGGGTTTTTTTCTTTGATTGGAGATGGTAATAGTACGTGTGATCAAGAAGTAAAAGACCGATCGAAGAGAGTGCTAGCTAGCTAGGGATATACTTCCTCCATCCCAAATTATAAGACGTTTAACCTTTTCTACCTCAGTTTAACCACTCATCTTATTCAAAAAAAATTATATAATAACAGAAAATTTTAGTTATTCTTAAATTTCTTTTTATTAATAAAGCAAGCCATGATAAAAGAAATGATATTTTATAACTTTTTTTGAATCAAACAAGTGGTCAAATTTGATACCCCAAAAGTCAAACATCTTATATTGGGATGGAGGGAGTATATGAAAAGAGCATCCATGTCTACGGTGTTGCCAAATAATAAGATGCGAGATTACTGTGCAGTAGATCGAATGCATGGCTTGATTTATACTCCATGTGAGAACTCTTAACTACATGTGATAATACTCTACAGTACATGTATACGCACGTACTAGAAGCTAGTAGGTTGCTTGGAGGCTAGGATACTGAATTAATAACTGATGCAGTTAGGAGGATGATTGGTGTAGTGTAGGGATTGCTCGATCATCAATTCTATATATCCATGTGCTATATATTCTCTGTCAAGTCCCCAACAACCAGCTATACAGTCCCTCAGAATTGGGATTTGGGAGTGTGGTGGAGGTTTCCTCTTCTGTATATGCACAGTTAGCAGGAATTGGGAGTGTGGAGGTTTCCACTTCTGTATATGCAGTTAGCAGTTAGCAGGACGCGCGATTAGTATCAGCTCAGTTGCCGCATATACGACAATGTGTACCCGTCGCAAAGTCAAATTAAATCCGAAAGGGGAGGGTGCAACACGCACCGCCCACCGCCACCACACATGCAGCACGATCGTCGCCATTTGCCGTCCCCATCCCAATCATCACGCGGCTCCGAGTGCGATCGAGGTCGAAGAGGAGAGGCTATAGAGCACATGCAGCACGGATTTCACGCAGAAGAGAGGAGGCACAAGCTTCGTGTGCTTGCCCTCCGCGCGCCCAGCACTTTCCTGAAGAATGCCACCGCCTGCCCGCCTCCGATCCGCCGTTTTTAGGAACAGAGCGATGAGTTGGTGTTAACAACAGCGAAGGTTTGGAGGTATTTAGAGGAAGAAAAACCAGAGAAGCACGGACGGAGCCTAGTGGAGGCGAAACTGGGCTCCGGCCCCCCCTTGGTCCAGTAGAAATTCATAGGGCCCAATAAATTAGCAAGGCCTGCCTTCAGCCTGAAGTTCAAACCGGCCCAGAAAACAACCTTGCAGGCACGGAGGGCAGCGACCATATGGCTGACCACCACCACCGCACGACGGAATTGACTGGCTGCTCGCGTCTCCACGTGCTGGCGTGCTGCGGCCAGGAGGCCAGCTGCTGAGTTGGCCCCCCCTCCAATTTACTTCACGCTCCGTCGCTGCAGAGAATATATAGCGGCGACAGGATTTCTTTCATATATATATATATATATATATATATATATATATATATATATATATATATATATTCTATCTATTACCACAGGGTACCAAATAATAATCGGTACCCGAACCCAACTCGTCGAACCCGAACCAACCCACGGGCACGGGCCGACGGGCGCCCCCCGTCCTCCATTTTCTCTCTCCCGATATCTGGTTTTTCTTTTCCTCATTTAATCTCGGATCGTGGGGAGGATCGGAGGAGGCGCCGGTTTCACTCAGCTCCCCGTCGCACAATCCCACTTGCCACCCCCTCCGCCGCCACGAGCCCACTTGCGGCCACCTGCCCGGGCGGGCCTAGCTTCGCCTCCGCCGCCGCCCGGACTAGCCCAGCTTCGCCGCCGCCCCCCCTGCTTCCCACGCTGTTGCAGCCTCCGAGGTGGGATCCGCGGCCTTTGACCGGTGCCTCTGCCTCCCGGCCGCCCGGCCTCGTCGGTGGCGCGGGGCGTCATCTTCGGCGGCGTAGGGGGGCCCCCCTCGCCGGGTACGGTCGGCTCGGGCGGTCTCGCCTAGAGTGCGCCTCCTCCTGCTCCGAGAGCCTCCATCCAGCTCCTCCACCGACGTCGGCTCCAGTTCTCAACCCCACCGCCGGCGTTTCTCTCAGCGGCGGGGGGCTGGCGGCGTCCACGCAGCTAGGTATGGCCGCGGCTACCTCTGCACTCACCGTGGTGGGGACAGGTGCTGCTGGCCGCCCCACAGCCTAGACTGAGATGACTTCGAGGTCTCCGTCCTGCTCTCGCAAGCGGCCGCCACGGCCGTCGCACTCGCCTGCATTTTGGTCTCACGGAGATGCCCATGTACGCACTTGGCATCTGGCCTGGTAGCATCTACCTTGAACCGAGCTTTGCATCTGGCCTGGTTCCAGAAATAATATGTTGCCAAGATCCAGGTGATGTAGTCCCACGATCTTGTCTCGATTTTGTATTTATTTATACAGGAAGCTGTTAATTCCAATCGCATGACCCTAGCTTCCGTAACTCTGAATACGGTGGTGACGGTCAGCTGCTATAAATGTCTAATTGTGTTACATACGTCTTATACTTCTGCATACTGCTGCTCCACAAGTGAATAATTAGATGCAGTTTTGTGCCATTTTGACCAAATCTAGTGAAACTTTATGCATCTGAAGTAGGATTTTTTTAATTCAGATGCCATTTTGATTATTACTAGGAGACTTGGAGAATATTTAGGCTATGGTTGTCATTTTGTGCTTATAATATTAATTTGGATGTTTGCGTCTTGCAGTCTCTAGCAGCTTGACTGAAATCTCACATCTTATTGATTACCACTTCATTTGTTGCTCCATGTTTCATTGGCATGTAGAGCCAGGGCACACATATCTTTCAGATGACATATGTCTAGTGGTGCTCCATTACGAATGGAGCTACAAATCCAAAAATTCATTATTTCATCTGTGCCACCCAAGATCCTTGGCTTTGTCCTTATTGAAGGATGAATTGAATTGCCTTATTCTTTCAGTTGCGTAGATGTGATCTCCTTGTGCCTCCTTTGTGTAACCATGTGAGTGGAGCTCAAATTGTGTCTCATACTCAGTTAGTGTTTATGCTGATGTCCACTTGTCTTTGTTTACTGTTATACACAAAATGCATGTTAGGGGTTGGTCAAGGATTTGGGATCTGGAACAGGAACATGTAGTGTTTCCTTGTCTTTGTTATAACCTTATGAACTTTTTTTGTTAAATGAAGCACACATTTCCACTTCCAATCGAAGTTGTCTGACTGACGGCTCTTGCCCTTTCTAGATTTACCTTGTAATTCAAGTGGAAATTAATTTAAATTGGACTTGATCACTCCTACTCTGGTTCTGCACTTACTGACCCTGTTGTATGGTCTATGCGATTGCGGCCTAATTCCATAGCTAATCATTTTTGTTAAATGAAGCACACATTTCCACTTCCAATCAAACTTGTCGACTGACGGCTCTTGCCCTTCCTAGACTTACCTTGTGATTCAAGTGGAAATTAATCTAAATTGGACTTGATCACCCCTACTCTGGTTCTGCACTTACTGACCCTGTTGTATGGTCTATGTGGCCTAATTCCATAGCTAATCACTGAGAAGTTGCTAATAATTATTTTCTATCAAATTGATTTGTGTAATTTGATTATAGGCGGTACGAAAGGTTGCTGCCCGGTTTGGCACCGACGAGCTCGCCTCACCAGGTTTGGCACTTTGCGTTGCCTCCCTTGTGGGTAGCACAAATCTAATACTCCATCATGCTTTGTTGCATGCGTTCAATACTTTTTGGGGGGCCTGACTGTTTCCTCTGCTCTCTGTTCTGTTTTTCACTATCACTTCTGCAGGCTGAGGACACTAGGAGCTAATGGGATTGTAGTATGGCTCGTGTCCATGCTGCTGTCATGTTGCGAACAATCGTTGTTCATCAGCCGGGCCGTGGTCAAGATAAATTGGTCGTAAGGGTGTGGAATGGACACAAGAAATAATATTATTCGTGGTTGAAACAATTCAGAGGTATGACCGTCACCTAGTATATTATTATTTGTGACTATAATACGAAATCATGGTACAATTTGTGTTCAGCATCACAAATAAATCATGGTACTATTTGGTTTAGTGGTATTACTAGTATCAACTCTTTATGTGATAATATTCATGATTTATACTAGTTAATACCTTTTCTTTTTCAAGATCATTAAACAGAGGTTAATTAAGGTTGAGCTGCTGCAATACCTTACTTTCCATCTAGAGAACGAGGCTGACAAAATACCCAATCAGTTTCTTCAATTGTCTGATGGGACTCTCATTTAAAACACTGTTCAAAGATATAGAAATATTTGTGTTGACACATAAGTAGCCTTTTGAATAATGAGAATATTTTTTTTTGCTAGTCTAATCCTTTGGATTTTAATTATTTGTTTTTTATTTTCTTTCAAATCTAGGCTTTGCTCTATCGATCATAGGTGGGTTGCTCATGAAGTTACCCATTCTGTAATAATTGGTTGGGGAAGCATGATTGTCTGTTTGGCATGGTTGGCCTGTGGTGGTGTTTGGTCCAATTTTCTCCTGGAGAATGTGTAGTAGTACGTGTCTGTTTGTTCTAGTTCTTTACCCAGCTTGGATCTTGTATTTGTTGGTTTTAACTCGCATAACTAAAATTGGTCCATTTGTTTTCAGTAAAAAAAAGGCTTGGAAGCTAGAAGTACCTAGGTTCATAATATAATACCCCTTGGTCGAGGTGCAGTTTCTATTGGCAATTAACATGTGTACGTCTTTGCCACTGCTTCATATACCAATTACTGGCATGTATCCTCACAGCCTAGCACTTAGGTAGGATCCAAATGAGGTGATTAGTGATGTATCTCAGTTCTCAGTTTAACAATATGAGCCATGTTGAACTGCCTAGTGCTTATCAAATTAACTTTAATGAACACTGACCACTGTGATATACTGATATGTAGCTACTAAGAATTGCAGGCCTAATTTATCTCAAAAAATTATTTGATGGTGTATTTTGCCCCATGCTACCAGATATGTTGTTCCTTTCATTACTCATTAGGCAGTAGCTAGGACTAGGATTGTATATTTTTATACAAGATAGAGGCATTAGATTAGATTATAGTCAAATGTTAACAGTGACCTAATTTGGTACTCATTCTTTTTCTGAAATTGATCTTTCTAAGAAACAAGCGTTCTAGTTTGCTTATATGGGTATCAAATTCGTTTGCCCATATTTTATTTGACAAAGGTAATTGCTTGGTCTGTTTGTTGCTGCTTACAAGCATTGTATTTTGTCCAGTAGAAATTTTTAGTTGGTTGTTTCTGTTCATTGTACCACAAAGGTGGCAGTGAGTCAAGTAGCCTTTCCCATGAACTGTGAAGTGGGTTTATTTTGGAATCAGAATCATAATGCAATTTCAAGGAAGAAAAGATTTGAACTTAAGTGATGCATAATGTTTGGTGTAGGTTTTCTATATGGTCGTCCTTAGATGATGCAAGCCAAGTTTAAATCCCTTGTAATATTCAGTTAAACCATTGCCAATGATGGAGAGCAACAGAGCATCCTCATCAGTGTTATCTATGCAAGGGTGCACTGTTGGATTTCACAAGCTCATCTTAGAGGGAACGATCAGACTCATTTGGTTGTAAATAAATGAATTCATTTGTTCCTACCACATTACTGCCAGACACATTAATGTTTATTGTTAATTAAAATCATAAATGAAACATACTTAAAAAAAAAAGTCCTTCAATGAAACATTACTTCAAAGTTCAAATACCATTTTTCCAACAGTAATTGTCCCCGGCTGTTCGTCTGTTGGAGGACTCTGAAAACTAATTGGAGCGAAGGTATTTTGGGTATCTGGTATTTAGTTGCTGGCCTGGTATGTCATTGTTTTTTAGTGCAGTGACATTCCAATCTAATTACCTTGCCTCTAGTCTCTATTGATACTGATTTTTTTTTTGTGGGGTTGGGTTGCACTCATGAGCAGTTTGCCTTTGATGTTTCTATTTCGATGTGATGCTATTATCAATTCATTATGGAAGATTCACGATTTATATCAGTGATATTTTTGTAATTTTGTTGCAAGATCTCTTAACAGATATGAAGGCTGAGCTGTTGAATTACCTCACTTTCCATCAAGAAAACCAGGCCCACAAGATACTGACAAATTTCTTTAATTCTGCCTTGGAGTCAATTTTTAGAAAGTTGTGATAAGCAAGGTCACTTTAGAAAGTTGTGATCAGCATCTTACGATTGTTCTGCTCATGACCAACACTGTCATGTTGTCGAATAGTCTTGAGGAAATATTTGTGGTTTCAATGTTTAATAAGCTTCACCGATTCGAATAGCAAGTTTGTGTCGATCAAAAGGAAAGTGTGTTTTCATTATCATGGATCTGTTGCAGCAATTATAGAAAGTATATATTTCACTAATCCTTGGCAAAAGAAGAGAATAATCTTAATCACACAACAAGTAAACATAAAAAACCTTAAACTAAGGTAAATTAACAGGACGGTCAATCCTGCCTTTCTATATTTGCAAATCCTGTCAACGTTAAAAACTAAAAAAAACAGTTGAAAAACTGTTTTTGAAAAAAAAAAGAAAAAAATGAAAAAAAAACCAGGGAGAAAATCTAGTTGCAAAACCCGTTTGCGTGGAAACATAAGAAAAACAGATACGGTGTGAAAAAGAAGTAAAAGACGGTCCAGATTGCAAAACCTACTCACGTGAAAAAAAACAAACAGAAAAAAAAAACGAAGATACCGTGTCCGTGGTGCTGCGGACATACGTGGGCGGGCGATGCCTGGTCTCGTGCGGGCGATAGGGGGCTGCATGCGCGGACGGACGGAGGGAGTCGGGTACTGAATAATATTTAATCCCCTGGGGAGTGATTAGTTATATATATAGGATAAATTTTCCGTACTCCCTAAGAGTATCTACTCCCGGCTGATTATACAGGCATACGAGCGTCCAACCAGTCATGCATGGACCCACCTAACGAGCAATCATGTAACGCCGTCGTTCCACCGTTCTCACCGTCCTCTCTTTCCACACGTACGATGTGGAGCCTAATTAGTTAGCGGGTTCAACAAATAGACCCATTAATTTAATTAATTAATATATAATAGATATAATAAAAAATTAGGTAGTCATTCGGGGTCATCCCCAGCCACGACACATTTGGTGGCGGCGGCTTCGTAGCTCCTAGACGCCCGAATCGGCGGCGGCGCACCCTTCCGTCCTCGATTCCACCGGCGGCGTCACCCAGCCACCATCAGCAGCGGCGCACGCCTCCCCTACAAGCCGGTCACCCCTTTCCTCTTTACCAGCGGTGGCCGTGCCCCATCTCCTCTTCATCAACGGCGACGGCGCCCCATCACCCCTTCACCGGCATGGTCATGGGGCCCTGGCGGAGGCGGCCCTTGGCCCGTTCACCCGTGGCAGCGACACCCACCAGGTTGCGAATCTCCAGCCTCCGGCGGCAGCGGCATCCCTTTCCCGATCTGCATCTACTTCCCATTCTTGCGGCGTCCTAATTCCTGATGCGGCGGCGGCTTCTTCATGCTTGATGTGGCAGCGGTGTGATCTGAGTCAATTCTTATCCTTCATCCTTGTCTCACGGCAATAAACTCGGTTTTTCTTTTGAATTTTGATGAACTCAGTTTCCTTGTAGGTTGAGCGTGCAGACGCCGTCCATTCGTGATGTCATCATCTCGGCAAAGTAAATCAGGGGAAGACAAGCCCACTTGCGGTTCATCACCACTTTGCGATGCACCCGGCAAGGTAAAAAAAAAATCCGATCTGATACACATCATAATTTGATACTTGATTAAAGTATCATTGGATTTGCACACATGAGTACGTAAACATACTGTATTATGTATTTTGATAAGTGTTACCAGAGGATGGTGAGACAAGCGACAGGTGATGAGAGATGGCTATGGCAAGCCTGTCTTATTTTTTTCAGACGAGATCAAAATATGAATTGATAAATTTTAGATTTGAGTATCCTTGTATACTTCCTTTTCTAGGTTGAGGTATCACTTTATACTTTCTGGAATATTGTTTGTACCACTAGATACTTTTTCATATTATAGTGGACTAGTATTAGTTCATACTGAGTATATGTATGTACGTATATACTCAGCTCATTTACAAGTCCTGCAAGTTTGGAATGATATAATATCATATTCTGGATTTTATATTCTGCTTGGAGTCAATATATTATATTTGTTTTCTGGAGGTACTTCTTTTGAAATAAAATAATATCTGCCCAACGTATATAGCCATACAATAAACATGTATACTCAATAAACATGTATGTACTCAGACTCCGTATAAATATGTATGGCTTCATTCGACTCCGTGAACCGGGCAAGCTTGCTGGTATCCTGAGTGCAGGGCTTCCCGGAGACGTGGTAGGGTGGATGCAACAGCTCCTCGCCACCTCCAAGTCGGCGGTGCTGGTGAATGGCGTCCCCAGGCCATGGATCTCATGCAAGAGGTGCTTGCGCCAGGGGCACGTGCTCTGCCCCCGTACCACTTCTTGCTCGTGGCGGACGTCCTCCAGCGGCTCATCAGGGGGGTGCCACCATCAGGTGTAACCATGGTATGATTTCCTACACATCATTCTCATTAACTTGCTTTTGTGAGAGTCCTAACTGCATATGTAGCATGATTAGAATATTTATTTTAGCCATAGACCTGAACTCGTTCAAATGTTCATATGCATTTCGGATAACAGTAGCATTCCATGATAACTGTATCATTCCATACTTTTGAAGAAAAGTATCACTAGATACTTTCAGTTAAGAGTATCTTCCATACTTTTAGAAGAAAAGTATCACTGGATATTTTCAGTTAAGAGTATCATTACACACTAGAGTGCAACTATTACTAGATACATTATTTGACTAGTGTACTAGATATTTTTGTTTTCAGATAAGAGTAGCAAAGGATACATTTTTCTGGCAAGATTATTTACTGATAAGTTATCGGATTGTAGTATCTCTAGATACTATCAAAATAACTGCAGGTTTAACTTTCACTTTCAGATAGAAGGATTAATATGTTGAAGCAGCGTCAAGCTCAGTTGGTTTGCATTTTCGTGAGTAATCTAAATTGATCTCATACTTTTTTTTCATCTATGATCAGTTGAGGTAACGTCCTCGGAGCTACGATGCCTGATTGCATGCTGGGACTCCTAGAGCTACACTCCATTCAAAGGAAGCTCATGTAGATATTAACACACACTAGTGATAATAGCGCGCCCCTGCGCGCTGGGTTGGCACCACAATATAGACATAGTGGCTTGCCTAAGACAGCATGTGCGGGGAGTAGAATTCCTCAGCTTAGGGAACTGAGGATTACAGTTTTTGAGATCAGGAAGCTTGAGGCCCATACCAATTTCTATGGTTCGAGCTTCGAGGCCACGAAAAGATTATGTGAAGCAAGTCTCATCGCAATAGCGCACATGTATGAATTGATGAATATCACATGGTACTGAATTTGAAACCTGAAGGACGTGACCAAAAGATTATCTTCACATAATAGTAAAAGAATAAATAAATGGTAGTACTGATACTACGCTCTCAAATTTCAACCTTGCATAACAATAAAAGGACATGTCCAAATCATCACCAAGCCATGAAGGAACATAGCACAGTTATACTAATTTTTACAGTTGAGCTATCTAGGAAAAGAAATTGTACATGTTATTGAACATGAGACCTAAAGCGGAGGCTCTACATGCATCAAGACACCATATGAAGGTCCTTCCATCTAAATACCTGAAAAAAAAATAAGCACCACAAGATTAAAGCGGAGGCTCTACATGCATCAAGACACCATATGAAGGTTCTTCCATCTATATACCTGAAAAAAAAATAAGCACCACAAGATTTCGTGGCAAGAATTAGTCTCATACATTCTGATCTCTCTTTCATAGATCTATTGCCCATTCACTTCTTTTATGACAACAAAAATGGGACTTCCAATTTTAGACAATTTCAAACACCAAGCAACACAAAATTCAGAATGGAAAAGATATCAATGTCAATTTCATCTCATCATAGAAACCTGCAACTAAGTTGGTATATTTGGTTTACATGCCTAAGAAATGCATAAATAAATACTATGTACCATAAGATGCTTAGTAAACAATAAATGATATCTGACAAATCCCTTCCTAATCAGACAGTAATGGGAAATCAAAAGAACAACAAAAATACTGTAATAAAGTCAGCTCAAAATCGAGAAGGCTACCTCCTGACAACTGACAAGAAACAGATGCCCGTCCTAGGCCTGCCCGTGCATGCAAGGATTGGATGCACGGGCAGGGCTGCTCATAATCAGTGGTGACTGGTGAGCAAGGATTCTTTATAAATAGTTTGGGCACTACTCGTGAGCAGGGCTGCTCATAATTAGCTTTTTTAACCTTCTTTTTTATTATCCTACCGACAGTATACATTGAGACGCAAACCAAATGCCAATTAGCTTAATCCTGCGCCTTGACCTATTATTTTTAGGATTGCGTACCTGAGAGGATAAGCTAAACCTGATGAAAATAGATTATTCTGCTAGGATGTAGATATATAAATTAGTTATTTAGTCTAAGTTTTGTTCTTTTTTTCATTTATTTACAAAACACTATGGACTGACATAATGTGAGATTCTCTCGTCATAGTTTTACTGTCCATAGTTGACCCTCAGACATTCACATTTCCAAGACATATGCAGAATGCATAAGATAGAAAGGGATATGGTGCCGAGTGCCTTACCAGCTTAGCCAGCAGTAGGGGGGAGATGTCCTGCATTGGCTGAGCACCAGCATGCAAGACTCCAGCTTCTTCAGACCCCACATCGTTGTTCATCGACTCCACATACTTTGCGCAAGAACAAGGAACCAGAAAAAAGTCATCAGACAAGAACTACCCAACTCAGCTTGGGCTTTCCATCCAACAGAGGGGGCACCTCTATCCCCATGTAGCATAGCAAAGAATCAGTAGCACAGGTGGAGGAGGTAAGGCAACTGACTGGCGTCCAGATACTAATTCTGTTCTCTACCAAAAACAGTGTAGATAGAAACAACAAATATGGAAATTTTGTTAGGAAAAGCTAGAAGATTATGTACTGATGATGCATACTAAGTAGCATCTTTTCAATTAGTATACTCTATAGATCTATGGATGGCACCTTTTCAATTAGTATACTCTAGATGGCACCTTGAGCTATTTAAGTAAAATCAGGATGGACATAGCATTATGTCAATGAATATATGATTAGAAGCACACACATTTAATTTCAGGATTTTCACTTCACCACCGGAATACCCTCCAGTATCATCCTGTTTTTCAAAAGCAAGGGCATAAATTCGTCTCTAGCACCCAAACGAAAAGAAAGTGATATAGCAATCAATCAGTTTCAGCACAGCAATGAAAGCTCTGTGGTGTAGCTAGACAACATCTCTCTTCCATGTATTATTCTTGTTAGCAAAGTAATTTATTACATGGAACCACTGCAATATCATGGTATTTTGATCTGCTTCGTTCATTAATTTCAGAAAATACAATCAGCAGCAATAGAACATACGCAAATTTTAAACCGTTACACTAAGCCTTGTTGATTCAGTCTAGGGCTGAAATGAAATGACATGATGGATGGGCTGGGGCTGGGAAAAAACACAGTAAGAGTTACAGCTATTACTATGTGTAGACAATATAGCCTGGAGCTAAAACCTGTCAAGCATGCTAGGGATAAATTTCTAGATAATGTAGTTGTGTGTTGCCTAACTCTAATTTAACACAAAGAACTAAACTGAGACAATATACCTGTTTTGGATAAGCACCAACCCCCAGAATTGCACAGTTGAATATTTATATGCTACCAATTTGAAGTTTGGATTATCCATTTTCCACCCACCAACAGATTGTGCTAATAAAACCCAAAATAATCAAATAAAAAGAAGGCAAACTGAGCAAATGGGAGGCAAGAAAGAGTGGAAATGAAAATACCTTGACAATATAGTTGTTATGCTAGGCGGGGTAAATATGTTTGCTTGCATCTAATCAATGCTCCTATTAGCCTTCCTAACTGAAGGGCACTTTCATCCCTTCCAGTACTACTGGTTTGATAATGGCTGCTCACATGCTCTACCTAGCCCCAATTCTTTATACTGCTTGACGCCTGGACCCTAAAAAGACCCTGTCAACAGAAAATGCAAATATTAGTACAACCAAAGACAAGAGAAAGCAACAACCAGAGGATCTGGTTAGTAGGCGTACCCTGGCCTTGTTTTGTTGGATGTACGTTCAGGCGTTCAGCATCATCACCACCCTGTAAACGAACAGAGGCATGGTAATTCCACAATTAGATAGAGAAGGGAAGTGATCACGCGAGTAGTATTTAATTTGGATAAATCATTATGCTATTTAGGTGAAAGCGTGGAGGATCTACCTCATGAGCAACTGCTTTGTCCAGCTGAAGCTCGCAGCACGCGCGAGGACGTCCACTGATAAATTCTTCGGTCCTGCAAAAGTTATACAAGATAGGTGTTTATGCTTGAAGTGAAAAGCACACATGGTTAACAGCGCCATACATGCATTGATGTGTGCACTTTCCCCCCCAACAATCAGAAGACATGTGTCTTATCAGGAATTGCCAATGCGGTAACTGAAACATGCACAATATCACATAGAGTGTAGTTGTTTAAGAGGAAGCTTCATGCTAAAATGGTCATATGAAAATGAAATCTATCAGCCTACATTATCAGTCAGAGGCTTTTGGGTACAAATTAGCTCTCCTCACCTGGAAGAACAATTACAGTTATAAGTATACAAAGTCATGTTTCTTATCATGTATGCTCATGCTAATTTCCTTGTTCAGCTGTGAAAAAGGGACAATATATTTACGCCAGTCCAACTGAATGTAAAATATCTCAGTATGTCAAAACCTGAGTAATACAAAAAATTGCAGGCAATTAGGTAATGACATATATATATAGGGTTGCCTAATAGATCCCTTGGTGACATAAGGCATTGAACAATCAACAATATAGATATTGTTTTACAGTTTATACAATTTTAAATTTTCTCTTGATGCTAGGTTCAGTCCATACAGCTCACAATAGCGATGAATGGGACAACCAACATAGTGTATTTTTGCTCTGCATACCTGAACTATAGGAGATCTACCTTAACAGTTTATACTTCAATCTGTCTGTGGTCATCAAAGCATGACATAGGTCTCTAAAATTGAATCTTACATTTCATTAAACATATCGGGTATGAAACCAAACAGAAGAAGCCACTGTAACTTTCGCAGCTTTCAGTGTATTGTTGCCATAGTGCCTGTCTTTCTTCTGCTCAGCTTCTACAGCATCCAATGCTCAAGCACAGAGCACTGCACTCGTTAATCATGCCTATGCTGTGGCTTATCAATGATTCTTGGGGTCCTGTGCCCGCACATCTTCATCTTCTTAATAAAAAAAGCAGGAAGAAAGTCCCTCTTATAACAACTTGAGGTAAAAATTCGGTGGACACCTTTCAGGGCATTAAAAAAATTATCAATTACTGATCTAGCACTTGTGTGTCCCCAAACGGCAAGGAAGAGCAAGCATCATAGAAGAATTCTAAAAACCAAATCTAATTGAGGACAAAAAAACTCAATCACGTCAAACAAAACGTTATAAAAAGAAACCACCCGAAAAGCTAATCCGTGCGAGATTTACCTGAAGATGCTCCATCGGTTGGATGTTGGCTGCAATGTATCCCCGAACAGGCGGCGTTGGGAGGAGCTGGGGTCCGCCTCGGCCTCCGCGTCGACTCCGCCTTTGCCGGCGGCGGCGGGGGGAGAAAGCGCCGTCCCCCCCGACCTCCACCATGCTGCCGCCACGCCTTTGGCCTCCAAGACACACACAGATCCGTGAGAGAAGCAAGAGATGGGAAGATAAGAGAAGATAACGCACCAACAATGCACAAACCATGGGGTCGGGCTGGCGCCGGCGGGAAGTCGTTCTCCGTCCGCTGGGAGGAACCAAAGCCAGTCGCGGCACTTGCAGGGAGTGGCGGCGGCGGCGAGGCCTCGGTGAGGACAGGGGCGGGGATGGCGCTCGGGCGCGCGACCTCGGCGGGCGGCAGCGCTACCCCCAAAGTAAAGGGGGGGTGCTTGGCGACGCGACCTCGGTGGGGCGGCGCTCAGTGGGGATGAGGCGGCGGCGGCCGGTGGGAGAAGGAAGCACGTTTAGGTCAGAGAAGCTGGAATGCTCGGTATATATTTGAACGCCGGATGGACCTATCACCGCACGGAGCTCCATCCACCGGCGCGGCCCCACCGGCGTGGCCTTCGGCGAATCCGAGTCGACAACGACGCCTGCCCAGCTCCCACCAATCTCAACTCGACAAAGCAGGTCGCCGGAACAATCGCCCGCCTCCATCATACCGCCCCTAGCCACAACCCCTGTCACCTCCAAGCGGGGCACACGGTAGTCGGGCCCTCTAGTCATCGGGTGCGGGTTCGCACCAGCGCACAAGGCCACGGCAGGCGAGCGTACGGCGGAGCTCAGTCCTCGTTCCACCTCCGGCGCTGAACAGTACATCCGGTCGAACCACCACCCCCGCCAAGCGGGGCTCACCGGCGGGTCCTCCCAGTCAGCCGGCGCGGGCTCGCGGCACACTGGCGCACACAGCGCAGGCTCGCGCGAGGCGCCGCGCGTCGGGCGGCGCGGGCAGCCCTCGGATGGAGAATCCGGCGGCCAACAGTGTTTCCGGCGACGTGTCAGGGCGACGCCGCGTCGAGGCCCGCGGCTCTAAAGACAGTAAATACACTGATGAGTATGTGTTGTACTATAGCATGCATATGTGTACTCGTGTTAAACATCATTTTTTATGCAGAGTATGTACACATCATCTTTTATGAAACTGTATTGAGTATATGTACATGCTTGTAGAGTAATGAGTATATGGGGTCCATAATGTATGCGAACGTACCATCTCTCAAAACAGTCTATCTATCAAAGTATAATAAAATAGTATGAACATATACTCTCTTGTCATGAAAAGTACATACATATAGTCAGTATGAATGCATACGTCATGAAATGTATATAAATATACTCAGTATATGAATGCATACGTCCTTCTAAAAAATAGTATGGACACATACTTATGTGTGTATATATCTGAGCATACCCACCAGCGGCATCTGGAAGACATATTTGAAATTTTCAAATGCAGCCATCGACCGAAGTTCACGCAACCCGATTCAAATAGGTAGACGTGTCACAACGACATAACAGTAAATATATTATTTAAATAGCCCCCTTTAAATAGCCCCCTAATTAGATGGAATCCGGTATTTGCATGCCGAACGTGATTAGATCCGATTCCAGCAAAACCCACTAGAGGAGTAACGGTCGCACAATGTCTCCGTTAGCTATGTTAGTAGGAGTAGATACTCCCGGGAGTATAGAAAACTCACCCTATATATATATATATATATCAAGAATTAATGGACTTGCCATGAAGGTTTTTTTATTTTGAAACATATAAACTTTGCCGGAATATTAGTTCCTATGCAACTATGCAAGCATTTATTCCATTTTTTTTAATATCAAACACGCACAGAAGCTCAAATGGACATGAAGCACCACAGCTGTGGATCCATTCGGGGGGAAGGGGAAAAAAAAAGTGTAGCGGATCCGGCAACTGGAGAAGAAGACGCACGCACGGGGCAAGATGGGCCGCTGAGGTCCACCTGGGAGACACGAGAAAATACCCGGTACTCGGGCCCAGACTGGCTATAGTGTGTATTAGGCCCATTTATTTCCCTGATGTAATGTAGCAGCAGTCTGAGTGCAGAGAACAGGGTTTGCCGGCCAGGACCGGGAAAAGCGAGCAAGCTCTCCATCGGAGATGCATTATTGCAAATTGCTGCGGGCATTCGGATTTTCCTCGCTCACGGGCTCGTCACAGTGCGGATACGCCTCGTTGGCTTGCCGTTGATTCGTTCACTCACAGCACAGTAGAGCAGAGCAGAGCTGAGCTGAGCTGCTGGTGCACGTAGTAGAGGTAGCCATAGCGCACGAGGTGCACGTAGTAGAGGTAGCATCAGCAGCAGAGCAGAGACAGAAAGCTCTTCATTAACTGCCGCGCCCACGCCCACCACCGGGTCGTCTTGTCGCGCGGCTACCGGCGCGCCACGTCTCGCTCTCGGCGTACAGTACGTCGCGTGCTCTGCTGTGCCTGCACACTGGAGTAGTCCCCTCTACTACAAACTCTGCCGTCCGTGCATGGTCCAGCCCCTTGCTGATACACGCAGTACAGCCTCGGCCCTGGTGGCCGGCCGGCCGGTGCCCCCAACAAATTCCACCGTGAAGTTGCCGTGTTACCTACCGCGTGTTGCAAGTGCAACCTAGGCCCTAGCTACCACGACTGCTAGCTACTACTGTACAAGCAACATTGTGGGGGGTCTACAAGAAACAGCTCGACTAAAATAAAGGAAGAGAAAAGAAAGCGAAGCATATCTCCGGCCTGTTTCCTAAAAAAATGTAGTCAAAACGAATATAAGAATTAAGAAGTCATTTCCTGGCCAAAAGAAAAATAAATCATACACACAAGGTCGGCTTCACGAAACAAAATCCTCTCATAGATACTGAAAAAGGACACATCCACATCCTTAACCTTAATGAACAACCTTAAAGAAAAAAGGTAGCTTGGTCGAACAAAACCTTAGGCTTCACGACAATAAATGAATTCAATTAAATATAGCCATGGAAGAATAGTTGAGTACTACCTTAGAAATTCGGGAAAAAAAAAACTAACGCTCGCTCGAGTGTTCAAACATTAGATTGTTCTCATCTCTTTTCTTCCACACCACCCACCCCCCCCCTCCCTCCATCTTCGATGGGCTTAGAGAAAAAATTTAGAGGAGGCAGGCAGCCTCGGTGGTGGGGATGGGAGAGACGGTGACGAGGCGACCATAGCCATGGCGGGGTGGAGGGGGGGGACTAGAGGTTGCCGCTGGGCGAGTAGGGCCTCACTTGGGCTCGGCGGCCGATTGTGCTCACGGCAAGGGTGGTGGGCGACCATGGCCATGGTGTCGAGAGGAAGAACATGCGTGAAGAAGGAAATCAAGTGTTTTGCCAGGAGGATGGGGTGTTAGATATATTCTAGAAATACAGTAATTCAAAGAACAACTTCAAAATTAATACAATTGTAGTACTGTATGAATATTGTACACATATGTTGATTGGAGTTAGTATATGTATGGTAGTAAAAAAAAAATGTAGAGAGCTAGATATTAAATTACACTACAGGAAGGACAAAATTAAATTAATGATGTGATTTGATGGTGGTGTTCCTATCATGTGTGTGTCAATATTACTTCTTAAAAAAACTATAACCACTTGTTGAACTATCTGTCGAAACGTCAAAACATGCATGGGAACGACAATTGACATTCATTTGTGCATTGTACTCTCCATTAAAAATTGTAATTAGTTTTGATTTTTTTCTATGTTCATAGCTTTTGCTATATATCTATATATAAAATATATGTAGACACATAAAAGCTATGAATTTTAAAAGTGAATAATCTTAAAAAATAAAAATTATCAGACGTTCGAACAATATTTTTCTCCCACACCAAATCACAGTTGGCTTATAAGTCCAGCTGAACAGTCCGAAAAAAATCTTAGGCTTCATGACAACTTATGAATTTGAATAAAAATAGGTACAGAATTGTATGGATAATTGAGTACCTTAAATTTTTTTAACATCTGTAGAAGTGGTTGCTTCTGTTTCTTTCAAATCCAATAATTCAAAGAGGGAGGAGGGAGGGAGAACAACTTCAAAATACAATTGTAGTACCATATGAAAGATATATAAGAAAAATACAAGAAGATACCCTTGGCGGCTATCTGCAGGAAAACAACAAAGATGACAACTACTGAGAATGCATAAGCCAGCACACACAATGCACCGCACGACTAACACACGAACTCCAAATCTAAAATATGCATCTACTTCCTCCGTTTTAAATTATAAGTTATTTTAATTTTTTTGATACATCAATTTTACTATATATCTCTAAATATATAGTAAAATGGATTAAAAAAGTCAAAACGACGAGGAAGTTCCAAACATGGTCATCCAAGCCAGCTACCGCCACCATGTCAATGGCCCCTCCACTGATCTAATAACCTTATCATAGGTAATGCCGCTGCTGTGTCTTATTGGCAACCGCATCTTCACTTCGCGACATTACACAACACTTTTTGAGAGAAATATGACATGACACTGCTAAATGAGAGTTTTCAAGAAGGTAAAATGATAGCGTGCTTGAAGAGAACTGCCGGGAGTTCAAAGGTACAATCACGCCATATACGAACGATATATATATATATATATATATATATATATATATATATATATATATATATATATATATAGACTCCAGATGATGCCACGTTGGGCCACATGCATACTGAGACGTGTCACGCAACGTATGTTTTCGTAGATTCCATCCGGATATGCTTACCATGCCGCAGTGCTCACCTAGTATTAGACGTATAGGCGAGGCGCACCGTGTTCAGTCAGGAGCAAGCCGTGACGCACGACGACGGCGCCGTCCCGTCCCTTCTCCTCCTAACCTTGACGGCAAGCCCATTCTTCATGTGAAATATGATGGACAGCTTGGGCTCCACGACGTGGCCCGGCACCACCTCGACGGCGAAGTTCCACAGCACGGCCGCCGCCACTGTCTTCATCTGCACGAACGCCATCTCCTTGCCGAGGCACGTCCGCGGGCCGGCGTTGAAGGAGATGAACTTGTAGGACGGCTCGTACCGAAGCTTGGTGCCTTCCTCGTTGAGCCATCTCTCGGGGCGGAACTCCATGCAGTCCTTGCCCCACACGCCCTTCATCCTGCCCATGGAGTAGTTGAACACCAGCACCTTGTCCCCTGCCCTGAGCTCCTTCCCGTTCGGCAGCACGTCGGCGGCCGCCGCGACCTTGTGCTCGAACGGCACGGACGGGTACAGCCTCAAGCACTCGCTCAGCGCGGCGTGCAGGTAGACCAGGCTGCCGAGCTCGCTCGCGTCGAAGCTCACCATGCCACCATCATCTGCGCCAGCTGCTTTATTCCGGCGTGAAGCGACGATGGGCGCGAGCTCGTCCAGCAGTTTCTGCTCGACGTGAGGGCTCTTGGAGATGAGGTAGAAGAACCACGACAGCGCCGCGCCCGTGGTGTCGCGGCCGGCGAGCAGGAGGTTCACCGTCGTGTCGCGTAAGAACACGTCGTCGTTTGCATCGTCACTCGAGTCCTCGTGACACATGAAGGACGACAGCAGGTCAAACGAGCTGCTGACGCCTTCGCCTTCTCTGAGCTTGTCGGCCCTGCGTTTTGCGATGGTGGTGGCGACGAAGCCGTCGATCGTCCTCCGAGCTGCGGCCATCTTCTTCTCCTGCCCTACCTCCAGCACGTTCATCAGCTTCCAGCACGCCGTGGGGATGATGTGCCGGAGGAAAAGCGTCTCCAGCGCGTCGTCCATGGCGCGCGCGAAGGGGACCACGGGCAAGCCGACCGAAAGGCACCCAGGGTCGACGCCGAAGACGAGAGTGCATGTCAAGTCGAACGTCAGCCTCAGGAACACGTCGTGCAGGTCGCACGGCGGCGACCTGCTGCTTCCCTCGTCGTCGGCGGCTGCGTGGTGGGCGAGGAAAGGCAGGAGGCTCCTCTCCACCTTCTCGCGACTGCACCGCGCCGTGAAGGCTCGGAACTGAGGGCCGGCCATGAGCATCTGAGTTTTCACTCGCTGGCGCCGCCACGACTCCCCGTCGGCGTTGAAGATGCCGCCGCCAAGGACGTCGAAGATCACGGCGAACTCTTCGCCTTTAGGGTAGTTGGCGAAGTTGGACGTGAAGATGTGGCGCACGTTGGAGAGGTCGCAGGTGATGAAGTACCGCAGGCCGGTGCGACCGCCGCGGGCTTCGAAGTTGTAGCTCGCGCCGGCGAGGACGCCGGTGGCCCAGTCGTGGAAGTGGTGGATGTGGGCGACCAAGCCGGGGAGATGCCCGAGTATTGGCCATTCGGTCGGCTCCAAAGGGCTCGTTTTCTTAGATTGCAAGTGGCGGTAGTACAGGGTGATGAGGAAGCAGAGAACAAGGGCCAGCTCTATCAACAGGAAAAACGGCTCCATGTCTGGTCTGGAATGAGATGGAATGGAAGGATCACGGTGCAACTCAACACGTCTATTTGTAAGCGACTGAGCGAGTACTAGACTGTGTAGGCCATGGATTTTTGAGCGGCATGGCTATTTTGAGCTAGGCTGAAAGGTGAGACGTCTGCTGTCAGTGCTTCAGCAAGTGATATATATTTAATAAGTCTAGTATAATAGACATATGATTGGTCTTATCGTTTTCATGTGTCTTCTGCTTCTCCTTGCAACAAAATGCAGAAAGAGAATACACTATCCGAACGTAGCATCCAAAATTTTATTTGTACTTTCCTAGTGGATAGAATATGCGTGGTTTTGATTGGTGAACCTGATTTTTCTTAAAAAAAAATTGTATGAAGCTCGAGGTAGATTGGACGTTCGTGTCATTGTCACTTGCGAAAAAAAAATCCAATCAATAATGATAAAGTCTAGATTTATTTTTATGAATATATTTATGAATATATATCTATACCTATCCATATTTCTATATTCTATATATCTATATCTATATACTATCTTATATTTGCAAACCCAACTACAAGTGTTATCTCAATATGCAACCCATCCACATTATTTCTCACTAACTATCTACATCATCTTTCACTAATGCGATGTTTGACAATAACTTTTAATCGATTAATGCAAGTCATCTACATCATCTCCACTAAGTGCAAAAGGCTACTCCCTAATTTTTTTAATAAATGTGAAGGGCGACAATCTTTTTGTCGCGGAGTTTGGAAGTGGACGTGATCTGGATCGGGTGCTGCAAGGATCTCCATGGATGGTGGGTAAATATGCTGTACTCCTTCAGGAGTATAACGAGAGACTCACTGCTGCAGAAATAGTTTTTGACACGATGGATATTTGGGTTCGGATCCTTAATCTTCCCCTAGGCTGGATGAATCGTACGCGAGGGGCGAGGGCCATGGGGTTGATTGGGAACGTGATCAAAATGGATGTCGATGCAGATAGCAAAGCTAGTGGTGCCTTTCTGCGTGCTAGAGTGGCAATTGAAATTGATAAACCGGTCAGGAGAGGAGTTCTCCTTCGGATGAGCAAGAACGAGGAGCCTCGCTGGTTTACTGCACAGTATGAGAAGCTTCCCTATATTTGCTTTGCGTGTGGTAAGATGGGGCATTCAGAGCTTGAGTGCCCAACGCCGGCTGAAAGGGATGATGAAGGCAAACTCCCTTATGATGTGCAACTGAGAGCCCCAGAGGATAGATGAAGGAGAGTGCAGTCATTTGCTGGGGCTGCGGCAGAGTCGTACGGCAGTGGATCGTCCTCGGCGTCTAGGCCGCCTAGGCCTAACAGCCGCTCGGACGGAAGGGGTTCGAGATCAGGCTCTCAAGCATCTGACAGTATGATGGGGGAGGCAGATGAGCCAGAGGTTCAGTCTCCGCTGAAACAGAATCTGGCAACTGATCGTCCGGAAGCGAGAGGGACCGGTTCTGGAGCCAGTAGGTGCCTGGACTTGCAGGATGATGGGGAGCAGCGTAATCAGGCTCGAAAAAGGAAATCAAAAGTGGTACCCCAGCCTGCTCAGAACCTTGACTTGAACGTTCCCCTGGGAGGTTCGGGTGCGCTCGTGCCAGCAGGCTTGGTGAATTCACGAGTTAACCAACTTGACCCCAGCACAGAGAGTGGGGGAGGGAGTATGATCGAGACCTTGAAGAAGCAGAAGCGTGGCAGTACTACAAACCCAGGATCGGCGGCGGCTGCGAAAGGCAGCCTCCGCCAGGAGCAATGAATCTGCTAAGTGTGAACTGCCGGGGCTGCGGGCAGCCCGAGGCAGTTCAGGAGATCCGCCAGCTGGTGGCGGAGAAAAAGCGCGCTGTTGTGTTTTTTATGGAGACGAGAATGAGTGAAGAACGTGCTCTTGGCTTGAAACGCGATCTTGGCTTCCATAATGCGATCGCCGTCAAGTCGGAGGGCCTGAGTGGAGGCTTGCTGCTGCTTTGGAGGCAAGGAGTGGTTGTTGCTGAGATGAGCAAATCACGGACTCATATTGACGTCCTGGTGTTGTGGCAGAACCTTCTAAATTACATGGCCCACAAGCACCTGACATTGTCCCTAAGACCTCTGTCAGCCGTACACTGCGGTACCACATAACCTAAAAGAGTTACGTCGGGTGGACCCCCGATAAACCACGTTTCTTCCGGGATCGATACTTACGAGAGACATCACAAAGATTACGGCGGTTTTCATACAAAATACCAGAGTAGCGGAAGACTTACAATAACTTAATTTACAAACCTTTTGTTAAACTTATACAAACCAGAGTAGCATTATTACAAAACAGCGGAAGTATCATTACGTAACCTTATTACAATCACACAACGAAAGTGCCCCCCCCCAGGGCCACACAATCTATTCATCAACAAACTCTTCCTCGATCACCGTCATGCAACAAGGGCCGTAGCACACTTGTTCACACGGTTCACCCGCAACAGGGGGTTGAACAAACCCCGAGTACAAAAAAGTACTCCATAAGACTTACCCGTCCAAAAATTGGGGAGAAGACTCAGGAATGCTGGCTAATAGGAGTCAAGGTAAGGCTTTAGCAAGATCAAATGACGCATTTGCAAAAGAGACTAAGCCAGTCCTTACTTTACTACATCAATCACTTGTCAACCAAGTATCGGATTCAAAACTTTCCATCATCAACTTCCATTATTACTACGATGCTGGTGCTAGGATCACGGCTCCCATATCGTGGAGCACACGACGATTCGAATCGCTTAATATACCCAGCTGGGGCTTCCTAGCCACACGATGTATGCAGGACCAGACATCTTACATACATCAACTCACGCTTGCATTTCTCCCAGCCAGAACGGGTCCTAGCCACGAGGTACAGTACACCATCTCCCTACGCCGCGGTCCCCTTCCACGGTGGCCCCGTAGGATGGGTACACGCTACTCTCGTCCCGGTATCCGTTCTCGTCAAAGATAGTACAAGGGAGCTTACCGCCATTAGCATGCGACTAGTACTATCCAATAACCTCATGATCCCAGGGCCAAGGCAACGAACGGTGCTTAACCGACTCACAAGTGGACGACACTACACCGGGGCACTAGCCCTTCCCCCGGTGCAAGTCACTCCACCCGGTCTCGATTTATCCATCATCATGCTCTTGTGGTGTATCCTTGACCCCGTCGGAACAAGGATAGACGACAAGCAACATCAGGTTTTCGTAATTGCCCCCAAGGGGGAACTTTTGTTATCACATCTTTAAAAACATTTCATAAAGCCTGTGCTATTTGCAGGGCTAAGCATGCACTAGCATTTTTGAAATCAAAACAGATATCCAGGGTATATATCAAGGTATGGTAAATGCACCAAATTAGGTGATCACACAACTCCTGTTACCTAATGCATCACATCATCAACATACAATATAAAAGCTTTTCGAAATACAAGGCAGGGTTTAAATGCATCCGGGGCTTGCCTTGGGGCTCGACGAAGTTAGGTGCAGTGATGACACTGTCGAGATCAGGACCAACCTCCTCACGCCGAACACCTTCTTCAGACGGTACGGCTACACGATTGAGATGCATGATTACAAAGGCAAGAGTAAAAAGAGCATGCGCTAATGATGCAACGATTGTTAACCGATCTTGAGTACAACTTTCCTTCAC
The DNA here is from genome assembly GCA_015844335.1 of Chrysopogon serrulatus. Lineage (NCBI taxonomy): Eukaryota > Viridiplantae > Streptophyta > Magnoliopsida > Poales > Poaceae > Chrysopogon > Chrysopogon serrulatus. Next base: position 75,966 of record JADLZL010002462.1, on the reverse strand, counting down.
GGTATAGTTGCACTAAGAAGGTATGACTAGCGTCGACGACGACGGACTAGCGATACGCAATCAACATAAAATGCCGAAGGTCATTAGGGTTAATGACCTAGGGTCATCACTCAATCCCAAAATCAAGCAACGCTAACAGTGATTAAGAGTGATTACTAATTTATTGACCATTTTACAGTCGTTGAAAGCCGCTAATTAACTTACTAATTGGGGATTAATTAAACCCTAATTAACCACATGATTAATTAATTAAACATTAATTAATTAAAGGGTTAATTAAGCATAATACAAGACTTAATCAAAACTTAACCAAACTTCACAATTAAGATCATTATCACCTAATAAGCTCACAAAACAAATTTCAAAATTTTTGGACTTATATTTTAATTATTAAAAATCATGGAAGTTGCCTTTATTAATTTAAAGAGCTATTTAAAGCACAATTAAATTTTATTGAAAAACCATAGTTAGTATTTTTCCTAGGTAGTGCATCACTCAAGGAACACAGACATATTTTTGTTTTATTTTTAACTGCCCAATTAAAATTATTATGAAAAAAGACAAAACTCAGCATTTAAAAACATAAAAGAAAAAGGAAAAACACTTCTCCTCTCTTCGCAGGCCACTTTGTGGCGCCCAAGCCGCCTTTGCACAGTGTCGGCCCGGCCTGCTCAGCGCTGCGCGCGCCCCGCTCCGGCCGAGCCCACGCGCGCCTCCTTCTCTCCTTCTTCTCTCGCCGACATGCCGGCCCGCATGTCGGCACCTTCTCCCTCCCCTTCTTTTCTCCCGGGCCGAGCAGAGACGGCGCGGCGCGCCGGCGTTTGCTCTCCGGCGCGGGGATCCCTCCGACGAAGCCAATCGCAAAAACGGATTCCTCTCACCCTCCCGATCACGACAAGGTGTCACACGGCTACTCTACACCACCGGGCGCGCGAGCAACGGCGCGAGGCGGCCCGAGCAAGACGGGCGGCGGTGGCACCACGGCGTTGAACCGATACTCGCTCGGATTGATCAAGACCAGGGGTAGGGGTGCAAGAGGAGGCTCACCACGACTTGTGCTCGCGTTGATTAGGCTTGGAGGTGCGCCGAGGTGACCGGACGCAAAGTGAAGCGAGCCTCGGCGGGGCGCGGGCGGCCGGCCCGGAAGATGATCCCGCTTACAAGCAATCCCTTGAAGCGCTTCAACTTGCTCTTCCCGGTGCAAACGATGATAGGATCGTGGGCGGAGGTGAGTGCGCGAGCAGAGGGATGGAAGTGGAGTGGCGAAGGCCAATTTTGCCGGCGACGACTTGGCCGGCGGCAGCGTGTGGGAGAGGAGAAAGAGAAATTGGCGTACCGGACGCCTTTTATATAGACAAGGATGCACCGTGGAGTTAGCTAGCGACGCCACGACCGGCCAGGGTTGGTTTCGCAGATTGCCGGCGAGGAAGCGAGAAGAGCCACGGCGGCGCCGGCAAAGAAGGTTCGGCATGGGCAGCGGCAGTGTCCCCCCCCTCCCACCGTTGAACACTGTAGCACGTAGACAGCTCATCCATTTTCTTTTTCAAAATTACTCCAAAACTTTGAACTGAACTCAAAATTTTCCAAAAATACAGATTGTCCAGAATTTTGTGCTCTACAACTTTCATTAAAGAAGTTTTGTCAAAATCCAAACAATTTTTGAATTGCATTTCAAATTTGAAAATAAACTCAAATTCTAGTTTTTGGGATTTCAAAATTACTTTTGAATTTTGAATAAAAGATGAAAATCTCCAAAAATAAAAGTTTTTCCATTTCTCAAGATCTACAACTTTCATGTAGAAAGTTTTTCATGAAAATGAATAATTTTTGAAATTGAGTTGGAAACTCAAAAGGGACACTTTTCAATTTAAAGAACTTTTGAATTTATTTAAAATTTTATTCAAAAACTTGAAAAACTTTGTATACCAAAGTTGTAGAGCTCCAAGAGATGCACAAACTGTATTTTTGAAGTTTTCCCAAATTTTGAATATTTTGAGATGAAATTTAGAAAAGGGATAAAAGGCTTTTAAAAATTTGGATTTTGAAAAGGATTTTCAAATTGGATTTTTGGGCAATTAATTAATGAAGTTGTGGCACTTTTCAAACCCAACCAATAGCATACTTTCAAAGTACAAACTTCATACTTTGAAATGGTGCCATTGGTTAGCAACTTTTATTTAGAAAATTAATTATGGTTAACTCACCAAAATTGAAAGTGAAATTCTAATTCCAACACTTAGCCACTCGAGCTAGGGTTTAGAATTTGAATTCCAAATTCAAATTTGATTCTTTCTTTTGCACCATTTGACTTGTAAAACTTGGTTAGGGTGTAAGAAAGAGTTAGCCAAACACTTATACACACCAGGGGTTGCTTTTAGTTGATCACTTTTAAAATCCAAATCAAACATGTGGATGGAAGCTAAATGATGCATACATACACATACGATATAAAAGAGCACAAACAACCCTAACATTAAAAAAAACTTGTTTTAATTGTTTGCATTAGGGTTTTCTAATGATGAATGCTCATACAATGATGATGATGACATGGCAGATTTAGGTTAACGTAACACCTGGGGGTGTTACATTATATTCCCAACAAAAGGAATCTCGTCCCCGAGATTCAAAGCTTAGGGCTAAGTAATAGAAAAGAAAATGTATCAAGTAGACACATCTTACATGGTTTCATAAGGGAGGTAGAAGGGTTCATATTACAAGTCTCATGTTTTTAAAAGTCACAATTCTTAGAAACGAATCGTGGCTTAGGAGAAGGAAAGAAGAATCTCCTAAAAATGCTCATTCAAGAATTTCTTCAACCAACTTATTCCAAAGATCACCTCTATGTTTTGATCCTTCAAGCATTACCATCGAATTGAGGAGATAGAGATATACTCCAAGAAATATAGAAACTTGGTATATCATTTCTCGTATATGTATACGTTCTCCCGACGATTATACCAAAAACTAATCTTTAATTTCGGTTATGCGGACTTCATGCTTTGTAACAAAAGTACGATTGATGAATGTATGCGATGCACCAGAATCAAATAATGTAAGTCTTGGGGTGACTGGTGACGGAAACATACCCATAAAAACAGATTCTCCTTTAAGAACATCTCCAAAGGAACGTGATACACCCGCCCAGGTTTTCTCCCGGCATTTACCTTCGGGACATGCTGTGATTTACCCCTGCCTTGGCCCTGATGCTGCTGACTGCTCCACCCTTGCTGGAGGTTGGAGGTATTCTGGATTGGGTAGGGGCAATATCTTACATAGTGTGGCTCTCCACAATTAAAACAGCGACCTCTACTAGTGGGCCGAAGCCCGGGGAGTTGATGGAGTGGGAGTTCGAATACCCTGGGTATTCGGCTGTTGGGGATAGGTGGTGGTAGCAGGATGAGTGTTCTCCTGCTGCCTGTAAGCTTGCTGCTGCTGCTGCGGGTAATGATAAGATTGATGGCTTTGCTGCTGCTGTGGTGGATAGTAATAGGGTTGGTGACTTTGTTGGTGCTGTGGATAGCGGGATGGCTGGTGGGTATGCTTTGGTAGGGTGGAACATAACCTTCCGACGTTTACGGTTTCCGCCGGATGGGTTGGAGAAAGCACGCCGCTCTTCACTCTTACGTTTAAGCATGGATCTTTCATAAGATATGGCGATATCCACCGCCTCATAGAAAGTGGCGCTTGGGTTGGCGATAAGGTGAGTTTCAATATCACTCTTTAAACCCCGAATAAAACATTTCTTTTTCTTGATGTCCGTATCCACATGTTCCGGTGCATACCGTGATAGATGACTAAACAGATTCACATACTTGCACCACCGATCGACCACCTTGTTTTATTGCTAGAAACTCTTCCAAATTTTTGCTTGCATCACTCCGTCGAATAAAATGCTTGACGGAAGGCATCTTGAAACATAGCCCAAGTGACTTGTTGTCCTGGGTTGACGTGCTAGAAAGTTTGCCCACCATGCCGATGCAGGGGCCTCTCAACCGTTGGGCAAAGAAACTTGGGTTTTTACAGGTCGGGACAACCCTCTAACAGGTCAAACTTTAGATTTATAATCCGAAGCCAATCATTAGCCTCCAAAGGTTCCTCGGCCCGTGAACACCGGGCGACGAGTCTCGATGAAGTCCGCATATGTGATTTCGTCGTGATTACGGCGACCATGATTCTCATGTGGGGCATTCTCGATTTTTTCGACTCATTTCCCCGTAGCATACGGGCATTCTCTCCTAGTGGGCATTTACTAACGCCGCTACTTGCATCGCCCAAAGACTGGGGTGCTTTGGTGGTGCTGCGGGACCGCACCTTCCTCGTGTGAAGAACCAAAGACGAGTGTTGCCGGTTTCTCTGTTATAGACGAGATCATATTTATACACAAGCAAAGCCTATAAGATTGAGATCCTTAGGGCTTGCAAGAATAGGATTGATTTTTACTTAGCCCAACCACTTGTTATCGGAGATATGATTCTTTAAACAAGTGAAATAAATATGATGCATGATCGGACCTACGGATCAAGCAAAAGACTTTTTAAAGTAACATAAGCATTCTTTTTAATAATATAGGGCAAAAAGGAAAACAACATGATACTCCGCTTAAGACTCTTTTTAAATAGCACCTAGTAAGGCTACTAGAAAGAATTAAGACGGAGCGAAGCAATTTGGACTAAACCACCTTTAACCTTTGGATCCAAAACATTTTGAAGTTTTTGAAAAGTAATACTGTGAGTATCTTTGTAAATACCGCTCGATACCCTCTCGTGGGCGTAACCCTTCTAAATTACATGGCCCACAAGCACCGACATTGTCCCTAAGACCTCACATCGGCCACTGTGTACCACATAACCTAAAAGAGTTCTGTCGGGTGGACCCCCGATAAACCACGTTTCTTCCAGGATCGATACTTACAGAGACATCACAGTATTACGACAGTTTTCATACAAAATACCAGAGTAGCGGAAGACTTACAATAACTTAATTTACAAACCTTTTGTTAAACTTATACAAACCGTAGTAGCATTATTACAAAAAACAGCGGAAGTATCATTACGTAACCTTATTACAATCACACAACGAAAGTGCCCCGCCTGAGGGCCACACAATCTATTCATCGAAGAAACTCTTCCTCGATCACCGTCATGCAACAAGGGCCGTAGCACACTTGTTCACACGGTTCACCCGCAACAGGGGTTGAACAAACCCTGAGTACAAAAAGTACTCCGCAAGACTTACCCGTCCAAAAATTGGGGAGAAGACTCAGGAATGCTGGCTAATAGAGTCAAGGTAAGGCTTTAGCAAGATCAAATGACGCCTTTGCAAAAGAGACTAAGCCAGTCCTTACTTTACTACATCAATCACTTGTCAACCAAGTATCGGATTCAAAACTTTCCATCATCAACTTCCATTATTACTACGATGTCTTTGGTGCTAGGATCACGGCTCCCATATCGTGGAGCACACGACGATTCGAATCGCTTAATATACCCACCGGGGCTTCCTAGCCACACGATGTATGCGAGGACCGGACATCTTACATACATCAACTCACGCTTGCATTTCTCCCAACCGGCCCAGCGGGTCCTAGCCACGAGGTACGGTACACCATCTCTCCCTACGCCGCGGTCCCCTTCCACGGTGGCCCCGTAGGATGGGTACACGCTACTCTCGTCCGGTATCCGTTCTCGTCAAAGATAGTACAAAGGGAGCTTACCGCCATTAGCATGCGACTAGTACTATCCAATAACCTCATGATCCCGGGGCCAAAGCAACGAACGGTGCTTAACCGACTCACAAGTGGGCGACACTACACCAGGGCACTAGCCCTTCCCCGGTGCAAGTCACTCCACCCGGTCTCGATTTATCCATCATCATGCTCTTGTGGTGTATCCTTGACCCCGGCTCGGAACAAGGATAGACGACAAAAGCAACATCGAGGAGTTTTCGAATTGCCCCCAAGGGGGAACTTTTGTTATCACATCTTTAAAAACATTTCATAAAGCCTGTGCTATTTGCGGGGGCTAAGCATGCACTAGCATTTTTGAAATCAAAACAGATATCCGGGGTATATATCAAGGTATGGTAAATGCACCAAATTAGGTGATCACACAACTCCTCGTTACCTAATGCATCACATCATCAACATACAATATAAAAGCTTTTCGAAATACAAGGCAGGGGTTTAAATGCATCCGGGGCTTGCCTTGGGGCTCGACGGTTAGGTGCGAGTGATGACACTGTCGAGATCGGGACCAACCTCCTCCCGCGCCCGAACACCTTCTTCGAGGGCAGTGCGGCTACACGATTGAGATGCATGATTACAAATGCGGTAGTAAAAGAGCATGCGCTAATGATGCAACGATTGTTAACGATCTTGAGTACAACTTTCCTTCACGGTATAGTTGCACTAAGAAGGTATGACTAGCGTCGACGACGACGGACTAGCGATACGCAATCAACATAAAATGCCGAAGGTCATTAGGGTTAATGACCTAGGGTCATCACTCAATCCCAAAATCAAGCAACGCTAACAGTGATTAAGAGTGATTACTAATTTATTGACCATTTTACAGTCGTTGAAAGCCGCTAATTAACTTACTAATTGGGGATTAATTAAACCCTAATTAACCACATGATTAATTAATTAAACATTAATTAATTAAAGGGTTAATTAAGCATAATACAAGACTTAATCAAAACTTAACCAAACTTCACAATTAAGATCATTATCACCTAATAAGCTCACAAAACAAATTTCAAAATTTTTGGACTTATATTTTAATTATTAAAAATCATGGAAGTTGCCTTTATTAATTTAAAGAGCTATTTAAAGCACAATTAAATTTTATTGAAAAACCATAGTTAGTATTTTTCCTAGGTAGTGCATCACTCAAGGAACACAGACATATTTTTGTTTTATTTTTAACTGCCCAATTAAAATTATTATGAAAAAGACAAAACTCAGCATTTAAAAACATAAAAGAAAAAGGAAAAACACTTCTCCTCTCTTCGCGGGCCACTGTGCGGCCCAAGCCGCCTTGCACAGTGTCGGCCCGGCCTGCTCAGCGCTGCGCGCGCCCGCTCCGGCCGAGCCCACGCCGCGCCCCTCCTTCTCTCCTTCTTCTCTCGCCGACATGCCGGGCCCCCGCATGTCGACTCCTCCCTCCCTTCTTTCTCCCGGCCGAGCAGACGGCGGCGGCCTGCCGGCGTTTGCTCGCCCGGCGGGGATCCCTCCGACGGCCAATCGCAAAAAACGGATTCCCCTCTCACCCTCCCGATCACGACAAGGTGTCACACGGCTACTCTACACCACCAGGGCGCGAGCAACGGCGGCCGGAGGCGGCCCGGCGGCGCACGGCGGCGGTGGCACCACACGCGTTGAACCGATACTCCGCCCAGATTGATCAAGACCAGGGGTAGGGGTGCAAGAGGAGGCTCACCACGACTTGTGCTCGCGTTGATTAGGCTTGGAGGTGCGCCGAGGTGACCGGACGCAAGTGAAAGCGGCTTCGGCGGCGCGGCGGCCGGCTCCGGGAAGATGATCCCGCGTGCGCAACTTCGGCGCTCTCAACTTGCTCTTCCCTGCAAACGACGATAGGATCGTGGCGGAGGTGAGTGCGCGAAAGCAGAGGATGGAAGTGGAGTGGCGAAGGCCAATTTTGCCGGGAGGACAGACTTGGCCGGCGGCGTGCGGGAGAGGAGAAAGAGAAATTGGCGGCCGGGATCGCCTTTTATAGGACAAGGATGCACCGTGGAGTTAGCTAGCGACGCCACGACTTCGGCCAGGTGGTTGGTTTCGCAGGATTGTGTAACACCCCGGTGTTACGTTAAACTAAACCTGCCACATGTCATCATAAGCATTGCATAAGCATTTTTATAACTAAGATGAGTTTGTCAAGTTCTAGGGTTCGGTTGCGCTCTTTCATATCGCATGTGTATGTTTATCACTAAATTTCGCTCACAACTTTACTTTTGTTTATAAAAGCAATCAATTAAAACCAACCTTGTTGCTTGCAACTGCTTGGCTGTGGCAGAACCTTCTAAATTATATGGCCCACAAGCACTGACCTTGTCCTTAAGACCTCGATCAACCATGCTTATACACCATATAACCTAGAATGTTCCGTCGGGTGGATCCCCGATAAACCACAATCACTCCAGGATCGATACTTACGGATACATCACAAGTATTACAACAGCTTTCATACAAAAATACCGAGTAGCGGAAGACTTACAATAACTTAATTTACAAACATTTTGTAAAACTTATACAAACCGAGCATTATTACAACCCAAATGGAAGTATCATTCTTGAACTTTATTACAAGCCACGCAACAAAAGTTGCCCCGCCCAAAGGCCACTCAATTCACTCTTCCTCGGACACTTCTTCAACAACCGTCATGCGGCAAGGGCCGTAGCACGCTTGCCCATGCGGTTCACCTGCAACGAGGGGTTGAACAAACCCCGAGTACAAAAAAAGTACTCCATAAGACTTACCCGACCAAAATTGGGGAGAAGACTCGGGAATGCTTTGGCTAATAGGAATCAAGGTGAGGCTTTAGCAAGATCAAAAGACTCTTTTTGCTAAAAAGACTAAGCCAGTCCCTTAATGTATCAATCACTTGTCAAACATATACCGAATTCAAAACTTTCCATACTCAACTTCCATTATTACTACGATGTTTGGTGCGAGGATCACGGCTCCCATATCGTGGAGCACACGACGATTCGAATCGCTTTATATACCCAAATGGGGGCTTCTAGCCGCACGATGTATGCAGGACCAACATCTTACATACATCAACTCACGCCCGGATTTCTCCTTACCGAGCGAGGTACGGTACACCACCTCACTACGGCCGCTCGGTCACTTCGGGCGGTGCGCATCGTAGGATGGGCACACGCTACTTGTCCGTTCTAGTAAAAAAGATAGTCCAAGTGGAGTTTACCGCCATTAGCATGCGACTAGTACTATCCAATAACCTCATGATCCAAGGGCCAAGCAACGAGCGGTGCTTAACCGACACAAGTGGACGACACTACACCAGGCGGTAGCCCCTCCCGATGCAAGTCACTCCACCGGCGTCTCAATTTACTCATCATCATGTTCTTGCGCGTACCCCCGACCCGGCCAAGGTGAGAGGTAGGCGACAAGCAACATCAAGTTTTCATAAATTCCCTTCGAGGGGATCTTTGTGATCACACCTTTGTAAACAGTTTTATCAAAACCCTACACTAGTAGCAAGACTAAAGCGCATACTAAGCATTTCGAAATCAAAACAGTATCCGGGATAATATATCAAGGTATGGTAAATGCATCAAGTAGGGTAACACACAACTCCTACACCTAATGCAAAGATCATCACATGAAATCATAAAAACTTTTCGAAATACAAGGCAGGGTTTGAATGCATCCTGGGCTTGCCTTGGGGCTCGGCAAGTGAAGTTCAGATACCCAATCACCAGGGAGTAGATCCAACCTCTTCGGGAACAGGGAGGCGGCTCGACTCCCTCCTCGGATTCGGCAGCTACACGATAGAGAATGCATGATTACAATGCAGTGAATGAATGAACATGCGATAACGATGCATCAAACGTTAACCTATCTTGAGTACAACTTTCCTTCACGGTAACCTTACTCTAATGAGGTATAACTAGGATCGACGCCGACAGACAGACGGCGATAAGCAATCAACATGAAATGCCAAGGTCATTAGGGTTAATGACCTAGGGTCATCACTCAATCCCAAAATCAAGCAACCCTAATGGTGATTAGAGTTGATTACTAATTTATTGACCATTTTACAGTCGTTGAAAGCCACTAATTACTTTGCTAAATGGAAGATTAATTGAACCCTAATTAAATTAGGAATTACTAATTAAACATTAATTAATAAAGGGATTAATTAAGCATAATACAAAACTTAATCAAAACTTAACCAAACTTCATAATTAAGATCATCATACTCTAATTAGCATACCAAACAAATTTCATGATTTTTGGAGTTATATTTTAATTACTAAAAATCATGGAAGTTGCATTTATTAATTAAAGGAACAAATTTTACCATCAACAAAAGTTACTGAAAAACAGAGGTTAGCATTTTTCATTGATAGAGCATATTATGGAGAGCACTCACATATTTTTATTACATTTTTATCTGCCCAAAATAAATTAATACAAAATAATGAAAACCATGCTTTGGAAATTAAACAGAAAAAGAAAAACAAAACTTCCTCCTGCGTGGGCTCACTGTGCGGCCCATTGGCGCGCGCCGCAGTCTTGCGCAGCTGCCTGCCCCGCCCACGCGCGCGCCCTCTCTCCTCTCTCGGCCGACAACGGGCGGGCCCGGCGGTGTCGGCGACGCCTTCCTCCTCCTCTCTTCTCTTCCCCGCACCGGCACAGTACCGCCGGCGACGGTCGTCGGTGTTCTCGCCAAAGGCAACACCTCTGACGAAACCATACCCCTCAACAGACTCCACGCGTTCCCCCGAACTTAACAAGCTATCATACGACTCCTCCACCCCACCGAGCGCCATACCGAGATCACGGCGGCTCACCGGCCAACCCAACCTCGGCGGCTCACCAGAGCACCTCTGGCAAAACCGGCACGGCAACGCATTTGGCATCACGACGCGAACTCAACGCACTACGAATACGACCCCCGAGCGGCTTTAACCAAGGAGTGAGAGCTCACGATGCCAAGCGGCGGCAAAAACGGCCGGAGTTGGAGAAGGTGACGGCGTCTTGGGCAAACTAGACAATCGCACGACCTATTCAATGACTCAGAGCACGCGCAAAGGAAGTTGCGACGCTGTGCGCGAGCTATTGGAAGCGGTAGGCAAGTGTGGTGCTCGAATTCGGTGGAATGACGGCGGGTGGTCGACGGCGCCGAAAGAAGGAAAAAGGAATTGACGACCGGCCAATGCTTTTATAGGGCGGAGGATGGTCGAACAGGTGGTCGGCACCTTCACGACGGCGGCAAGGTGTGCAGCGTCGCGTGAAACCCGGAAGACGCGGGAAACGCCACGGCGGCCGCCCGCCGGCCGTCCGGCATGGGCACCCCCCGTGCAACACCGTAGCGTAGCCAGCCGACACATTTCTCCATTTTCCAAATTATTTTCAAAAGTTGAACTGTTCATAAAAATCTTCCAAAATATCAATTGTGTAACTTTTCCAGATCTACAACTTTGATTTAAGGAGTTTGGGCAGAATCAAATTAGTTTTTGAATTTGAACATCAAATTTGAAAAGGGGATAAAACCCTATCTTTTGGGATTTCAAAATTACTTTCAAATTTTGAATAAAAGATGAAAATCTTCAAAAATAAAAAGTTGTTCTATTTTTTCAATATCTACAACTTTCATTTAGGAAGTTTTCATGAAACCAAATAACTTTTGAATTGTAGTTTAAAACTCAAAAGGGGACAATTTGAAATTCAAATTACTTTTGAAATTAATCCAAATTTTATTCAAAAACTTGAAAAACTTTGTATACCAAAGTTGTAGAGCTCAAAGATGCACAAACTGTATTTTGGAAGTTTTCTCAAATTTTGAATATTTTGAAGTGAAATTGTAAAGGGGGTAAAAAACACTTTCAAAATCTCCCTTTTTTTGAAATGATTTTCAAATTGAATCTTTGGGCAAATAAATTATGATGATGTGGCACTTTTCAAACCCAACCAATAGTACATTTTCAAAGTACAAAGTTCATACTTTGAAATAGTGCTATTGGTTAGCAACTTTTATTTAGAAAATTAATTATAGTTAGCTCACCAAAATTGAAAGTGAAATTCAAAACCCAACACTTAGCCTTCATGCTAGGGTTTGGGATTTGAATTCAAATTCAAATTTGATTCTTTCTTTTGCACCATTTGCTTTTAGAAAAACTTGTTTGGTGTAGGAGTCGAGGTTAGGCAAACACTTGCAAACACCGGGGTTGATTTTAATTGATTGCTTTTATTGATAAAAGTAAACATGTGAGCAGGATTCAAATTACAAACATAAGCACATGTAGTTAGTACAAAGGAGCTCACACAACACCCTAGAATCGTAAACTCATTTTAATTGTTTGAATTAGGGTTTTCTAATCATGAATGCTCATGCAATGATGATGATGACATGGCGGGGTTTTGCTTAACGTAACACCGGGGTGTTACATTGGCTAACCCCGACTCACACCTCAACCGTGTTTTACAATTTAAATGATGCAAAGCAAGAACAAAAATTGGAATTGGGATTCAATTGCCAACATTTTCCATATTTGGTTAAGTGTTGAAGTTTGAATTTCATTTTCAATTTCACGGGAGCTAACCGTAATCAATTTCCTAAATAAAAATTGCTAACCATTGGCACCATTTCAAAGTATGAACTTTGTATTTTGAAATTATGCCATTGGTTGGTTTTGAAAAAGTTCCATAACATCATTAATTAATTGCCCAAAGAATCAATTTGAAAATCCCTTCCAAAACCCTAGATTTCAAAAAGGTGTTTTACCCCTTTCTCAATTTCACCTCAAAATATTCAAAATTTGGGAAAACTTCCAAAATACAGTTTGTGCATCTCTTTGAGCTCTACAACTTTGGTATATAAAGTTTTTCAAGTTTTTGAATAGAATTTGAAGTAATTTCAAAAGTTGTTTGAATTGCAAAATGCCCTCTTTTGAGTTTTAAACTCTAATTCAAAAATTATTTGGTTTCATGAAAAACTTCCTAAATGAAAGTTGTAGATCTTGAGAAAATGAACAACTTTTATTTTTGGAGATTTTCATCTGTTATTAAAATTTAAAAAGTAATTTTGAAATTCTAGAAATTGGAATTTGAACCCTTTTTCAAATTCAAACTTCATTTTCAAAACTATTTGGAATTGAACAAAACTTGTTTAATGAAAGTTGTAGAGAATGGAATTTGGAGCAATCTGTATTTTGGAATAATTTTGAGTTTTGTTCAAAATTTGGGAGTAATTTTTTAAAAGAAGAAAGAAAGGTATACTGCTTCTGAGAACCCGGGCAATCAACTCTGTTTTCTCTCTCTCGCGCTCCTTTGCATGTGGCGACGCGTGTCCTCGTTCGAGGATTTGGCGCCGGCACAGCGTCGACAGCGTGGCTGAGCTCCTGCCGTTCTTTGGCATCGTGCGGAAACGCCCGCGCCACCTTCTAAAAGCACCCGGGCGCCGCCGTCGTGCTTTTGCACGCCCGTCCCCTCGGCGCCCACTCGCCCAACCAACACCGCCGTTCGGTTAAGCGCCGAGCTCCTGATCTCCGTCGGCCCTGCTCGGTTAAGTCCCAATCATGTCGGGCCAGCGGCGGAGCAGCGCCGTCACGTCGCCCGTTAAGCGCCGCCCAGCGGCCGATTCCACCCGGGAAGCTCCGTTTGCACCGCTTCGATCCGGCTAATGAGCGCGGCAAGTTGCGGTGATCCTTCTCATGCTTCTCCGAGGCTCAATCGAGCCTACGTCATTTATGAATCGCCGCTCCGCGGCGCCCGTCGCCATGTCTTGCGGCGGCCGGGACGCCATGGCACGCCACCATGATGCCCCCGAGCCCTAATCCGGCCGCCCAAGGGGCACAGGGCAGATGCGCAGGCGATGGCGACCACGGTGGTGCCACCGCCATCGTCGGAGAGCTTCGCCGGCGGCCCGAACTCGCCGCCAAGCACCCGCCGTTGGACGGCCGGTCAAGGCCGGGTTGGGCGTGGGCGCCCGCCCGCCCGCCCGTCGGTGGCGGGGGGTAGGAAGGGGGTGAGTGAGAAAGGGGGAGGTGGAGGCCGGGCCGCCTTCAGGCCAGTTGGGCCGCATGGCCCAACTCCAAAGAAGCCCAGCCCATCAAGAGCTTTGATCTTTTTCTTTGTTTTTTAAAAAGGTATAAAGGCTGAATCTTATTTATTTCATAATAAAATAATCTGAGCTCAGAAAAATATTAGAAAAATATCTATGTGTTCCTTATGATATGTAGTTTCATGGAAAAATATGAGTTTACCATGTTAATCACTTTTGTAATATTTAATTATTGCATGCTTTAATTAAGAAATACTTAATGTTTGATTTTTGTAGAGCAATATATTAATCCAAAAATCATGAAAATTTAGGAGTAAGCTTTTCATGCTAAAAGTGACCTCCACTAAAATTTGTGCACTGTTTTGAGCAACTTTGCTTTTATAACTAATTTTCACCTTATTTAAAGCCTGTGAAAATGATTAATAAAGTAACCGTTATTTAATTGGTTTTCTAATTTAATTGTTGAGTGATTTGTGCCATTATGTGAAGCCCAGGGATCAGCAAACCATCCTGGTCCATGACATGTTTAGGTATAGCCTAGAAATAGAATTGCTCACATGCTTAATAAATATTAAAGTGCTTAAGGAAATAATAATAGGATTCACTTAGGGTTGATTCCCTTTTTGGGGTATTACATGAAGACCATGAATCATAAACCCTCCCAATGGTTCATGGCTTGTTTGTGTAGTGTTAGTAAGTAGTCATCATCACATGTGTAGTAATAGCTAATTACTTATTAAGTTTAATTAGCGGCTTTCAACAACTGTAAAAATGGTCAATAAATTAGTAATCACTCTTAATCACCATTAGGGTTGCTTGATTTTGGGATTGAGTGATGACCCTAGGTCATTAACCCTAATGACCTTCGGCATTTCATGTTGATTGCGTATCGTTAGTCCATCGTCGTCGGTGGTAATGATGATCTCTTAGCATCATTATACCATGAAGGAAAGTTGTACTCAAGATAATAATAAGTTGAGTTGTCTCATCCATATTGCATCTTTCGCATCATGTCACGCATATCATTAAAACATGCATCATTTCATGTGCGTATAGTACACATGAGAGCGATGGGTTGCGATGGTCAAGTTTTAAAGAAGATCCGCGGTGATCCAACCCTGACAAGGTGAATCCACGACGAGTTTGATGTCAAGACTAACAAGTTAACCTTCTCTGCAACGCAGGCAAGCCCCGGATGCATATAAACCCTTCCTTGAATTCCGAAAGTCTTTTATAATTTTATGTTGATGATATGATGCATTAGGTGTAGGAGTTGAGTGATATCCTATCTTGATGCATTTACCGTACCTTGATATATTACCCTGAATACCTGTTTTGATTTATAAAATGCTTAGTATGCTTAGTCTTGCGAATAGCATAGGTTTTATAAATGAAATGTTTTCTAAAATTGAGAACTATACTCCCTGAAGGGAATTTACGAAAACCTGATGTTGCTTGTTGTTTACCCTTGTTCCGACGGGGTCAATGGTATACAACAAGAACATGATGATGAATAAATTGAGGCCGGGTGGAGTGACTTGCACCAGGAAGGGCTAGTGCCCTGGTGTAGTGTCGTCCACTCGTGAGCCGGTTAAGCACCGTTCGTTGCCTTGGCCCTTGGATCATGAGGTTATTGGATAGTACTAGTCGCATGCTAATGGCGGTAAACTCCACTTGGACTATCTTTTACTAGAACGGACAAGTAGCGTGTGCCCATTCTACGATGCGCACCGCCGAAGTGACCGAGCGGCCGTAGTGAGGTGGTGTACTGTACCTCCGTTCTGGTAGGGAGAAATCCGGGCGTGAGTTGATGTATGTAAGATGTTGGTCCTGCATACATCGTGCGGCTAGGAAGCCCCAATTTGGGTATATTAAGCGATTCGAATCGTCGTGTGCTCCACGATATGGGAGCCGTGATCCTCGCACCAGCATCGTAGTAATAATGGAAGTTGATGATGGAAAGTTTTGAATCTGGTACATGGCTGACAAGTGAGTGCTATAGTTAGGATTGGTTTTAAAAAAAAATGCTTTTGGCAAAGGGTGTCCTTTGATTCTTGCTAAAGCCTCACCTTGATTCCTAGTAGCCAGCATTCCTGAGTCTTCTCCACAATTTTTGGTCGGGTAAGTCTTGCGGAGTACTTTTGTACTCAGGGTTTGTTTGACCCCTGTTGCAGGTGTTGACTAGTGTTGCTGACTTTGGTCATACCAAGGGCTTGGCATGATCGTATATCTTCCGTCTACAAAGTTCTTTTCTCGCTTCCATAAACCCGGTTAAGTTTTGTTTAATCAAACTACGATCAAGTGTTGTAATCTTCTTTTGTAAATCTTCCGCTACTCTGCTATGTTTGTATAAATGGTTGTAATACTGCAAGTTCTTTGTAAGAAGTGGATCCTGGAGGATCGTGGTGTCATCGGGGTTTCATCCGACAGAACTTTTCAAGGTATGTGGTACACAAGTATGGTGACGAGAGGTCTTAGGGACAATGTCGGTGCTTGTGGGCCATATAATTTAGAAGGTTACGCCACAGGGAGAATGGTATCGAGGCGATTCTTACAAAGATACTTGTAGTATTACTCAAAAAACTTCAAAATGAATTTACAATTTAAAGTTTTTGACAAAACAAAGTAAAACTTGCCTTACGATCTTTCTAAAGTTTCTGCAAGCTGTCAAGAAGACTTTTCAGGCAATCTGAAGCCACAGCGTTGAAGTCTCCGAGCCTTCTCGAAGAAATCCATTAAAAAGTCAACTTCGTCGACAGTGCCCTGCCAAAAGTCTTCCTGTGTCTCGTCTCACTCTGCAAGACTAATGTATAAAGTATTGCCCTATAGTGAGTTATGAGTGGTATGCTAACTATCGTCATGAAGACGTATAGGACGAGCATGCATCATACATGTCATATAAGCTAAAGGTAACATGTCTTTCATTAATCCAACAATAGCTATTGTTCGCATAGCTATTAAGATCCCCTTTTATCTCGTCCTGTATCACGATTCGCTAAGGAACTTTTGCTTAGCAAATCTCTGAAGATAACTTTGGTTTCCTCACTTATACATGTGTCTTACCTTGGTCTTTCTAATTTCGACACATGCCAATTTTCTTGACCTTATTATTTCGATATGTGTTGTGTGGGAGCCATCGAAATTGTGTTTTTTCGATGGTACCATGATCCACGATCCCGATACAACGTCGAAACACAGGGTCTCACGTGTCTTTGCAGCCCACATGAGTTCTTCTTTGGGCGCTCGTTTGTATCGAGATCAATGATCATCCTCCATCACATTCCGCCATTAAGGTGCTCCCTTGGGATCATTCTTCGAAATCCCAACTCCTTGTATATACTAAACTTGTTCTTGTGTATCCGAAATTTATTTACCTCTAGCCTTGCAACCATATATTAATCTTGATCGTACCCCGAAACCAACTTTCTTGCCCCAGTGAGGCTTTTGAAACTTAATGTGCTTGACACGTTTCCTTTTCCATTACTCAAACCCTACCCTTTTTTGGGTCTTTTTCTAATGTGTCACCTTGACCTCTTTAATCTTGACACATGATACTTTATTGACCTTGTCACTTCAATATGCCTTATATTGGAGATACTTGCAATAGTGCGTTATAATTGGTATCTCGACCGTGACTATGCTCTTTGTATCCGAAAAACTAGGATTTCCTAGAGGGCACTACTAGCATAGTCGGTGTTCCCCGATCTGAGGTAACCCACTATTGTTGTATTCTTTTCTTTAATCCCTATTTACGTAGTTCCTGTAGATACTCTCATCACTAATAGCTATCTCTTGATTTTAGTAGGCCAACCCAAACCCTGTTGTTTTATGAATTTCTTACAAGTTCATATACTTGATACATTTCCTTTTCCATTACTTAACCCAAACCCTTGAATCTCGGGACGAGATTCCTGTTAAAATGGGATATAATGTAACACCCCTTGTTACGTTAAACTAAACACTGCCACATGTCATCATAAGCATTGCATAAGCATTTTTATAACTAAGATGAGTTTGTCAAGTTCTAGGGTTCGGTTGCGCTCTTTCATATCGCATGTGTATGTTTATCACTAAATTTCGCTCACAACTTTACTTTTGTTTATAAAAGCAATCAATTAAAACCAACCTTGTTGCTTGCAACTGCTTGGCTAACCCTGACTCACACCTCAACCGTGTTTTTACAATTTAAATGATGCAAAGCAAGAACAAAAATTGGAATTGGGATTCAATTGCCAACATTTTCCATATTTGGTTAAGTGTTGAAGTTTGAATTTCATTTTCAATTTACGGGAGCTAACCGTAATCAATTTCCTAAATAAAATTGCTAACCATTGGCACCATTTCAAAGTATGAACTTTGTATTTTGAAATTATGCCATTGGTTGGTTTTGAAAAAGTTCCATAACATCATTAATTAATTGCCCAAAGAATCAATTTGAAAATCCTTCCAAAACCCTAGATTTCAAAAGGTGTTTTACCCCTTTCTCAATTTCACCTCAAAATATTCAAAATTTGGGAAAACTTCCAAAAATACAGTTTGTGCATCTCTTTGAGCTCTACAACTTTGGTATATAAAGTTTTTCAAGTTTTTGAATAGAATTTAAGTAATTTCAAAAGTTGTTTGAATTGCAAAATGCCCTCTTTTGAGTTTTAAACTCTAATTCAAAAATTATTTGGTTTCATGAAAAACTTCCTAAATGAAAGTTGTAGATCTTGAGAAAATGAACAACTTTTATTTTTGGAGATTTTCATCTGTTATTAAAAATTTAAAAGTAATTTTGAAATTCTAGAAATTGGAATTTGAACCCTTTTTCAAATTCAAACTTCATTTTCAAAACTATTTGGAATTGAACAAAACTTGTTTAATGAAAGTTGTAGAGAATGGAATTTGGAGCAATCTGTATTTTGGAATAATTTTGAGTTTTGTTCAAAATTTGGGAGTAATTTTTTTAAAAGAAGAAAGAAAGGTATACTGCTACAGTAACCCGGCAATCAACTCTGTTTTCTCCTCTCTCGCGCTCACTGTCGCCGGCGACGCCGTGTCCTCGTTCGGGATTTCGCGCGCGCGGCGCGCGTCGACCGCTGCTGGCTAGGCTTTCGCACCGTTCTTTGGCATCGTCCGGAAACCCAGCCCACCACCTTCTAAAGCACCAGAGGCGCCGCCGTCGTGCTTTTGCACGCGGCCAGCCTCCTCTGGCGCCCCTCTCGCCCAACCAACACCGCCGTTCGATTCGCATCGAGCTCCTGATCTCCGTCGGCCTATCGGTTAAGTCCCAATCATGTCGGACGCGGCGGAACGCCGTCTCGTCGCCGTTCGCGCCGCCGCAGCCGATTCCACCGCGGAGAAGCTCCGTTTGCACCGGCTCGATCCAAATAATGAGCGCAGCAAATTTGCGGTGATCCTTCTCATGCTTCTCGAGGCTCAATCGAGCCTACGTCCCGTGGCCAGAATCGCGCTCATGGCGCCCGTGCGCCATGTCTTGGCCCGGGCCGCCATGGCGTCACCATGATGCCCCGAGCCCTAATCCGGCCGTCCAAGGGGCTCGGCATGCTGCGAGGCGATGGCGACCACGGTGGTGCCACCGCCATCGTCGGAGAGCTCAGCCGTGGCCGAACTCTGCCAGCCGCCAGCCGTTAGGCGGCCGGTCAAGGCCGGTTGGGCGTGGCGACCCCTGGCCCGCCCGTCGGTGGCGGGGGGTAAGAAGTGAGTGAAAAGGGGAGGTGGAGGCCGGGCCGCCTTGAGTGCCAGTTGGGCCGCATGGCCCACTCCGCTGTGACCCAGCCATCAAGAGCTTTGATCTTTTCTTTGTTTTTTTTAAAAAGGTATAAAGGCTGAATCTTATTTATTTCATAATAAAATAATCTGAGCTCAGAAAAATATTAGAAAAATATCTATGTGTTCCTTATGATATGTAGTTTCATGGAAAAATATGAGTTTACCATGTTAATCACTTTTGTAATATTTAATTATTGCATGCTTTAATTAAGAAATACTTAATGTTTGATTTTTGTAGAGCAATATATTAATCCAAAAATCATGAAAATTTAGGAGTAAGCTTTTCATGCTAAAAGTGACCTCCACTAAAATTTGTGCACTGTTTTGAGCAACTTTGCTTTTTATAACTAATTTTCACCTTATTTAAAGCACTGTGAAAATGATTAATAAAGTAACCGTTATTTAATTGGTTTTCTAATTTAATTGTTGAGTGATTTGTGCCATTATGTGAAGCCCAGGGATCAGCAAACCATCCTGGTCCATGACATGTTTAGGTATAGCCTAGAAATAGAATTGCTCACATGCTTAATAAATATTAAAGTGCTTAAGGAAATAATAATAGGATTCACTTAGGGTTGATTCCCTTTTTGGGGTATTACATGAAGACCATGAATCATAAACCCTCCCAATGGTTCATGGCTTGTTTGTGTAGTGTTAGTAAGTAGTCATCATCACATGTGTAGTAATAGCTAATTACTTATTAAGTTTAATTAGCGGCTTTCAACAACTGTAAAAATGGTCAATAAATTAGTAATCACTCTTAATCACCATTAGGGTTGCTTGATTTTGGGATTGAGTGATGACCCTAGGTCATTAACCCTAATGACCTTCGGCATTTCATGTTGATTGCGTATCGTTAGTCCATCGTCGTCGGTGGTAATGATGATCTCTTAGCATCATTATACCATGAAGGAAAGTTGTACTCAAGATAATAATAAGTTGAGTTGTCTCATCCATATTGCATCTTTCGCATCATGTCACGCATATCATTAAAACATGCATCATTTCATGTGCGTATAGTACACATGAGAGCGATGGGTTGCGATGGTCAAGTTTTAAAGAAGATCCGCGGTGATCCAACCCTGACAAGGTGAATCCACGACGAGTTTGATGTCAAGACTAACAAGTTAACCTTCTACGCAACGCAGCAGCAAGCCCCGGATGCATATAAACCCTTCCTTGAATTCGAAAGTCTTTTATAATTTTATGTTGATGATATGATGCATTAGGTGTAGGAGTTGAGTGATATCCTATCTTGATGCATTTACCGTACCTTGATATATTACCACTGAATACCTGTTTTTGATTTATAAAATGCTTAGTATGCTTAGTCTTGCGAATAGCATAGGTTTTATAAATGAAATGTTTTCTAAAATTGAGAACTATACTCCCCGAAGGGAATTTACGAAAACCTGATGTTGCTTGTTGTTTACCCTTGTTCCGACGGGGTCAATGGTATACAACAAGAACATGATGATGAATAAATTGAGGCCGGGTGGAGTGACTTGCACCAGGAAGGGCTAGTGCCCTGGTGTAGTGTCGTCCACTCGTGAGCCGGTTAAGCACCGTTCGTTGCCTTGGCCCTTGGATCATGAGGTTATTGGATAGTACTAGTCGCATGCTAATGGCGGTAAACTCCACTTGGACTATCTTTTTACTAGAACGGACAAGTAGCGTGTGCCCATTCTACGATGCGCACCGCCGAAGTGACCGAGCGGCCGTAGTGAGGTGGTGTACTGTACCTCCGTTCTGGTAGGGAGAAATCCGGGCGTGAGTTGATGTATGTAAGATGTTGGTCCTGCATACATCGTGCGGCTAGGAAGCCCCAGCTGGGTATATTAAGCGATTCGAATCGTCGTGTGCTCCACGATATGGGAGCCGTGATCCTCGCACCAGCATCGTAGTAATAATGGAAGTTGATGATGGAAAGTTTTGAATCTGGTACATGGCTGACAAGTGAGTGCTATAGTTAGGATTGGTTTTAAAAAAAATGCTTTTGGCAAAGGGTGTCCTTTGATTCTTGCTAAAGCCTCACCTTGATTCCTAGTAGCCAGCATTCCTGAGTCTTCTCCACAATTTTTGGTCGGGTAAGTCTTGCGGAGTACTTTTGTACTCAGGGTTTGTTTGACCCCTGTTGCAGGTGTTGACTAGTGTTGCTGACTTTGGTCATACCAGTGGGCTTGGCATGATCGTATATCTTCCGTCTACAAAGTTCTTTTCTCGCTTCCGCAAACCCAGTTAAGTTTTGTTTAATCAAACTCTGATCAAGTGTTGTAATCTTCTTTTGTAAATCTTCCGCTACTCTGCTATGTTTGTATAAATGGTTGTAATACTGCAAGTTCTTTGTAAGAAGTGGATCCTGGAGGATCGTGGTGTCATCGGGGTTTCATCCGACAGAACTTTTCAAGGTATGTGGTACACAAGTATGGCTGACAGAGGTCTTAGGGACAATGTCAGGTGCTTGTGGGCCATATAATTTAGAAGGTTCTGCCACAGATTGCCGGCGAGGAAGCGAGAAGAGCCACGGCGGCGCCGGCAGCGGTGCCGGCATGGGCAGCGGCAGTGTCCCCCCCCCACCCATCGTTGAACACTGTAGCACGTAGACAGCTCATCCATTTTCTTTTTCAAAATTACTCCAAAACTTTGAACTGAACTCAAAATTTTCCAAAAATACAGATTGTCCAGAATTTTGTGCTCTACAACTTTCATTAAAGAAGTTTTGTCAAAATCCAAACAATTTTTGAATTGCATTTCAAATTTGAAAATAAACTCAAATTCTAGTTTTTGGGATTTCAAAATTACTTTTGAATTTTGAATAAAAGATGAAAATCTCCAAAAATAAAAAGTTTTTCCATTTCTCAAGATCTACAACTTTCATGTAGAAAGTTTTTCATGAAAATGAATAATTTTTGAAATTGAGTTGGAAACTCAAAAGGGGACACTTTTCAATTTAAAGAACTTTTGAATTTATTTAAAATTTTATTCAAAAACTTGAAAAACTTTGTATACCAAAGTTGTAGAGCTCCAAGAGATGCACAAACTGTATTTTTGAAGTTTTCCCAAATTTTGAATATTTTGAGATGAAATTTAGAAAAGGGATAAAAGGCTTTTAAAAATTTGGATTTTGAAAAGGATTTTCAAATTGGATTTTTGGGCAATTAATTAATGAAGTTGTGGCACTTTTCAAACCCAACCAATAGCATACTTTCAAAGTACAAACTTCATACTTTGAAATGGTGCCATTGGTTAGCAACTTTTATTTAGAAAATTAATTATGGTTAACTCACCAAAATTGAAAGTGAAATTCTAATTCCAACACTTAGCCACTCGAGCTAGGGTTTAGAATTTGAATTCCAAATTCAAATTTGATTCTTTCTTTTGCACCATTTGACTTGTAAAACTTGGTTAGGGTGTAAGAAAGAGTTAGCCAAACACTTATACACACCGGGGGTTGCTTTTAGTTGATCACTTTTAAAATCCAAATCAAACATGTGGATGGAAGCTACATGATGCATACATACACATACGATATAAAAGAGCACAAACAACCCTAACATTAAAAAAAACTTGTTTTAATTGTTTGCATTAGGGTTTTCTAATGATGAATGCTCATGCAATGATGATGATGACATGGCAGATTTAGGTTAACGTAACACCGGGGTGTTACAGGTGTCATGTGACCGATTGAGGATCTCACAGTTTTGTCTGACGGGTTTCTATGGGGAACCTAGGAGAGAGGCGAAAGGATAGCTGGTACTTGATGAGGTTTCTCTGTGCACAGTCTGCTGACCCATGGTTGTGTGTGGGGGACTTCAACGAAGTATTGTCAGTTGACGAACAGATGGGTAAAAAGGAGAGGGAGGCTTGGCAGATTGCTGCGTTCCAGGAGGCAGTAGATGATTGTAGGCTGTCAGATCTTGGGTTCCATGGGTTGCCATATACCTGGGACAATCGCCAGGAGGGAGATCGCAATGTTAAAGTCTGGCTAGACCAGGCTTTGGGTGATGATAGGTTCCTTTCATCGATGGGAGACTCCGAGGTGTTTCACATTCCACTCTCAGAGTCTGACCCGGTTTGCTGGTGGAGGTGAGGGAGAGGGTGATAGCTGGCCATCGAGGGCGTCAAAAAGCTAAACCCTTTCGCTATGAAAACATGTGGAAGAGCCATGGGGAGTATATGGATTTTGTCACGAGATCTTGGGATCCCGAGATTGGTACAGCTGATTCGTCTATTGCTTCCGGAGCCCTTGCTTCTTTGCAAGGATCGCTGAAGGCTTGGGACAGGGAAGTGTTCGGCTCGGTGAAAAAGAAAGACCTCCGAGTGAAGCTTGAAGCTGAGAGAAGCAGTACTCTCTATAGAGGCCCGACTGATGGGGAGCGGAGGGTGATGGCCAAACTCTCGGAGGTGCTGGCGAGAGAAGAGACAATGGAGAGACAACGGGCTCGGATTTCATGGTTACGTGAGGGTGATCGGAATACTGAATTTTTTTCAGGCAAAGGCCCGTGCACGACACCAAACCAATAGAATTAAGATGCTGAGTGATGGTGATGGTAACGTGTTCACGGAACAGGAAGATCTGGAACGCCTGGCTTGCAAGTTCTATCAAAACTTGTTTACAGCACAGGACAACTTGCAGCCAGAGTTGATCTGTCGCTATGTTCCAAAGAAGGTTACGGAGGATATGTGTAGAATGCTTGAAAATCCTTTTACTGCAAAAGAGATTGAAGTGGCGCTGTTCCAAATGGCACCAAATAAATCTCCAGGGGTGGATGGTTTCAATGCTGGTTTCTTCCAAACACACTGGCAGCTTGTTAAGCCATGTGTGGTCAGCGCAGTCCTTGGTTTTTTGAATGGGGGCAAGCTTCCAGAAGTGGTAAATAAGACACTACTAGTACTCATTCTGAAGGTGAATAACCCTCAAGACCTGTCACAATACCGACCCATTTCCCTTTGCAATGTCTTATACAAATTGTGCTCGAAGACAATGGCAAACCGGCCGCGACGGGTTCTTGATGATATAATCTCTGAGGAGCAAAGTGCATTTGTGCCTGGTAGGCTTATCACTGATAATGTACTGATTGCGTATGAGTGCATCCACTACTTGAGGAATAAAAAGGGAAAGACAGGGGCATGTGCTATTAAGCTGGACATGGCGAAAGCGTATGATCTCGGGTTGAGTGGCACTACCTGGAGGAAATTATGATGGCTTTGGGATTTCCTAATTCATGGTGCTCGTTGGTGATGAAATGTGTATCATCAGTGTCTTTCTCTGTAAGAATTAATGGAGTGTTTTCAGAGGAGTTCAAACCATCTCGCGGCATCAGACAAGGTGACCCAATCTCACCATATTTATTTTTATTATGTGCTGAAGGTCTGTCATGCATGGTGAGGAGCATTGGACCACTCTATGTATCAAGAGGGGTCCGGGTTAGCAGGAGGGCACCATGGATTTCTCATCTGATGTTTGCAGATGACTGCTTGATTTTCACACAAGCGTTGAAAAGAGGGGCTGATCGTATTGCTACTATTCTGGATGACTACAACAAGGGGTCAGGCCAATTGGTGAATAAAAGCAAGTCTGCAGTTTTCTTTAGCACCAATTGTCAGCAAGAATGTAAGTCGGAGGTGCATGAGAGCTTACAGATTCCTACCGAGGCGCTGGGTGAAAGATACCTGGGCCTTCCAACGGTTGCAAAACGAGGGGCAGCAGATGCTTTTAATTATGTGCCTGCTTGAGTAAGGGGTTTTGTCAATGGTTGGGCAGAAAAAAAACTTGAGCTGTGCAGCGAGAGAAGTCTTGCTAAAAGCAAACGCTCAGTCGGTACCAACATATGCAATGTCATGTTTCAAATTGTCACCGGTGGTGTGTCGCAAGCTGACATCGGCTGTTTCGAATTATTGGTGGGGAAGCTCATTAGATAACCACAAGATCCATTGGCTTCGTTGGGAAAAGCTAACACGGACAAAGGGATCAAGGTGGGATGGGATTCAGAGACTTCACATTGTTCAACCAAGCTATGCTTGGCAAGCAAGGCTGGCAGCTGATTACGAGGACGGACTCGCTATGTGCTAAGGTTCTGAAGGGGAAGTATTATCATTCGTCGGACTTCCTCTCAGCAACCAAAAAAGACGGAGTTCGGCGACGTGGAGAGCAATTCTATCGGGTCGAGATGTGCTAAAGCGAGGCCTCATTCATCGTGTGGGTCCTGGTGAGATCAGTGTTTGGGAGAACAACTGGATTCCTAGTTCACAATCGCTACGGCCAATAGCTAGACTGAACACAGCAACAGCGGAACGGGTTTCTGATTTATTCATTCCTGGCACGAGGATATGGGATGTGGAGCAGATTAAAAAATCTTTCATGGCGTTTGATGCGGTGGAAGTACTCAAGATCAAGCCAAGCTCTAGGTTGGCTACTGATGTTGTAGCTTGGGCTTTTGAAAGACATGGTGCTTATTCTGTCAGGTCAGCGTATAACCTGCTGAAAGAGGATCAGATGGCGGCAGCAATGGCTGCGACGGGGGAGACTAGGAGCTCTGGGGATGATCGAGCATGGAAGGCAGTGTGGAAGATGAACGTTCCCCCAAAGGTACGGGTGTTCTGGTGGTGTGTTCTCCATAATTCACTGCCATCGAAAGCTGAGCTCAAAATAAGACGTATAGCGGAGGAATGTTTTTGTGAGGTGTGTGGGAATCCAGATGAATCAATTTATCATGTGATCAAGGCATGCACTCTGGCGAGAAGATTTTGGGAAGAAGTAAAAATGTTGACAGGTGTGAGGATACCTGATCTCCACCCCTGCACCTGGGCCACAGACGTTCTTCATGCAGATATTGTGCCGCCTTCCACTGCGGGTGTACTCCTCTGTGGAGCATGGGCATTATGGACAGGTCGCAATGCACGTCGTCATGGACGGAGAGTGTGGGAACCCGGAGCAATGGCGAGATACATCTCAACCCTGCTGGAGGAGCTTGCAACGTTGAGGATGCCGATTCGGGTCACTAAGCCGAGGAGGGAGCTGCGGTGGCATCCGCCAGATCAAGGATGGCTCAAGATTAACACTGATGGAGCTTTTGATATGAGCTCATGCACTGGTAGGGCGGGTATTGTTATTCGCGATCATCAGGGACATGCGCGAGCGGCTGCAGCTCGGTGGCTGGAGGATGTCCCGGACGCCCTGACAGCGGAAGCCATGGCAGCCAAAGGAGGACTCGAGCTGGCAGAGGAGAATGGATACGATCGGGTCGTTCTGGAGACGGATAGCAGGGTTCTAAAAAACTTACTACAGGATAGCGCGTCCGTAAGGTCTGCAATAGGGGGCCTTTGTTTCGATATCATAGAGCTAAGCAGGAGTTTTAGTGAGTTTAAGATTAATTGGGTGTGTAGGGACGCCAGCTCGGTGGCTGATCACTGTGCTCATTTGGTCTCGGTCACCGAGCGCTCCGTCTTGGCTCGACTATGTCCCGAATTGGTTGTCGGGGCTAGCCGCGGTTGATTGTAATCCTACTAATGATTAATGAAAGCTCTGTGATTCTCAAAAAAAAATTAATAAATGTCACATTTGGTTTGTTCAAAATCAAATATTATAATTTTTGACCAACCATTTATAAAAAATTATAATATCATAATATATGAATTATATAGTATGATAGTATTCCTCATAATAAATCTAAAAATATAAATATTATAATATGAAACTATATAAAATTTTTTAAAATGATGGTCAAATATACATACGTTTGACTTAAGACAAACCAAATGTGACACTTTAAAAAATAGAGAGAGTGTATTTAATATATAAGAAATATGCAAGGCATGCATATATAGTTATTTGTTTTTTTTATTGTACTTTCCTAGTGGATTATGCATGGTTGTGATTAGTAAACCTGACTTTTTAAATTGCTTGAATCTCGAGGTAGATTGGACGTTCGTGTCATTGTCACTTGCAAAAAAAAGTTGTTCGAACCAAATAATGATAAAGTTTTTTTTGGGGTGGTTTTTTTTTTCAAACGCAAAAGATTTACGCTTCATTATATTAAGAGAGAAAATTCAAGCGTACATTGGCGGGTTACAAGGGTGGGGGTGTAAGATAACAGATAGGCGTGACCCCCCATCCCTCCTAGCACTAAGACGATTACTCGCGTATTAAACAACTAAGTTTCCGCGCTCCGGCTTCGATCCACTCGTCCGCCGTACGCTTGATCGTGTGGGGCGTAGGCTGCACCGGGGTGGCCACGTCCCTGAAGCATCTAGCGTTTCTTTCCTTCCATATTTCCCAGGCGGCGATAGCGAAGAGGGAGTCGGCGCCCTTCGTTTGTCCCCGTGCCAGCGCCCACACCAACGGTCCCACCAATCCAGCATGGTTCCGCCCCCGATTTGCGAAGCGTCTACTCCGAGTACGGCTGCGATGTGCTACCAAATTTGCCTTGAGTAGGAGCAGGAGGTGATGATGTGGTCAATAGTCTCCGGTTCTTGGTCGCACAGGTAGCAGTTGTCTTCCGCCTCCATGCCGTGGCGACGTCTCCTGTCCGCGGTCCAGTGGCGCCTCCTTATCGCTAGCCAGAGGAAGATCTTGACTCTGAGTGGTGCCCAAGTTTTCCAAATTCTGGAACAGCCGGGAATGGTTTGGGAAGTCATGTGCAAAGCTCGGTAGGCGGATTTGGAGGAGTACTTTCCGTCGGCAGCCCATCGCCATATTAGCCGATCTTCCTCGCCAATCGAGCTGCACACAGGATACCAAGTCCTAGGCCGACAGTATTCTCGCATGGCGATCCACGAGAGGCCGCCAGAAATTTGGTGAACCCGTGCTCTATCCGTCGGTCCGTCGGCCCCTACTGTTGTGTTTTCCATGTTCCTTCGACTAACGAACGCGACCGGGGGAGGGTGCGATGTCCCTGATCGTCCGGCCATCCAACCATCTTCCCGTCCAGAACGCGGTAGTTCTCCCGTTCCCGATGATTGTGAACGTGGACATGTCGAAGAACGTCTGCACTTCATGGGAGGTGGATAGGGGCAGATCGGACCATGCGCGTGTTTCGTCGGTGTGCCGGAGCCAAAGCCAACGACACTGCAGGGCGATGCCTGAGAGGTGCAGGTCGGGGATGCCAAGCCCGCCGAGATCTGTCGGTCGGCACACTGCCGGCCACGCGACCATGCACTTTCCGCGCACGGATCCCTCCTTTCCTGTCCAGAGGAACCTGCGGCATATGAAGTCGATCTCCTCGCGAGCCCACGCTGGTAGACCGTCGGCGATGGTGGCGTAGATGGGAATGGCTGCTAGCACGGACTTTATCCATACGAGCCGCCCACTTCTCGCCATCAGAGGCCCGTGGCATTGCGGTAGCCTTCGGGCTACGGAGTCGACGGTGGCCTGAATCCACGCCTTTGGAACCTTCTTCGTGCTCAGAGGTAGCCCGAGGTAGATGATTGGGAACTCTGACCGTTGGCACCCTAGGATGCCGGTAAGCACGTCCATTGCCCCCTCCGCCTCGTAGATCGGCGTAATAGAGCATTTGGCTAGGTTGGTCTGTAGCCCCGAGGCCTGTCCGAAGATCCTGAGGAGCTCCCTGATCGCCCTTGCCTCCCCCTCGTCTGGGTGCATGAAGAGAATGGCGTCATCTGCGTATAGGCTGCAGTGGTGCCTGACTGCCGGATCCCCCGTTGGCTGAAGAAGCCCGTTCTCGGCTGCGGTAGCGAACAGCCGTGCCAGAATTTCCATGGCGATGATGAAGAGCATCGGGGAGAGGGAGTCCCCCTGTCTCACTCCTCTTGCGTGGTGGATGCGCTTTCCTGGCTGTCCGTTTAGCAGAATGCGGGATGTGGCTGAAGATAGCAAATTTGCCACCCATCTGCGCCAACGTTCCCCGAAGCCGAAGGCCTGCAAAGTGTGCAGCAGGAAAGACCAGCTCACTGTGTCGAACGCCTTTGAGATGTCTAATTTGAGCAGCGCCTTGGGGATTTTCTTCTTGCGGAATTGGACGGCCGCCCGCTGAATGAACTTGAAGTTATCGTGTATGGTGCGTTTTCTGATGAATGCGTTCTGGTTGGTCGAGATGAGGTTCTGTAGCCTGGGCGCTAGCCGTGTCGCCAATAGCTTGGACGCGAGCTTCCCGAAGCTATGTATCATCGTTATGGGTCGGTAGTCGCTCGGCGAGGCTGCGTCCGGTTTCTTGGGCAGCAGCACGATGAACGCATTATCTAGATTATGGAGCATTCTGCCGTCACCGAAGAAGAGGGCGTTGATGGCCTGCATGATGTCGCCCTTAATCGTGGTCCACGCGGCCTTGTAGAAGGCCCCCGTGAAGCCGTCCGGGCCGGGTGCCCTGTCGGATGGGGTGTCCCGGATCGCGGCTAGTACCTCGTCCTCGTCAAAGGGGAGCTCCAGGGCCGATAGGTCCTGGGGTGTGATCCCTAGGCCGTCATAATCCATCATAAATGTCCCCGGCCCCGGCGTTCCGAAGACACCATTAAAGTGGCTTTATGAAATGGTAGATTGACGGTGCACGGCATGCCATCGCGGTTCCATTCACCAACTCTCGCTCACGGCTAAACGCATCGGCCAATCCAAACGGTTCACAAAGAAAATTCTTTTATACTTGACTAGCTATACTGTGCGTTTGCAACAAAACGTTCAACTTGCTTATTGTGTCGTTGCTTAGACGTACAAGTTGCTGCTCGGAGATTTACTTATTAGCGATCATGTCATGCATTTCAGTTTGTCCCAGAATCAAACTTTGTGATGCGCCTCAAGCATACTACTCTAACTCATATCATGTGTTCCAATTCATTCTGGACGCCTGCGGAGCTCGAGTGTGGTCACACGCCCGCTTGCTGGTGGGGCCATGCCGCCGCTTGTAGTCTCGCCGGGAAAGCGCATGAGGAAGCCGTTGAACGGGCGCTGCTGGCCGCCGATGTCTGCGGCAGCAGGCATATGCTCCGGGAGCTCCTGGACGCGCTCGACGGAGAATTCCACGAAAATCTCGTTGTTTTCACCTGCCTCGTCATAAAGTGTGCGCTCAAGGACCAATCACGGAGATCCGAGCAGAGAAAAGAAAACGCACGGAGGATCTAGAGATAGAAGAGAAACACATGGTGGAAGATTAGCTATAATATTTTTATCTATACACAAGATAAAAAAAGTTGCAATGGGAAGAATGATTTCTTGGTACAATAGGTATAGAAACTACTAATAATATATAGTTTCAGCACCCGTGAGTATCCCTATGTCCATAGTCTTCATGTTGTAGGTGTCATCTATTATATATCATATTGCAATTTGCAACATATCATTTAACAAGTTGCCTATTGTTATCTATGATTGACATGCATGGAACATCTTATAGACAACAGTCGCTTGCCATCACACTGTACTTGACCGGGTGTCGTTTTTAGAAGCACGGAAAAGAAAAGTCATAAGAACGGAAGGCGAGGACAACTCTGATACAGTGATTGTTGTATGAAGAACGTGATTCTGACTCTGGTACAGTGGTATTGCGTAAAGAACGTACGGAGGTTTAATTTGTTCGTGAAGCATAGTCATGAAGAATTGTTTTCTCTTTCTTAGATTTTTTTATGTCAGTCTTTGCATAAGTTATGCATTTGACCCTGACCATCCCTTGTCACAAGTCCAGCCTCCGGCTGGAGAAAAAAAAAGCCCTCAAAGAGCAGACAAAACAAAGAAATTCTCTAGGCATAGATAGATCTATTGCATATATAAATCTTTCATAGTAATTAATAAAGACATATGTGTAGTTAAGGGTCTGTTTGATTCAATAAACTAACAATTAGTTTAAATAGTTGGGTTTTATAGACTAGTGAATTAGTAATAGTATAGTAATTAGTTGGGCCTTAGATTAATTATTAGTTTATCTACTAGTTCATTTGTTTAAATTTTTATAGACTAATTTTATTAGTCAACTAGTTACTAGTTCATGGATCCAAATATGATCTAAGATGGATATAGATTACCACATGGTATGCAACTGTGGATAGTATACTCTACTCGATTGATAGAGGTTTTCACCTATTTTAGCATGCTCGTCGGTAAGGAAATCTTTCCATATACTTGCAATTTTATCGGATCAAACCCGCGAGGTGGGTCCTTGGACACGGTGAAGAGATGGTGATTAGAAACCTAAGCTGCAAACAATAAAGGTGCACAGTTTTGAAAAGCGGTAAATAGTAGTGAACATTATTGAACAATGTCAAAATAGTACTAAACAGTGAATGAACATTAGTTGAGTGGCTCAGGGAGCTCCAATTTATTTACGTTTGAGGGATCTTATCATATTATTATTAGGTACAGGAATCTATAGTATAGCGGAAGGGAACAAAAGAGATATAATGTGAAAATTAACTAGTAGTATATACTATATATATTATTGCCTGCAACCCTGATTTACTTGTGGGCCGGTAGATATAGATCTGGATCCGTGGACCCAATGCTAATTTATCGGTGACAAAATAAAGGGCTATTGTATTTTAAAGTATATTCATTCAAGTACAATTCCGAGATATAGATCTGTTCACGTGGAGGCAAGACAATTAATTGATCTCTTAACTGAAAAAAGGTCCATGGCCGCGGACCACACGGCACGTGAACAGAAAAATTATATCCCACGGAGATTTTTGTGGATACGCAAGCAATCGAAGTCTGTCCTGAAACTGTATTAGTTCTTAAAATTTCAATACATGGCTATAATAGTTCTTAAAATTTCAATACATGGCTATAAGTTTTTTTTTTTTTTTTCTAACTGCCCCTCCTGAATGTTTATGAATTTCATAGACGTTGGATATATAGTTACCTCTGTTTTTCTAAAAAAATATAGTTACTCATTTCATCCATAGAAGAATACAATTCTCAAACAAAATTTTTTTTTAAAAAGTAGTAAAACACACATGAAATAAAATAAGTGTCATTAGATTAGTTATAGAACATATTTTTATAATAAATTAATTTAGATACGTAAATGATGATATTTTTTACTATAAATTTAGTTAAAATTAAGCTAATTTGACTGTCATATTTTCTATAATTTTTTTAATAACAGACTGAGGGAGAACCTCTGTAGAAAGCATCTCCGTTGGTACACGTCCCCCACCTTTTCCCGACATGCGACAGCCGACAGGGGACGCGGCACCGCCTGGCCTGGGGACTGCGGGAGAGGCCTCCCCTGCTGGCTGCTGCAGGGCGAAGTCGAAGCATGGTGTCCCGGCCGAAAGCCCCGCGTCGCCTAATTAACCCGTCATGGGTCACCCGCGTGCGAACAATAGATAGGTCTTGTCGCGTTTGGCTGGTTGGCTCGGCGGAGCCGTGCCCGTGCGGCGTCCGGTCCGCCGGCCGTGTGCCGAGCACTAGCAGTAGCAGAGCAGGCGACCCGGCCGCCCGAGCCCCGCTCCCTAGCGGTGGGAGAGTGGGATCGATACGCCCCAACCGCTCCAGCCTCCAGCTACTGGTAATGGTAATTCCTGTACGTGAGTGTGTTGCTGCTGTCATATCTATCGGCCAGCGATCGAGCGAGGGAGCGACGTCTCCTTCGTTTTGTCCCGCACGGACCTGCGCGACGTACGCGCCGCGCGGTCTCTCATCTTCCACCGAACTGAAAGGAGTAGTAGGCTGGTGCTGCTTCCTTGTCTTACTGGTGGCGGCTTTACCTCAACCGCGACCGCGACGCAAGGGCGGGACCCATGGCGCCCTGTAGTCTTTGACTTTGTTTCTCACAACTTGCGCCGGCGTCTTCGTCAGCTAAGTACCTCTCGAGGTCGAGGGTCCAAAACTTCTCGATCGGGAACGGTTGCTTGAAATGCATGAATGGGATGGGAGCACATACATGTCGTCGTTGAATGACCATCGGTACCCATAAACTCATTCACTTTTCCTTATTGTTCAGTCGCCTATTTTTTTTAAAAAAAAAACAAATTCAGGTGGCACGTTGGCTGTTGATCAGATAGCAATACCATATCTGTTTTGAATTTTGGCTGGTAACTATCGCTGAAAATATGCCATGTTTTAGACACCTGCAATATATATATATAGCATGTTCTATAAAAACTCACTAGCAGGTTTTATAAAATACTTGGGGAGGCTAGATAGTCCCTAGTATTTTTTTTCGTACGAAGATCTTTTCATATAGATCGAGAAATTAAAACTAAATCACATTAATACTTGATACATACATACTTGCATGGTGCTCATTTGACCCACCACAGCACAGAAAGCACACGCACACGCTACGCACACCTAACTTGAACTCTAGCAAAGGCAGAACACACGTACAAGTACACCTAGTAACGCTAGCTTTCAACGACGAACGTAGCGTCGTACACGTCCAGACCACGACGACTACGTGTTCTCTTGCACCTTCCAGAATGAACATACAATACAACACACACGTGAGTTAACGTGCCGCCGACGTACTGAGGACACGCGCTACGCTACCTAGCGCTACTGATCGAGTCGAGTCCAGTAGTACGACATGCATGCGAGTTCACAGCACCGATCACCATCTCGTAACATGCATGTTTACCGACAGATAACAATGGAAACCGTACGTACGCCCATCTCAGATGATGACACGAAGCAGCAGCTAAGCATCAAGCGCCTGGCTGGCGGCGCCTTCTCTTGACCGTTGCCATGAAGCCATTCTTCATGTGAAGTATGATGGACAGCTTGGGCTCCACGACGTGCCCCGGCACCGCCTCCACGTCGAAGTTGCTGACCACGGCGGCCGCCGCCGCCTTGAGCTGCACGAACGCCATGTCCTTGCCGAGGCAGGTCCGGGGCCCCGAGTTGAAGGACATGAACTTGTACGACGGCACGTACCGCACCCTGCCGCCGTCCTCCTCCTCCACGATCCACCGCTCCGGCCTGAACTCCCGGCAGTCGCTGCCCCACACGTCCTCCATCCTCCCCATCGCGTACAGCCACACCAGGATCTTGTCCCCGGCCCGCACCTCGTGCCCGCACGGCAGCACGTCCGCCGCCGCCGCCTCCTTGAGCTCCTGCGGCACCGGCGGGTACAGCCTCAGCGACTCGCACAGCGCCGCGTGCAGGTACGTCAGCCGGCTCAGCTCCTCCGGGTCCTCGAAGGTCACCATGCCGTCGCCGTTCTTCTTCGTCTTGACGGAGGACTCCAGCTCCTCCCGTATCTTGGCCACCACGCGCGGGTTCCGCGTCAGGAGGTAGAAGAACCAGGACAGCGCGGAGCCCGTGGTGTCGCGGCCGGCCAGCATG
The DNA here is from genome assembly GCA_015844335.1 of Chrysopogon serrulatus. Classification (NCBI taxonomy): domain Eukaryota; kingdom Viridiplantae; phylum Streptophyta; class Magnoliopsida; order Poales; family Poaceae; genus Chrysopogon; species Chrysopogon serrulatus. The sequence goes on along the minus strand of JADLZL010002462.1, from coordinate 41,186 downwards.
AGGTTGATGGTGGTGTCGCGCAGGAACGCGTCCACCGCCGTCTCCTCCTCCTCGTCGTCGTCCTTGATGTAGGACGACAGCAGGTCCGCCGAGTCCCTGATGCCGTGCCTCGCCTTCTCGGCGCGCCGCTTGGCGATCGTGTCGGCGACGAACTGGTCGATGGTGCGCCACGCCTCCGCCATCCGGCGCTCGGGCCCGACCCGCAGCCGCCTGGCCAGCTTCCACCACGTCATCGGGACGACGTGGCGGAGGAGGAGCACGTTCATGGCGTCGTCCATGGCGCGCGCGAACGGCACCTCGGGGAGGCCCACGGACAGGCACCCGGGGTCCACGCCGAACACCAGCGTCGTCGTGGTGTCGAACGTCAGCCGGAGGAACACGTCCTGGAGGTCGAACGCCTCCCCCCGGTGGCGGCCAAGTGGGAGAGCAGCGGGACGAGGGCGCCGTCCACCTTGGCGCGGCTGTACCGGGAGACGAAGGACCGGAACGGGGCGCCGGACATGAGCAGCTGCGCCTTGGCGCGCTGGCGGCGCCACGACTCGCCGTCGGCGGTGAAGATGCCGCCGCCGAGGATGTCGAAGATCTCCTCGAACTCGGGGCCCTTGGGGTAGTTGGCGAAGTTGGAGGTGAAGACGTGGCGGACGTTGGCAGGGTCGGCGGTGACGAAGAACTGCATGCCGGAGCGCGGTGGCCCTGTGAAGAGGAAGTTGAGCGAGGTGGCGGCCAGGAGGGAGGTGATCCACTCGTGGAGGTGGTGGAGGTTGCCGAGGAGCGCCGGGAGCATGCCCACCAGCGGCCAGTCCAGCGGGACGACGGGGTTCTTCCGCTTGGACCTGATATGGAAGTAGTAGAAGACCACGAAGCAGAGAAAGGAGAGGCAGAGCTCCAGGAAGGACACCCACGGCGGCGGCGCCATTGGCTGCCTCTTGCTTGCCTGCCTATGCTGCTGCAGAAGTCAGAACAGTAGGGAAGAACTGAACTGCCAATGGCTATGGGGATCGATCGATCATGCGGACGTTTGCTAAAGGCTTCTAATACAAGTGATGATGAGGTCAGAAATAGCCGAGGAGTGAGGATGAGGACTGGATATATAATATAATTGTGGTTTTGCTGTTGCACCAGACCAGTCTACATGTGAAAGAAAAAGAGAAGAAGGCATAATTCTAGTTGGTTGCTTTCTGTCAGAGTGTCATCACCATCACTTCCCTTTCTAGTTTCTACGGAGGTCGGAAGGTGTAACAATGCCTGCATGTCATTCCAAAACCAGCACACCCGCGCTTCTCCTGTGCACTTCTGCAGCATGGGCAACCAATGGAGCCTGGGTGTCTCCTACCAGGGGCTTCCCTCTTGTTCTAACTCCAAATTATAATGGGATTTTGCCATTTGGTGAGCAGCATTTTTTAGAAAAAGAAATTTGTATTCGGTTAGCAACTATTAGTACTTCTTCATGTGATGATTGCTGGAACAAAAGCACGTGCATCAACTACTGGGTTAATAAAAAAAATGTCCTAACTCCCTAATAGTTTTGGGAGCATTGACAATTTGGAATCGTTGCAACAGCTGCGTTTTTATGGAGAAAGTCCTAACATAGCCGAAACCTTAAAATTGGCCGGTTATGGTAGGGGCTCGTGGGCTTTCCCACTTGATTGTCCCTGCCCAAACTGTTGGTCGATTTCCTATAGATACAGGGTTGTTTTTCAATTCTTTACCAGCGCGAATGTATTTTAAGAACCAGGGGTGTGTATTAGCACTCATGCGTTTTTGAGGAAAAAAACAACTATTAATACTTGGCTAAGTGGTGGCTATTTTGTTTAAATGGGATTAGCTTTCTCTTGCTCGTGGAATCATTTACCAAGTGTTTGGCATCACAGAGACTGCGTAAGAGTTAAGACTTCAGCAAGCCTAACTGCTTGTACATGACAACTAATTATATTATATTACCAGGGTCAACAGAAGGCCTTTTCACTCTCTCCGTCTCTCGCATATACTACTAGGTATATTAATGAACTAGAGAGGTTAACTTACTTCAACAGAAGCAAGTAAATTTGGAGCTTCACCATATACACTCCAACTTATATGATCAATAGAAGTTTTACCAGGGTCATGTCCGTTTTTTTAAAAAAGAAAAACGGTCAGGATTAGTGGTAGTCGGCAAGACTGCTCCTGTCTGGTAGTGTCTACAATTGACAATCATGATCTATGACGAGGAGCACCTAAAAAAAGGCCCTAAGCTGTATTATATTATTGTATTGTAGGAGTACTTATATAGTTAAGATTGCTCGGCAACAACAAACCCCCCGCAGTTGGCGAGTTGGAACGACCATTATTGCATCATGCATGTGTTTGACGATTTTGATTATTCTTGAAAATATGGAATAAAGGAATCATCAGGAGATCGGTGAGGGGAGCCGTCGGAGGTCGGACATCCAAAGCCGTACAGAGTTAAAAAAAAATACCTTTGCTGTTGTAAGCAAATTAATAGACCCCTCACATCCTTTATGGGGCCTACCGCCTACGTGTACTAGTACTAGCTAGCATGGACGTTTACCCTGCAACGCTGCAAGCACCGTGCTAGGTGCTTGTGCTTGTTTATGGGGCAAAGTCACTGAAATGCATGCAATGCAAGAAGTTCGTTGCATGGATTGGAAACTACGTGACGGGAAATCGTACGTGCTAGGTGCTTCTGCTTGTTTATGAATAGCAAATCTATCTAGGACCACACAACTGGATGCATGGTCGCTGTTTTTTTTTTTTTTTTTTGGGTTGCGTACGCTCGCTTGGTGTTACTACTGTATGCATGTGATGTGATGATGAGAACATGATAAGATCAATCATGGGGCGCAGCGGGGGCTCGATGGATCGAGATCAGCCACTCGCTCAAACAACTGATAAGAGCGACCCATGAGTCGTCGCCCATGCATGACGATGCCACTGCATCATCGATCCCAAACCGAATTGGTTGTGCCGTCTTTTCGGACGTCCCTTTCGTCTCTTTGTTTCGAAGTAGCTAGCTCGCCGTCATGGAGAGAGCGTGCGTACGTACACGATCCCCCGCTTGCCAGATGACGCTAGTGACGTGGCGTCTTCTTAATCGTTCAAGAATATACGCGTGCATCGACCGATCGGGTGGATATATATACATATACTAGCAAACATGCACGTACGTTGCATCGAGAAAAAATTCATCAAATATTTATAGAAACAAAACGAAAAATCTACATGTTTGTTTATTTATGCTTATCTTTTCTTATCTTTTCTATAAAATATTAAATCTATAATTTATTATTAATTACCAATATTTGCATTAATACAACAGTGTCCTATTAAGTCTAGATATATTTTTTTCTCGAACATGCGTCTTTGCATTAAGATAGAATTAAGTCTGTATATTGAATTCAAAACTCATTTGTGATAGACTTTTTTCTCTCATGTTGCGCATGCAGCACTGTAATATTTGCTCGTAAATATGTTACTAGTATAATATATGCGGCATCCTGTGGCCTGGCCGCCTGGCATGGTTGTTATTTTCTGGGTGATTTGGCGATACGTGTGCTCTTCATGGAGATGGAGTCTTGTATGAGCCATGCATGTGACCGATTACTTAATTGCCATGTACGATTGGCTGCATATGCATGGCCGATGCCCATGGATGGCTTGGTTTGATACGGTACACCGCATGTGATTTCGTGTCACCATAACAAAAAAAAAAAAAAAAACCAGAAACACAGGGATCTCGGACTCTTGTAATCGTGGAATTGGCCTTGATTGCCTAACAGCCTGGGTGCAGTGAAGTAGAGGCCCACTGTGGATGAACATGCATGATGTCTTTGCACTTTGCTACGCCTTCGTCGTGCCTGCGCATGTAGATAGAAACCGGCCGGCGGGTGGAGAACTGAGCAGAAGGCCCTGTTCCTTCCTTGCCGATCCAACCCCACAACAGGGGCTTCGCCGCTTCGGCGATGTCGACTTTAGCAAACACCGAGGTGGTGATTGCTCCGGCTATCATGATATCATGCATCCATCTGCTTGCATGCAAGTACCCTGTGGTGGAGAGGCAAACACCAAACAAATCGAAAGCCCACCATGCGCGGCGGCAGGCTTTGCATGTTCGAACGCAGCCCGGGAGCGGGCGTTGTCGCCGAGACTGACCTCCACCAGGACACACCGAACTCACTTCGGCGTTCTCAGGGCAAGCTGCCACGGTCGCGTCGACCATGGTGGCCGGGCTGCCGCCGTGTTTGATATTTCGATCTCAAACAGCAGGACGTAGTGGGTCTACAGGGACGCCTTCCGGTTTTGTCGTCCTCGTGGGCGCCGCCATCTTCCTTGCTCCGGCCGGTGCGCCACTCCTAGAAGAGCTCCCTCGCGTTTGCGGGGTCGTCGGCACCCAACTCCATGTTTGCCCGGGCGTTATAGACGAGTATAGTCGGCGCACGGGCGAGCGTGGCGTGCACGCTCCATGCCACCGCCGCGTCCAGCATAAGGCCGCCTGGCCGGGGTTGAGCTAACTCGAAAAACTCAAACGAGCGCCGCCGCGCGGCCTCCGCCGCCGCCTTGCACAACCCGTCGTCTTGCATGGGCAACCTGCTCGGTATGATTCCTATCCACGACGATTGATCGATCGATCGACCACCTTGTGGCCAGGCCGGCTAGTATACTACGCATGCATGTATTAGGATTTGAACATTAAAGCATGTATTGTTTTGAATCGAAATCTATTTGGGCTATGCGGGACGCACACGAGTCAAACGTGGTGTTTGTTTCGGTTTCCGCAGGGAGAAGCCATGTCCGTTCCGCCAACGAAAACAAAAGATGTGGGAGCGAAGCAGGTGTCCCAACTGTTTGGTGATTAGGCACGTGTAAAATAAAAGGAATGGGCTCAAAATCTAGGTGGAGAGAAATTTTAACTTTTTAATATTATTAGAAGATAGAAAGATAGAGTTTGAAGAGGAATAAAAGATCCAGAATATATGCTATACATGTTTGCATGCTGCATGCATGAATCGCCGTGATTAAGGGAGAGTCCTAAGAGAAGTTTTTTAGGAGTAGTCGGCGCCACAGGAGGGAGTTAACTATTGGCACTACGGAAGTTGTTTATATTTGGTACATATGCACACATAATCTGAGTATACAGTCTTTCTCACGTGTTTGGCTGAGTAGAAAAGAGTTATTTTCTGGTTTAGAAAAGAGTAACATGTTTCTTTTTTAGACTTTGGATTTTTTGACGTAACGGATACGGAAGCATTAGTTAGAGTCGGACTCCACATCCACGGAGTTAGTTAGGGAAGGGCCGGACCAAAAAATAAGTGGAGAGAAACTATTGTCTCTTTAAATTAAGGGAGAGTCCTAAGAGAAGTTTTTTAGGAGTAGTCGGCGCCACAGGAGGGAGTTAACTATTGGCACTACGGAAGTTGTTTATATTTGGTACATATGCACACGTAATCTGAGTACAATCTTTCTCACGTGTTTGGTTGAGTAGAAAAGAGTTATTTTCTGGTTTAGAAAAGAGTAACATGTTTCTTTTTTAGACTTTGGATTTTGACGTAACGGACACGGAAGCATTAGTTAGAGTCGGACTAGATATCGTGGAAAAGTCAATAAGCCAATTACTAGCTGTCGGCTGCATAAACACGTACAATGCAACTCGTGTGTTCTGCTCCAACCATTCAAAATTATAGGTTTTGATTTTTCTAGAAATAGTGTTCTTAGCACATAGTAAAATTCATGTATCCACAGAAGCCAAAAATATTTATAAATTTAGAATTAATCAAGAGAGTAAAATAAAAATCCTACAATGCATTGTAGTATTTGCTTGGTGTATTTTTTTTTTTTTTCCCTATACACCAATGCAATCAAGCAAATAACTTATGTAATGTGCATGATGATGCAATGCATTAGAAGTTTAGAACTGGCCCCAGTACGTATGATATGACTGTCTCCAATGATCGATAGATATCTAGTATTCTGTCCAAAGCACCACGCAATGCAAATGATCACGTGAATTCAAATATGGTACTTTATTTGGGCGTGAATTCACGTGCAATGCAAGTGGGCAGTCTCCGAGCTGGATGTACTAGTTCCTAGAATAACCATGCTGGCACAGGTTTACCTCGCGTAACAATATGGTACTAGCAGCTGTATATACCTTTGGAAGCAGCAAATATATCAGCTGGTTCACATGCAATCATCATGCATGCATGGTCTCTCTCGATCTTTTATGGGACCCGGCCGAAGCCACCACAGTTGATCTGTACGACGACTGTACCTGTGTGAAGATGCATGCACAATGATCATCTCGTGGGCATGCAGAGCTAGCTGCCGTGTTGTGAGCCCATTCGCTCGCTGTGCATGCAGAGCGTGCTAGCGTGACTGTGTGTATGGCCAGCCTCGAACATGTTTGTGTGTCACCGTGTCGGTGTCCAAGGTTAAATATACAGTAATTTCACTGTATGTCGTGCGTACGGATCCGATCATACATTGCCTGGCTCTTGAGGCTGGGGAAGGCGTGATTCACTTGCATGTATATCATCTCTCTGTCTTAAAATAACTGTTGGTTTCGTTTCTCGAATAATAAATTTAATTTAAATATATTTAAAGAAATATTAATATTTATAGTATATAATTAGTATCGTCTGAAAGATATTTAAATCTAGTTATTTTAACAATATAAATATAAATATTATATATGTTTTTATAAATCAAATTAAATTTGTAGGAAAACCTAAAACGATAGTTACGTTGGGATATGTAGGCTAGAAAACCCTCGCAGCTGCAGGGTTCACTTATTTGCAATTAGCATGAGTGATGAGGTGTGGGCGGCAGGCGGCTAGCCGGTAGGTGCTACTGCTAGCTTGGACATGGACAGGTCTGTTCCAATAGAGCCCTGCGTGCACGGATCTTATTATCTTCAAGTACTGTGCGCCGATCCTTGTAGCCTATCCAATTTTTCGGGACACAAGACATGAGATCATCATCTGCCATCTGCCTACGTATATACGTATATATCCTGGAACGCGCCAGCAGGTATCATCGTACATATGCCACCTTGAGCTCCAGTTATATTCATTCTCAGGGGACTGCATGCAAATAAGGTTTGGTTCCTTTATTTGCGCCTGCTCTCGACCTGGAACTGTTCATGGCACGAAACTCTTCGATAATTTATACTGTACGTGTTGGAACTGTTTCTAGCCGTTCCAGGCCCGGAACGATTTCAAATTAAAAGGGTTTACGTATGGCTTGGAAACGTTCACACACGCTCTAGCTGGCCAACTTATGGAATTGAAGGGCAAGCAGTGGCCAAGTGGGCAATAACACGCATCATACATCCTTGGTGCCCAGCTGGCAGCTGCTAGCCAGTAGCCAAACAGGAATAACGACGTACGCTAGTACAGTAGCGCGCTGCAGATCTGAAAACGGCGCCCCCATTTTCAATCAGGCAGGTGCAAATAAAGGCGCGCGCCTTATTTCTTTTTAACCAAGGAATTAAGATCAAGGAAGTACATGTAATACATTCACCAGTTTATAAATATGCATCAATCCCAACTTTTTTTCTCAGCTTTTCCCCTTCTTCTCTTTGTAATGTTTGGATGTTTTCCTTGGTTCAATATACAATTACCGTAGGGCCTCGGCCCCTCCAGATTCCTCACCAAAAAAAAAAAAAAAAAAAAAAAAAAAACTTTAAGGATAAGGGTATGTGGCATGGTAAGTGTATGTTGTTGTTTATTCGACCGGGCATTGAGTTCGAAGTTGTTGTTTCCCGCAGTGAGTGCTGGTTCATTCCGCAAAGAAGATTATAAGAGTATATGATTAGCTTGGTGAGTGGAGTTATGCGCTCATCAATTAATAAATGGATTAATTGCGGTTGCATCAAGAAACTATATATAACCGCAGTTGTTTTACAACGAGCTAGCGATCGCATAGTTATGGCAATTTGGCATGATTTAGCCATTTAGGTGTACGTGTATATATACATAGTTGCAGCGCCATATGCCAGCCAACCATATGAGCATCTTCAAGAGTTTGCTAAAATTCACTTGGCAAATCTTATGATTTGGCAACTCTCTAAAATATATGGCAAGTGAAAAAATAGGCTCTCTCCAATAGTTTGGCATAATTCACATGTCAAACATAGATCAAACTTACATCAGGAACCCTGGGACAGAAACAAAATTATGTTTATAGCCTTCCACCTCTTGAAAACTTACATCAGGAACCCTGAAGCAGAAACAAAATTATTTTTTCACCCTTCCACCTCTTCTAATACGGTCGAATGCACGCGCGGAGTCGAATACGCGCATATATCTTGTGCGCGGAAAGCTCTTTTTTTCCCAACTTGGGATAAATGGCAATCTGAGATGGGGAACTGTTGGAGAAGGTTTTTTCTATTTTTGCCAAAAAATTAAGAATGGTTGTCTAAGATGGGGAACTGTTGGAGATGCTCCCCACACGCATGCATCGTCGCCAGTCGTCACGCCTGTTATATATCACGATCGATAGATATAGCCTCAGCAAGTCAGCAGGGCACGTCTTGGAGGATTACTGATCAGAAAAAGGCTTCGATACTCTTCTAGTCCTGGGGATTAGGTGTCTATGCAAGCAACGAAATCGGAGACAGTATGTTTCAAGGAGCCACGCGGTCGCGTCCTGCATCTTCGATGAGGGCGTGATCGATGAGCTCAGTCGGGGTACAGCCAACTCGCCGCACTGTGATCGTCTTTTAAATTTGGCTCTCTTAGAGTAACTCCAACCCAACATGCAAATTGAGCCCCTAGTTTTTCCATTTGTATGCTGGCCTAAAAAAAATAGGGACCTAAATTTGCTTCCAACTCCAGCCTAAGATCCTATTGTTAGGGGAGAAATAGGGTCTTTCTATTCTTAGGGACTTAAAACTATATTTTGAGAGTCCTCCTAAAATGAGAGTCTAAATAGGAGGGCCACTTTTTTTTTTTTTTTTTTTTACTTGAGCTCCTAAAAATTAGAATAGAGGCCTGTTTAGGAGGTCAACTGGAGTTGCTCTTACAGGTCCCGTGGCTAGATGGCCATGGTGTGCCGGCCGCTAGCTCGCATTGTACTTAATGATATACATGCAAAGCCTCGCTCTCGCTCAGGCGCCAGTGCATGGGGCTGTCATGACTTGTGAGTCCTATCGAATTACTTGTAAATAGTTTGGGATCAGTAGAAATTTAAGTAATAGCGCGTCCAAGCTGCAAGGCCTATACGTATTATGCCAGGGTGCGAAGAATGGTACGGTGAGCTAGATGTGTCACCAAACTGAGCAAGTGGAGGAATAATTCAAGCCTCACCATGTGGTTCACCCTCAGGTTTTTGGTGGTTCGCTGAAGGAAGTTATAAATATGCACATTGTCTTTATTTGCTGTTCTCCATGCACGTGATCCATGATGCATGGAGAGGTAAAGCTCTATCTATGTGATCTCTTGCTAGTTGGATCCGTCAGCTCTTGTCCGGGATAGAGTAGGTTTGAGGAACTCTGTTGCATTGTTTTAGTTCTTTTTCTAAAATCGTATTAACTTATTGAATTATTGCATTTAGAGTGGATTCCTCCAGCGCAGGCTCCAAAGGATTATATTAGCCTGTGATATTATTAATTTGGGTGGCGATTTGTATCTGCCCCATACTGTAGCTGTACTTGTTCTTGCCAGCGTCAATCTTTCTAGGCGACGGCCCAGCAACACATGTGCCGTTGCTTTGCATGTACTCCTCCGTCTCACAGTAAGATGGAGTCATTTCAGCTCTAACCATGAGAATTTAGAGACTTGACAGTGGATGCACGCTTGTGTGCTCCGCCTACAATCAATGGGAGTTAGTTCGGTGTCATGGAAACAGGCTACAGAGAGCGACGGCGTAGATAATGACGCTTCTTCGATTCGTTCTGAAATTATTATCAATCTAGTCGATTGCCGTTCTCTAGCAAATCTCAGTACTAGTCTCTATGATGCTCAGTCTGTGTCGCCAATAAGTTTCAACACACTCAAGCGATCGACTGAAGAGACGAATGCGATCGACCATCAGCCTGCGAAATATCGGCATGCAGAAGATTGTGTGGTGGACGGGGCAAGGACGGAGAAGTACTACTACCTATCTGAAACCTGTGGAGGGACTCAGCCTAAATATAATGTCATAATGATCGCATCATCAACTCGATCGTACGTGGCCATAACTACTGTCACTGCTAATAATTAATAATCAGAGAGTACACACCTTTCAAATTTCATGCAACTCGTGGTGTTCAAGGATTGGAATGAAGGAAGAAAGGGAAATAAACGATTAATAACTGCACGCATACAGACTACAGAGGCTCGTCATTATATTGGCCACTGCATGCAGTATGCAGACTACGCCAAACAGACAGCTTTTGTGGCGGCAGGTTCCCCAACGAATTTCTGATGCTTGGACTGATTGGTGAAGAAGAGGTGCGTACGCTACACTGAAATTCTGAAGAGTCGCTAGCTATAGCTAGCTGTGGCCAAGTGCCAAATGGAGTAGTAGCCCGTCCCGTGGCATCGGCATCACCGTTAGCTGTGACCGCAGACAGACGCCGACTGGCTAGCTAGCGCAGAACAAGCCGGGGGTGGCAGCGACCGGACACCAGCTGAATCGTCGTCCCCGTTGCGCTGCTCATGACGCCGGCCGCCCGGCGTACGGCGTACCTTGCCGTGACGGTGTGGGTCTTGCTTCGCTGGGTTCGGTGGAGAAAACGACGCTCGGTGGATAGATGGCGACTGGGCAGGCACGGGCGCGGGACTGCACCACGGAGAATCTGCAGAGAATTCCGCCGGTGTGCATGCAATACGCCACAGCTTAGCTCTCGATCCATCTCGTGTGGGAAATGATTGAATGTGCCACAGCTTAGCTCTCGATCCATCTCGTGTGGGAAATGATTGTCAGATTCTTGAGCAGCATGCCAGCATGGGCATCACATTCAGTGTTCTGAGTCGCTGACAGCGAGAGCCACGTGGGATCAAAAGTAACGCTACTAAACTGGTGTCGAAATTCATGACAGCACGCATGGACCATTTCATTTGGCTCCTCTCAGTCTCACTCACTCACTGCACTGTACCTCTACCGCCCAACTGTTGCGTGAGATCGATGTAATACCGCGGACGGACGCGCGCGTCAGCAGAAGCTGAACGAACCACGCTAACCTTTTTTTCATTCCAGAAAAGAATACACACCAGCGATTTGAATGAAACTCTGGTTTCCAAGTGCTCACCAGAAACAGAAAGTTGAACTGGGTTTTTTTTTTTTTTTTGAGAGGTACTATCCGCTTTATTGATATCCTTGAATCGATCAAATTACAAATGCCAAAAGGCGGTTCTAAAAACCAGGCATGTCTGCCTGTATCAAAAGAAATCAAACTCCTAGCTAGAGTGTGAGCATCAACATTTGAATTCCTACTCTCATGGACAAAATCCACTAAAAGAAAATCATGAGCCCAAAACTGGATCTCTTGGACGATTTGGCCATATGATCCCATATTTCTTCCTTCCATGCTTCTGATAGCATTGGCACAATCTGATGCCAACCGCACTGAGGTTAACATTAGATCAGCTGCCAAAGCAAGGCCTTCTTTGCATGCCATCACCTCAGCAATTTCTGGCTCAGTAATGCCATCAATAATCACCTCCGAAGCTCCCAAAAAGGAGCCTGCCGGATCACAGGCTATCGCGGCCACCGATGCCCTTCTCAAATTCTTAGATATAGCCGCATCAACATTCACCTTTATGCAACCTGCTGGTGGCGGCAACACCGCGGTCTTTGTCTCTGAACTTGTGCCTTTGCTGCCTAAGTCGGTCTTGCTGCTTGAAGTTCAGAAATATATTTATTGATGAAACTATGTGTTGAAAGCGGGCTCTGAAAAATATTTTCATAGATCGCCTTCCTTCTTGCATACCAAATTGCCCACATAGTCACCAACACCCGTATGAGTGCACCATGACAAAAAGGGAGTTTTCACGGTTCGTTCTGCATATAGAATGCTCATAACGAGGCGTGCTTTATTAGAAAATGCAGCAAGATCGAATAGAAGATAAGAGGAAAAGGAGTGGACATCTATGTGGCAGGTCATGGTGCCTTCAAAGGTGCGGGTGTTTCTATGGAGGCTTGCAAGGCACTCTTTGCCATCCGCTGATGTCCTCCATCATCGAAACATGGCAGACCATGACCGTTGTGCTTTATGTGGGGCTCCTGATTTCTGGAAACATGCACTCCTTGCTGGATTGTAATATGGCAAGATGTGTTTGGGCATTGGAGAGCGAGGAGATTGTTGAACACCTCAGTGAGATGCAGGGGGAGAACGCAAGAGGTTGGTTGGCGAATTTGATAGAAGAAAGTTGAACTGGGTGAGACGACGAGAACGAGATGGGTAATTTGCTTTGCTCTGCTGGGCCTCTCTTTCTTCGTGGTGTCTTCCTCAGCCGGGCTGGATTAAGGCCCTCTTTTTAATTTGCGTGGCAATGGCCTACTAAGTAATGCTGGGCCCACTAAGCACATTCAGCCCGCTAAGTTACAAGGGCCCTAATAAGTTTAGGCACCATGTCCATTAGCACAGGGAGCGATAGCTTTTCTTCTTCTGATTCTTATAACGTGTGGTCGTCCTCGCCTCTTAACAAACAATTTAACATTTGTGAGGCTTCTCTTCAGTGCCAATATTTTGATGAGCCAATTATTTTATCAGTAAGATGACATATCTGGTAGTAACTAGGATCGGAGCTAGACGATTGAAGGCATGCAACAACCCTAAGTACTAATTACTTAGGAGCAAGATCATTATGCTACTACTAAGTGCATGCAAACACCGAAATACTAAATTAAGCATATATTCACTGGCATGACGTTTTCTTCGCCACGGTCGCAGTAGCCTGGGCCATGTATGGCAGAATCGTATGGGAAGCGAAGCGTAAAGGTTGGCCAAACGGCAACGTGTCGATGCCCCCTCTCCGACTCGCTACGGACACGCCTGCGCGCCTTGCGTGCAGTGCCGACACACGAAGGCACTAGCTGCTAGCGCAGTGGCGCCTACCGCGTAGTAGCCCGCACAGGCACAGAGACCCGGCCGAGCCCCGGCCGCGGGCGGAGACGGATCCCCCCCCCCGTCGCGTCGCCGCGATCTCCGAATATGTCCGCCGGATCGGCACCCTGGAGAGCGCGTCGATCCGGGTGTCCGCCCGTGCGCGTGGCCTGTCCCGGCCCAGAGAGCGCTAGCATGCACACTCAGGACGTACCTACGTCGTAGTAGTCGTACCCCGGCCGCCCGGAATCCCACCCGTTCCCTTCCCGGACGGTCAAAGCAAACGTACGCGAGGCGGGCACGCGCGCGACGGAATCGCCGGTCGCGCCGTGTACCACCAAAGCGGGGACACCCGTAGCGCGGCGCGGATCGAGCTGCCGCGCGCGCGGGCCGCCCCGGCCGCCACTTTCCCTGTTGGCGTTGCGTTGCGTTGCGTTCCCCGCCGCCAGCCAGCAGCAGGAGGCATTTGGCCGGCCGGCCGGCGGGCGCTACTTGCGCTCCTCCCCTTGGCTGCGGATTTGGCCTACCTAGCCTTCCTCCGATCCCCTCCCGGCAGTCCTGCAGGCCTACTAGCTGCCACACCGTACTCCAGGGGACGCAGATGGACAGATTCTGCAGCAGGGGGCCAGGGGGTGCCCTAAACGCTAAGCCGTACGTGGCCGCTTTCGCCTTTGGGGCTTTCTCCGGGACTGATGGATGATGGGCATTCGGTTCCATTCGGTGGGGATCGGAGGGGCTGCCTGCGGGCTGCGGTGCGGCGCCTCCAGCCAAGCTCCATCGTCTTGTGCCTCACGCTTCATTCCGGTGCGGTATGGTGCCGGCCGGGGGACGACGGGGACCCCACCCTGTCCCTCTCCCCCAGGTACTTCGTGCGTACGAGCCTTTGCATCTGCTGTCTCCGAGCATGATTGCTTTCTTTTTTCAGCTATCCCCGCCGGTCGTTTCCAATTGGTAATTTCGGCAAACACCACGCATGCACCACCCTTGACATTGTTCTCCAGTTTCTTGGCTCGTTGATTTTCCCCACTGGACGCAACAATGGGACAAAAAAAGTTTTATAGTGGCTGCTGCTAACTGCTATATATAAGTGCTATGTGGACGTGTCGACACAGTAGCAGTGTTACATGCCCTGCCTTTTGCTTAACACGGCAATGGCTCTCGACCAATGCAAGCTATAGCTAGGGAACGTCAAATACCACCAGCACCAGCTCGCTCTCGCGGGCAGGATCTAGCTAGCTAGCTAGCATGAACTGCGCGGCACCACACGTGTCGACCAGTTGTGGCAGCATCTCACGGGCACGGTGCTGCAGTGCAGAGTGCACGCACGGCAGATCGAGGAGTTTCCGTGAACCGAACGACGGGGTTTGGTCCGGTCGAACCACCTGGTGGAGATGGACGGAGCGAGCTGGGGGTTTCGCTCCTCCAATTAAGAAGAACTCCACTGCTGAAATCGGCGGTCTCGTCGGAAGATCGGAATCTGTCACGCAAAGCTTGGGTGCCGATCGATATGTTGGGATCCGGCCGCCGCTTCCTTCTCATCTCATCTAGCTTAGCAGCTCCGATCCGATCCTCAGTGATCAACATATCTTCAAGTCAGTGATCAATGGAGTATATCTTCAAGCTACTAGCCAAACTGCACAAAAAATAAAGGGCTACTACGGCCTATATATATACCTATATATAGCTAGCTAGCTAAATAAAGGCTCAGATGTAGTAGCATGTTACCGTCGTACGATCCTCTGTCTATCTACTATCTATCTAGCTGCCTATGGCTTCAAGTGGAGCAGTATCATTATCATATCGGCCGGTGCCTCATCCTTGAGGATGAAGATATACTGTGTGTCAAGGCACAGGCACAAGGCACTGCACTGCAAAGATTGACGGATAGCTGCTAGCTAGACATGAGATGACCCAAAGCTGAGATATATCGACCATCCGACCAGATTCGAATCCATTGTCGACTTCATTAACGAGGTTGTCTTTGTCTTTGCAGGAGTACATGCAAGCTATGCTAGCTAAGGTAATCACGACAGTAATCAGCAGCTGGACTGGACTAATCCAACAGTCCTGCCTCTAATATACGCCGACCTTTATGTTGCGTGTACGCAGTCGCCCATGCATAAGCATATGTATGTATGGAGTAAACGCCAAAAACTGTCTCTCATCCTCCCTCTCCCTGTCAAGCTAGCGGTTTCTGCTCTAACTAAATTAGCTTCCATCAGGTTGTTATTTGTCGGTTCGTCTCACCACCCAAAGATAGCAAAAGGATGCCCATGCAGTTGCTTGGCACTGCCGTCCTCCCTCCCCTATAAGTATCCAGCTCCTGCACTCGCCATGGTTAGGCCAGCCTAGGGATCGGAGCCGACTTCCCTTTCACCTTTCTTCCTCCTCGCTCCTCTCTCGCAGCTTAGCTTCATTCGACGCCATCCCTCTTCTCTCCTGATCTCCTCCATTGATCGATCGGTCCATAGATACGGTATACTGATACCAGATATCTCGGTGTACTGATAGATACCAGATATCTCCCTCCTATACTGAGTAACCAACACCTCCCGGCCCAGAGGCGGCTCATACAAATAATGATGATGCTGTTCGAGGAGGATGCAGCAGGCATGGCCATCCCAGTCCCTGGCTTGTGCATTGTAAGTCTCGATCGCACCTTTGATGTCTGCCTATAACCCTTGATGTATGTTCTCAGCAAAATTACTAAGTCAGCATGATATATGTTCAGTACACACGCAATGTTCTGTACTGTCAAATGGCTAAAATATAATGAGAGATTACCCATGCAAATAAAGCCAAGGGAAATATGTTTCATACCGGCTAAAACACTCCGTCAATGAGGTCGCACGATCTGGTCTACTTATCAGGTTCGAGGAGTGACCGATCGAATTCATTGAGACTTCTTTCCAGGAATAAGCAGCAGTCTGCGCCAAAATAGCATCCTTGCATTAGACCATGCACCAGCATTTATAGGATATCCAATTTATGTTCGCTGACTTCTTGGTTGTGTCTTTGGTTCTATTTCATATCTCTCCCGACCGCAATTGTAGTAGAGAAACTTCAGGGTTCTGACTTCCTTGGTGTCGTCATCTTGGAAAAAAGTCATGTGCATCTGCATGGCCAAACAGGGTTATTTTCGGTCCCCTCTCTTTCATTAGCCTATCTTCCTCGCACATGCCCGTTCTCCCATTATAGCCACAAGCTCTCTTCTCAAGGATCAATGTAATATATTGGAGACAGTTTATCCGAGAAGCTGGGCTGCGCACCAATCTGATCATCTTCATGCATTGAAGATCGTTGGTGCCCGCCATGCTTCCCGATGATTGCATCACTGTAATTGCTTCTCTGATCTATCTAACACAGTTTTTGCTCGGTTCTTCCTAGGTTTGCGATCGATGGTGTTCTGAAACCCATAAACCAAGCAATTTCATTTCCTCGTTGAGATCTTTTGCTGCCGTATTTCTTGCATCCTATGGATCAATGCATGCTCACGGGGTTGAAATTAAAATGACAAGAAATCGTTTCCTAAGGACAACTGGTACTTGCCTGCGAATGTAATTTAATAGTTATTAGACATCTATCAAAGCTAAAGCATATATAACAGCGTTGAGATAAGCATAACATTAACATCATGGCTTCTTTCAGATTTAGGACCTTCGGCTTTACCACAGAATAGAAAATGTTTTCTGTTTCTTTTTCTGCCGCCTATGTCTTTATAATTTTATTCTGAATCACATACATGATCTTATTTTGAGAAGTTCGCTTCAATGAAGAGAGTACGTAGAATTAAAACCACATATCTAAAGCTTTTGATCCTCTCTCACAAAGTGCATAGAAGTAACTGCACTGAAAAATATCGTTAATTCTTTGCAACAAAAGGTAGTATTGATGCATCTAATATTTCCTACTCTCACGACGAGTTTACAAGGTGCAGTCATTACCACTAGGACTTCCTATAAGATGTAATTCAGTCAGAGACTCACAAAGTTATTGATTTGCCTTCAAAATTTATGACCTGCATCTTTTGTGACTTGATTATTGGAATAGCACTCATTTAACAAAAAGGACTCACCTATTTTGTTCCACTCTGAAATTTACAGGAGGAAATTTCAAGCCCCATAGCTGCTCATATTCTTGACTTCTATGATGGCGGCCTCGGTAATGACCTATTTGCTGCGGCGACTACCACCTCCGGTCCATTTCCTGCCACTGATGAAGATGTTTCTTCATCTACCACTACCACCCCTCCTATCTGCAGCTACACTGACGACGCTCCAGCTACTGGTGCCACAGCCTACTCGCCATTGCCATCCTTTGACACCACTCTGACAGCCCTCCTTGAGGAAGAGCAACACCATGGCCTTGACACCGAGATCCTTCCGCAGATCGATGGCCTTTCAGAAGTAGCATACTATCCAACTGGCACCGATGAGGCCAGCATAGGGCAACTCAACCAGATGGGACTTCCAGAGACCTTAGCTGAACAGGTGCCCCCAATGCAAATTAGCAGCAGTGCATCTGCCTTGATGCCACTCACTTCAGACTATAATGAGTGCTTCACAGCAGCGTTAGCTGGAGGGTTCATGGGTCTGGAAGGAGCCATGTATCAACAAACTGGAGCAGTTCTTCCAGGCTGCAATGCAGAAACATCACAACATGGATTCTTCAACAGTGCCAGCAGCAACAGTATGGTGATGATTGGCGAGTATCAGAAGATGATGGAAGGTGAAGGACTGAGCACAACATATAACGACACAGATTCCATGCAAGGGACATTTAATACTAATGCAGAGATCCAGGTAAAATTCAAACCCTACGTATACCACAATGATACCCAATAAAAGCACAGGTCAAGTAACCAGTTGACAATGGATATCATTTCCGATTCTTACGGTTATATTAACTAAACAGGTAGGAGGAAGTAATCAGCACCTAACAAACGGATGCAATGGGAACCCAGCAACATTACCTCCAACAGAACTATCAGGATTGGAAGACTCCACATTCAAGGTTGTCCGCTTGTCACCTGAAGAGAGAAAGGAAAAGATCCATAGGTATATAAAGAAACGGAACGAGAGAAACTTCAGCAAGAAAATAAAGGTACCATTGAGCATTTCAATAGATAAATACTGATGCATGGACATCTTACCAATTCAGCTGTGCTGACACACAACAAAATGCAGTACGCTTGTAGAAAAACCTTGGCAGATAGCAGGCCCCGTGTCCGCGGAAGGTTTGCAAAGAACGATGAACTCTGTGAAGCTGGGCAATCAGGCTCCCAGAGTCATGAACATTATGAACAAACTGTAAGTTTTAAATTATACTACAGTCTTATCAAACAGTCTACTATAACTAGAAGAAATGGCCATAGTAAATGTTAAGGGTAAATGTAACTTGATGCACCACAGAGACAAATCGAGAAATACATAAATCATTTGTTTCAACTTTATGTTTATCCATTCTAACAAATATTAAGCTAAAATATGTACTGGACACCCCTGTACACTAGTGACTTAGCACAAGATTGTAGTGGGTGAGGTCATGAGTTATAAGTCTCTGTCCCATTAATTAAGGAAAACATGATTCTTCTTATGTATTCTCATTGTTTTTAAACGAAAACATGGCAATTTCTATGCATAGTTAACAAGAACTCTCACCTTTTTTCAGGACCATATGAAAGAAGAAGACATGCTGGACACATCTGACATTCTAGCGCATCTCAGTGGATTAAATTCCTACAACTACAAGTATAAATGCACCATTGAGTCTTGGATATGATTCTCAAGTCTCAACCACACAAACTAAGACCCAGTGTCTTATTTCAAGTGGTGCAACATCGAGCACAGATTTTTTTGTTTTTGTTTCCAATAAAATAAACATACAGTATTAGAAGCTCAATGGCAGGTCAAGAACTTAGTTCAATTAATGTAGATTTAATGTATGTGTAATTCTGCTGTCACTTGTTTACCATTGTCACAAGTGAATGTGGTAGTTAGTCTCCAGAAGAGTGATTTGTGCATATAACTATGCCATTTATAGAAATAAAAGTTCCGAGGATCTCTTAAATATTTCTTTGTTGCAGAGTCTATATTTGGTCTGCTCAGAGAATTCCAAGGACAGCAAGTAGGAATGATACATCAGAGTAATCAAATAACATGGTAACAGAGCAAAGTAATAAGTAAACTTAATATATTGGAGTGTCACCTAGCTGCCTTTTAGCCTGTGCCCCTATGTGCAGAAGGATCAAGAGTTGGAACCAACAACGAACAATATGAATAAGCAGAGCTAAAATGTTTACCACTATACTCATGAGTTTAGTAAGGTTCATGATGCAATTGTAGAAATCCAATTCTGTTGATTTTCTGTTTTAGTGGAGCTATCCAAGAACAAGCTCCAGACTTATAGAGTAGTGTATCCACAGTTGCGTTCAGACTTATACTCTGAAGTATAAGCACTACCTGTGCCATTTAATAAGTAACCAACGTGAATGACATACCGCACCGGACACCACAAGTAGGCAATGTGAAGCTCTAGTAGTACTGCCACATTACATATCTCCATTTCAGCTAAGCTACAGTGGGTGGTCAAATTTACAATCAATTGTGACTCAAACCAACATTGTACAGAATTGGAACTCCAACTGAATGGCAATCTAGAAAACAACAGTCAAAATTCCATGCTGGAATTTACTCTGTTAAACATGATTTTATCGATGAAGTCAATGCAGTTGGGTCCTTAAATTGATATACAGTTTCTTCACCCACACTTGTCTGACATACAAGAATATATATTGCACGCACTGGATCAAAAACCACCTCTACATATGTATGTTTCTGATATAGAAGCAAATGTACAAAAAGTTATGTGCTCAGCCTAACTCATACTAGTACTCAATGATGTTGTCACCTGGGGCACTGGCACAGCAAGGGAGAGCAATTCTGAGCCCCCTCGCTCCTCCAATTCGCACCTCTCAGCATCCATCTCAAGTATAACCGGATCGAAGAATGCAACCTGGGGTTCAGATTTGGTACACCCAAGCAGGACTAAGCCACTGGGTCTGGTGAAGCCGAGGAACCTGACGCAGCTCGCGCGTCCATAGCCCCAGAATCGGCCCCCGACCCAGACAGCGACCTCCGAGACGATGACGGCGACCTTGACGACGACCCCGAGCGCGTCGACCCCGTTCCTGAACCCCTTGTGCACCTGGAGGCCGAGGAAGCCCTCGACGATCTTAGACGTGTTCTTGGAGAGCTTGTAGCCAGACTTGAGGACGGCGAGCACGGCCACGCCCGCGGGCGAGGCGGCGTGGAGCGCCGCCGGCGCGGCGGCGGCGAGGCGGAGGAGCGAGGCGGCGGCGAAGGCGGCCTTGAGGCGCTTGGAGGAGGGGAGCGAGGGGAGGAGGCGCGCGGCGGGGCCGAGCGTGCGCGCGGCCTTGTACGACTTGGAGGCGGCCTTGGACGCGGCGAGGATGGCGTCGACCGGGGAGGAGGCCTTGGCGAGCGCCCGCGGCGTCCGGAGCGCGGCGGCGGCGGCGGACGTGGCGGCCGCGAGGGGCTTGAGCGCGCTGGAGCGGGAGAGGGCGACGAGCAGGCGGACGCCGAGCGCTACGCCGACCGCGGAGGTGGCCGCCGCCGCCGCGAGCTCGTGCTCGGCGAGAGGCATCCCGGCGGCCCGCGTGGGGAGGCGCAGGCCATAGGAGGCCAGACGGGTGCGGGTGGGCATGGAAAGGTCGCGAACCGGTGGGGGTAGGGGAAAAGGTCACGAGACGAAGGTTGGATTTGCCGATTTGGAAATGGCGAGGCGTGACGTGGATGTGGCCGCCATCGCGCGTTGGAGGCCTTGGCTTGGGGCGGCCCGCGGCGGGGCCCAGCGGGGAGAAATCGTGGCAGCTTTTGGGCCGGCCAGGACGCGAGTGCCGATTCCGCGAGCCGGATGGATATGCCGGACGCGGGCGCACCGGCACCGTCGCTGATCCCCGGTGCGCCACGGCATATGCCCTGTGGCTTTGGGCGTGTGTGGTTTGGCACGGCGCCGCGGCGGGCTGCTGTGAGTGGAGGCTGGCGCTGCGGCGCGGGGAAGCCGCCGGACGACCGAGCCGGACTCGGAAGAATTGCATGTTGCAGCCCAGGTATAGATAGGCCACTGCAAATTGGGTGGCTCTATGTCTAAGGTAATAACTTATTTTCCATCTCTTCATTTCAGCTTATTAACTAGCTTATCAACTATTGAAACAACTATTTCAGCTTATCAACCCTCATATCCCCCCAAACATAGCCTTTTATCGATTTTCTGCAGTGTCGCCAGACGTGCTGCAAGGAACCTTTTCTCTGTACAAAGACGTTCAAATTTGATCGAGAAAAAAAAAATCTCAGCCGATCGAGATTTGTCCGTGAAAGAAGCACCATCGGGGTCGGTCCACTCCCGGTCCGTCCAACTACAGAGCTCTGGAAGCGTCGAAAACATGTTCCCAGGGCCCGCGTGTTTGTCGTGTTCCCGTGGGCTTCATTTGTTGCCGTGGTGCTGTTGGGCTCCTGCGCCAGACCATAATTCATCTTTGGGCTGTCTACTCCGAACTTCCGAATTTCCCCTAGACCAAAAACCACGCAAGGAGATGAAGGATCACAAACTACTAGCTGCTCACTCCTGTTCTGGAAAACAGACAGATGATGATGAGCCGTTCGCTCGGTGCAGAGAGAGAGCGACGTTGAGGAAAGCGTTCTGCTAACTGCAGGCACCATGGACGTCCGGCCAGTCCACGTGCACGAGCACGACGAGTGACCCTAAGTGCCCATCCATACACAGCAGTCCTAGTCTGGATCAGATGATTTCGATCACAAGACAAGAAACCAGTCGCTAGGGAACATGCCAAGTTGGCATGGTGTCAGCGTTCGCCAACACAGCCTTTGCAGGCTTGCAGCTCCCCGATCGAGCTCGAAACTACGCCGACCGCTCGAACGTCCATGTAGCAGCAGAAGCCAGCAACGAAAACAGCGTGGTTGCGTTCCTTGCCTTCCGGAGACACGAAGGAAACTCCGAAAATGCACCACACACAGGTCACGGCGGTGAACTCGGTTGCGTAGAGCGGCCGGGCAAGCGACCCTCCCGGAAAGGCCGGCAGATACAGCATTTCTTTCCGATACCTAACGCTCACAAGCTACGTACGCTACGTACGTGGTACACAACACTGAAGTGCTTGTACTAGTCTGTATTCAACTGAAGGTCAGTGGCGACACGCTGTACTTGCAAAACTGAACCGCTTTCTAGCTAGGTGCAGTGCAGGGCCAGACATGTACGTCAGTGACGAATTAACACGCTCGCTTGTTTAGTTTGGTCTTCGGCGTCCTGTGCATGTCCGTGACACAGATGATTGCATTGCAATGACATTGGCCTGACAACAAGTGTTAAAGTATGCTGATCCATATTTCTAGTACTGTCAGTTGGCAGTTAATAGGCTTTATCTTATTATCACTTTTGCTTGAGCTGTGGCACGCAAGCAGTCAACAGACACACGTAACAAGTCACTTCTCCCGGTGCACTTGTCTTTGACCAGCTTGCAAGCAACCTCTTCTTTCCTTCAGATTCTTATATATGTACACTACATTATTTATCTCTGCAGGATTGCAGCTGGGGACTGCAAGAGAACCATGGGCAGTTTCTTATCGCTAGCTCGTCTTGACGTCGTCTCCCAAAGGAGAATGATTTTTTTTTGAACTTCCCAAGGAGAATGATGAATGATCAGGCCGGCATTGGAGAACAGAACAGCGATGATGACGGTGCAGCTGATAAGAAGAATGTCCAGGTCTACCCTGATTTATGCATATTTGTCGCTTGTCAGTAGTAATAATTAAACACTAAACGCTGACGGCGACGGTGGACGGCGAAGGGCTTTCTTTCTTTCTTTGGTTGGCGCCATGCCATGCATTCCATTTGACCGGAAAAGGACACTAGTATCACATTACTGCTGCAGGTCACCACACCAGGCAGGCAAACGCTGCAAGCAAGTCAGGTACCGGCCGTGATGATGCAACGATTTGTCGGCGAAATCATGGCCCCCATTTGTCGTGGTCACCGTACTCACGTCTCGCTTGGATTTGGTTGCTTACCAAGGTTGAAATCGTACGCATATATATACTGTTCAAGTGTTTGTTTATGCTTCCAACGGCAGTGACGAAAACGAAAGGAGCGGGGAGGGGAAATGCGAGAAGGAAATGACGCGAGCCATGACTTTTTGGAGTTAGGACATTTGGATTATTAGGACTTTACCTAACACAAGGCCAAGAGGATGTGATGCCATCGAGTGAAGAGAATCTGGTCTCTACTGTGCAGATTAGGCCACCTGCACCTGCTCAAGCTGAAGGCGATTCACATGTACGACTACCTTCCTTCTGTATAATGTTTTATTGGGCACCAAAAACTATATAGCTTACTAGATTTTAGTATATACCAACCTCAGCCCTCAGTTGCTAGAAATCAGTATATCCATAACTGATGGTACTTGTTCAAGGGCCGTCTAAAAAGATACATCAACTTACTAGTTTGCTGAAAATGACATCCAGTAAAACTAGCAAGACTGCTACTTCTCTAACTATAACTGTACAACACTGCCGTATTTGTGGGTTTATTATCGATCCTTCGTCGGCACAGCCGTAATGCAAGTCGCCGTCGCCCGTCGCTTTGATGCATCCACTTGATGATCGTGCTCGAGATGGATCTTCCACTTACCCAAGCCGTCACTCATAAAAACAACCACAACAGCAGAGACCAGAGAGATGAGAGATGGTGGCTGTCAAAACCGGAGATCTTCGTACCCAAATCGGAGTATTGCCGGTCCCTGTCTTCACCACGACGACGACGACGCACTATCTCCTCCTTGCTCCGTCACGCACGCCTCGTAGTTGTACGAGACGTTGCCCAGCCAACCCCCGTCGACATTGCTGGACGCCACGTCCTGCCTGCGCCCTGCAGCTGCAGGCCTGCGCGTATCTATCTGTGCTTGAACATTCCATTCTTATCCTTTGTTCAACATCAATGTAAGGAGAGGATTAGTGGAAGCTGGGCCTGTCATTTTCAGAATTGAATAACCATATATATCCAAAGATTACTTTCCACTATTCCAAAATCATTTTCGCACAATGCGCAGCGCATTTATTCGAAGAGGCCTGGACAATTTCTGACTTAAAACAAGTCGTGGTCTTGCTAGTACTACTGCACAGCAACAGTCGTTTCTGAAAATTTCTTGCAGCAACAGTCTGAAGCACCACCCCAAGTCGGACTGGTTCAGTGCTCCTCTGAAGATTTTCAAACCTCTCTTCAGGTTCAGGTAAACAAGGTCTACCAGGATGTACACGCCTCGTTTAATTTCATCAGGTTCACCGAGGACTTGACCGCATTTGGCCCCGGCACGCGTACGCCTGCAGTTGCAGGGGACGAGACGGCGTATCATCAGGCAGATCGACGACGGCGCAGACGCCCCGGGTGTCTTGGGTCAAGCTGTCTGCTCTGGATCCTCCTCCACACCACACGGGCGGTGTCATCTTCTTCCGCGTGTGCAGACGGGGAAGAAACACGGTGAAAGGCAACAAAACAAACTGGACGGACACGGCGAGTCGTGCTGGGCTGCTGGTTGGGCAACAGCTGCGCAGCCGGTCCCCGGAAGTGGCCGTTAGTGGTGGGCGCCTCGAGGCCGGCTGGGGCCGGGGCCGACGAATAGACCGGACCTGGATGACTAGACAGACGTACACGTCGCCCTCTTTCTTGATCGTCATCCAAACCTGATTTCCTGCATGGTCGCATGGACTTATTGGTAGTATGTCCGTTAGTGTGGCTCCCCACAGAGATTGTGCATCTGTGCTTGTGTTAGTATTTTTCCAGAGGGTTGACCAGCCAGTTAGCGTCCACACCGCAGTGTTGATTGCGAATCGATTCACAGGCAGGTTCTGTGAGCATGCAAACTGACCCAGTTGCAAGGTGTAGATTTGGAGAGGAAAAAAAAGTGAGGAAAAACTAAAATCAAGGAGCATGCAGGCTACTCCGGCTAGGACAATCACAAAAAGAACTGACTTTGCCGCCCTTTGCAAGGGTCCAACACGCAAAACAAGAGCCTCCGCGCACATTTCCCCTCCCTGCCTCCGTCCGCTCGTGACGCCACACCACACCCGTCTCCTCCTCTTGTCCTTGTTCGCTGCCCCGGACCGGCCCGGCGGCCCGCCCGCCCACTACGGCGAGTCCAAGCCGCAACGTTCGGCCACGAGCACGATGCAGCAGCCCGTCGTCGTCGTCAGCCGGCCGGCCCCCGAGTGGGAGGGACCGCGGTATAGTGGGGAACGGGGAATAAGAGTTCCGGCAACGCAACCGCGAGCCTCTCTTTCTTTACACCTTCCGCTGCGGAATTCTGAACCTAGAAGCACGCAATCACGCGTGCCAAGAACTGAACCCCTAGAGAAATCAGCGCGAGTGCCTGATTTTTTTAGCGCCGTCCCTCGAACAAAGCACCCACTTCCTTCTCGGCCGCCGCCGGGGTCCGTCCATCGGTTTGTTCCAAGTTTTTGGTCTCCCCACTTCACTTCACATGGTCCGCCGCGTCTCTCCCACGCCAATCTCGCCCATCATCATCATCAGGTCGCTCGCTTTCGCTTCCGTTCTTTAGCTGATTTCGCGGCTCGCTTCCGCGGTTTAGTCTTCAGTTAGCTGACGCCGCCTCCGCGTCTTCCCTTCTTCCCCTTTGCCATTAAACTCGAGCATCCCACAACGTTGCCGTTCTCGGCCGTCCATTAATGGCGACGAGGAGTTACGCCTCGCTCTGAGCTTGCGGCCCTGTTTCTTCAGCTTCCATGCGTCATGCGTAGGCGCAGCCGCGCAGGCAGCCGGGCATGGAAGGGAAGGGAACTGGCAGCCTCCAAAGCCATACAAGCCGTCGTCGTGTGTTAATGGAAAGGGACTAGTGTGAGGAGGAGTAAAGGCGGCAGCTTTTCCCTTAACGCCTCGCCTTGCAGCCTTGCTGCCCCCTCCGGTTCGGGAACAAGTCAAGCCAGAAGCCGAAGCCGCGCCTCCCCTCGTCTGCCTCCGCCAACGTCTTTGGTCTTCCTCTTCCTTTTGCCCATCCGCCTCTCCACTCCAACTCCCTGCTGGTTTTAGGGGGCTGTTAGCGCCCAAAAGCCGAGCGCTTTGTCTCATCCGCTACCGTTCTAGTAAGCGGCAGCGTTGCGCCTCGGCTTGATGCTCCTCCGGCCTCTCGGTCCTTCTCGTTCCGGCCGTTGAGAGCGGCGGCTTGATTTAGGCTGCCTCGGGTCCTCTTCACCTAACCTTGTTTCTAGTTTCGGTTGGTTGGTGTGTCATTCGCTGCCTCTTTGCTGGTTGGCTCAGTTCTTCTTGGTCCTGGACCTGGAGTATATAATCTCCCCGGCCGTCGTCTTCTGTTCTTCAGCAGTTCAGCTCTTCGCATTGGTGGCTCGTCCTCCCTGCTGCTCCTTCCAAGACGAGACGAACTGCTCGGGATCAAGGTTGAGAAGAGAGCATCTGTCGTCTTCGCTTCGCGCGGAAAAGAGGCCGTGGATGCTGCTGCGTGCTGATCGCTGCGCCTGAGGTAAGGAATCTGATGCTTCCTCCACTTCTCCTCTGCCTTTATTTGGCCAAAAATGATGATGCATCTTTCGCCTGTCTTTTCAGCTTAAATTACTCTTGTTGTAGATTAATGGTGTTTATTAATTCCTTGTTTAATTCTTGCTTTGATAAAGGAATGGAAAGATGGATGCGACTTTCTTCGTCTTCTTGTTTTTTTCTCTGTTGGTTCTGTAGTAACTCATACATAGGCTTTCCTTTGCTGCCGTGTTAAAGGCAACAAGGTGCAACAAAGTGATTTCCCGTTGAACCTGGCCGTTCTTTACGCCGGTGATGAATGCATTTATGATCATGCTTTTCGGTTGGGCTTTACCACTCTTTTGCAGCGTGGGCGTGGCTGCAACTTTTGTTTTTAATGATACTTTTCTTTTAGTATGTAATTGATTGAAGAGTCCTTCTCATCTCTTCCCAGTTCTTGGGGGTTCAGAGGTCAGTAATTTGCGGTTTCTGAAGCATTGTTCATGTACTTACTCATTCTGTACCTGCCTTCTGTTCATCTCTCATGCTATGCAGAGCATGAGCCCATGTCTCAATTGTCCTTCCTAGTTCAGAATCTGTTTGCAAGTACTGAGTGTCCATTTTCCTGTTAGCCATTATCCATTGCTTGATAGGGGACGGCAGTGAAATACGTATGTAGTTTTTATCAGCCTTTCAGTTTAAGCAAACCAAGTACAGTTAGTACGCTAGTACTGGCCTGTCCCCTTTTGTTGTGATGACAGGCAAAGCCTTAGATGTGTTGTTGGTGAATAGAGTGTACGCCATGCATCATAAGAAGTTAGTTTTAGTGTGTGGTGTAACTGCCATTTATTTATATGGTGCCCTAGTACTTGAGAGAAATTAATGTGCTGAGGACTGAGGACGGAGGACGGAGGCTAGCTGCTTCCATTTGGAGGAAGAAAGTTTTATCTTGTGGTTACTTCATATCGATGTCAAGCATTTTTATGTGAGCACTTCTGCACCACTCCTGGGTATACCTACCTCCACTATCCAGTTTTATTTTCAGCAGAGGATGTTCCGTATAAAATGGAGTAAATCGTAGACATCACATGGGCACTTCTCTGGCAGCTGTTAATCACTTGCAATATTTTTTTTTTTTTTTCTAATTTAATTGATCAACCATGAAATCATGCCACATGTTCCTTAGTCCCTTGTATGATCATGTTACATGTTCCTTGCTTCCTTGTATGATCTCTGTGGCAAATTCTGATCCTTGGTATGAAAGTTATCTTAGGGGAATCTTATCTCTATTTTTAGCTCTTTCTGTAGTATGTCCTTGTCACCAGAGACAGCCAACCATGATTTCTTCAATTTTAAAGTATATGGCAGAGAGTCACATTTGATTCTCTTTGAGCTGAACTGTTGTATGTTATTGCTGTGCAGGTAATCAGAGACTTGTTTGGCTGCATCCTTCATATCTTCTATTTCTTGATCAGAGATGGAACTTGTATACACGGAAAGGAGAAATGGATTATATGACGAGGGTGCGATTCCAGAGTTCAGTGGAAGGGCTGAAGGGGATCAAGACCCGTCCCACTGCCGCTTCTGCTGATCTGCGTCAGATATTGGATGAGAAGAAAAAAGCAAGGGCTGCCAATCATGCCATAAGTCATTTTGTTCATGCAGTGGCAGCACACCCCATTCAGAATTGTTCCCTGCACATCCTGCCAAGATGATGATCTTGGAGTTTCTCATCAGAAGCCTAAGGCACCCTACAAGAACCCATAATGTCAATGATCTTGATGACTTGATCAGCGATGGGGTAAGCCAAGGGAGT
This sequence comes from Chrysopogon serrulatus, assembly GCA_015844335.1. NCBI lineage: Eukaryota > Viridiplantae > Streptophyta > Magnoliopsida > Poales > Poaceae > Chrysopogon > Chrysopogon serrulatus. Next base: position 12,765 of record JADLZL010002462.1, on the reverse strand, counting down.
GTAAATCTTGGTCCTTCTGAGAAACAAGTCCTGGACTCTTTGCATGCTCTTGTAAATGCGAAGACAAGACCAAAAAGCCCATCGCCTTTCCTGGCAGGATCTAAACTGAGAAAAATCCGGTCGAAATCCCACATCATAACACAGTCAGAAATATTGAAGCTCATATCTCCTGAGACATGGGAAACCTCCTCCCCTGGAGCATCTCCAATGAACAAAGGCACAGCTGAGGTTAGCATCCATGGGAACAAATCTCCACTATGCTCACCTATGAGCTCAAATCAGCCTGTTCTATCACAGTGCCCATCATCTCTTAGTGCAGGTCTTCTACAATGCATATGGAAGGATGGCCTCCCTCATTTTGAATTGTCACTGGACGATCCTATTGTGGTATACGCTGCAAACCCAATCAGGGTGCAGGAAAAGGACAAGGCCTTCGACTATGTCTACATGCTCCATTCTGGAGAGCAAGGAAGAAAAGATTGGATGGGTCACTCGAGCAGTGTGTCCAGACTTGTGGGCAAGATGAAGGTGTCAAGTTCTTTAGTTCTAAACTCGGACAACTCAAGTCATTTGGAAACTGAGTTTGTTCTGTATGGTTCTCCAGGTGACTATCTTAGGCAAACGCACAGTCCCTATAGTGTGCCGAAAGGGAAGGGTCTTGTCAAGAGAGTGACAGAAATTATGAGAACAGGCAATGTTTCCTCTAGCCCAAAACATTCCTGGAAGTTCGGCAAATCTTCCTCTCATCAGTTCGACGACTTGACCGAAATACTTGAGGGTGAAATGATTGGTGCTGGAGAATCATACCTGATGAATCTCAACGCTGATGATCTGCCGACCAACCAAGAATTAGCAGCAATTGTGGTGAGGGAACAACGTCACAAACGCCAGGAAGAACCTGTTTTGGGTGGCTGGGGCCTGAAGTTCCTTGAGAAAGCAGGACTAAATCATTCAGAAGGCACTAAAGAAACTGATGTTCAGAACAGTAATGGTGCCACACAATGTATTACTGTTGTTGTCCCCAGAGGTTACCACGGTGGTGCAGTATCAAAGAGCAGCCGCCCATCAGGCCTCATCGAGAGATGGAGATCTGGAGGATGCTGTGATTGCGGCGGATGGGATCTTGGCTGCCCCATCAGAGTGCTTAACGGTGATGGTTGTGGCTCCTTGCCTGAAGAAGAGTCAAAGGACAGCAGACCAGTAGAGCTATCAATCAAGGTAACTAACATCGAGCTTATTTGCAATAGAATCTTATGTTTTCCTTCAGATATCAGAATTGCAGCTAGGCCATTTGTGGTTTTGCTTATGAGTAATTCAGGTTTTAATGTACAAGTATGGTTTCAGATTCTGATCTTTACACCATTACTTTTCAGGGTGCAAAGAATGAAACGATGTTAAAGCTCGTGAATATCACGGAGGACCTGTATATCCTCTACTTCGACTCGAGTATTTCACCATTGCAATGCTTCTCAACAGGGATAGCAATTGTGCATAGCCAGGCACCACAGCTTTGCCCCAAACTGTGAATTGCAAAACTTGGTGTAGCTGAATAAGAAAGCTTGGTGAAGCTATGCCGGGCTATGCCGTCCTATGTAGATGTAGATAGTAGAATAGAACAGTTCTTGTCATTTTGTACTTATATAATTTTGAGAGAAAATGCAGGCTGCTGTTTTCAGCCTGCTGTTAAATTATCAATCGTTTAGTTTGGCCGATTGAGCGAAAGCTCAGAAAGATTAATTACAGATCATGTTTCATTTACAACTATGATTTTTCAAACCCCTCAATAAATATATACATCAGACCGTAAATATCTGCAGATCTCACTTTTTAAGTACATCAGACCCTAAATATACTCTCTAAATCTAATTTAACTATTTAACAGTGGAGAATATTTTTCATAACAAATATAATGTTGATAATATTTTCTATAAAATTTAGAGCATGATATGTTGTTATTTTAGGCCGGAGTCAGTAAAGACACCTGAAAAGGAACGTTTCTCATATAAACCAGCAGAGATTCGTGAGCGAGAAATAAATCAGTTAATTTGGCTGAGATTGAAAATGCAGTCTCTTAGGTTGCGTTTGAATTGGGGACTGGAGAGGATTGGATGATTCCATTCCTGTTATTGAGTATGGATTGGTTCTGGTCTTCTGTTTAGATGGAGGGATGGAATAAGCCCCCCCTCTTCAATTTGGTCGAGGGGATCGCAACCCAATTTGAGTCTCTCTGAATACGAATATGCTGACGAAGTTGCAATCTTTCTTAGCTCAAAAAAAAAATGGTTGAGGGGATCCGAATGGTGGCATGAGGACTCCATGACATGGCCCAGCATGTCAGCGTCGTTATCTTCTTCCTTCGTCTTTTTTTTTTTCGCGACAAATCTTCTTCGTCTTCTTCGTCTTGCGACTACAACATGGAGACACCACGGTCTTGCGGTTGCTGTTGCGGTTGCGGCTCCCGGTGCCTATGCCTCAACACTCCCAGTCCCACAGCCGTTCGTTCAAAAAAAAAAAAAAAAAACGCTCCCACAGCCGCTAGCATCCAACCTCGGCGCAGACACCTGTCCTCGCCACCGCCGTTGGCCCTAGCCTCTCCGACGTTCGCCATAGCGCCTCCTGCTCTGCGTCGCCACCATCGGCTCCGCCGAGCAACAGCGGACGCAGCGCCAGAACAGGTACCCGTCATCGGCTCCGCCGAGCAACAGCGCATCCATGCCCCATGGCGAGCACCGCCACCGCCGCCGCCGCCCTTTCCTTTAGCGCAGCAGCAGGTACCACCCGACTAGGCCCTCTCCGTACCGTGTGCTCTGTCCCCTCTTGTCCCTTCGTTTTTTTGAGACGAGTTGGACCTATAAGTGGGATATCGGATATCCCACCCCTCCACCTCGTCCCCTAAATAAGGGAAAACAACTCAGTACAATCAGAACCAACGAAAAATGTAGTACATTATCAAACAGACAGAATCATGACTAAAACAATTCGGCTGCAAGGTTAACAGTTCACACTATCATGATAGCAATGAACACCAATAAATGAATCATGACAAACAATTCGGCTGCAAGGTTAACAGTTCACACTATCATGATAGCAATGAACACCAATAAATTCAGTTACCACAGAAATATGCTTGTTGTAAGCAAACAGGGCTTCAGCCGTAGAACAATCAAAATAAATAATATATGCAACTCAAAAAAAAAATTGGCACAGAGCAAACTCAAGGCAACCACATTGTTATACAGATCCACATGGTGTTTACTACAAAAATTGGGTGACCAAACACAAAGGAGCCATTAAGTCTAATAGCACTCTTTGCAACTGTTGCAACAGATACAGAGATGATCATACAGAAGTCTAAACACATTCCAACAAGCTCTCAAACGATAGCATTTGCTGCGCTAGCAATCCTAGGCCAAAGGTCAGCACACTCCTTGCCGATAGGTCCGGTGATAGCAGAACCTGCAAGAGTGGCAATTGTTATAGTTTGCTACTTTGCTACATGGCATGCCAAACAGAACCAGCCTGATGCTGGAGGAAATACAGTTGGCAGTTCGTACCTTTCATCTCACCCTTGGGATTCACAATCACTCCAGCATTATCTACAAATGAAACGTATCAACCCAGATCAGTTCAACAATTAATAACAAGAACAAAACCAGCAACTAGACACATAAAGAAATACAAGCATTCCATAGAACCAAAACTTACAACAATAAAACATCATTATAAGAAATGAAGAAAATATATGTCCCATGGCCAGTCCCAAAGTTTCAATGCAGCAACGCCGCTACCCAAGGCAATGGAATATGAGACCATTTTCAAATGGAGGAACACTTTCAAAGATGAAAATCCTTGCCAGCAAACCTCTACAGATAAAAAATTAATTTTTGACGTTTGCTTTGGAATATACAAACACGTAATGTTTGCTCCAAACAAGCTGAAGAACCTCGGAGCCCTTCCGTCAGTAAGCATTGTGTTGGTAACTTGGTATTCCCAAGTAAACACACCTCATAAGAACAATCAAATAGAAGCAATTATTAAAATAAGTAGCGTTTGTAATAAAAGATAAATTGGGTAAACCTAGCTGGTTCGATTAACAAGCAACAAAAAAACAAAATGTAAATGCAATGAATAAAAAGTAAATGTAGAACTGTCTGCCTCATGGCCAGTCCCAAAGTTTCATTGCAGCAACGCCGCTACCAAGGGCAATGGAATATGAGGCCGCCTTCAGATGGAGAAATTCCATGGGAACATCTCAACACCGAGAGGCTTAATATATGACGTTTGCTTGGGAATATACAAACATGTGCTGTTTGCTCCACAATAAAGCTGAAGGACATGGACGTCCAACCGTCAATCAAAAAATTGTTGTTCAGTGTCTAAGGTATGTTTTCTAGTCCATAAATCCAAATGTGTAACATCCTTTTCAACATTTATACAAGTGAAAACATATAAAATTTAACAATGCAATATGAACCAGTAAACAACAGAATATCAAATCAGGTCAGGAGCAACTGGATACCATATAACACAGCAACACAGAGCATCAAATCATGAAACTGAAATGTATGAAATATGAGCTTCATGGCCAGTCCCAAATTTTCATGGCAGCGACGCCGCTACACAAGGCGATGGAATATGAAGCTGCCCTCTGACGGATAATATCCATGAAAGAGTAAACTTTCAATGGAAATCCTCAACATCAGAAGGATTAATCTATGACGTTTGCTCTGGAATATGCAGACACTATCGACTTCTGCTCCAGCAAAAGCTAGAGAGCCTCGCGGCCCTCCCGTCAAAGAAAAGGAATTTCATCTCTAAACTAGATACTAAGCATGTATCAGCAGGACCATCGAAATTAAACTGAACCCCAGTACAAACACGATTACCACGCTAGATCTATGTCGTTAAGGATGAGAAGGGATCGGGATGCTACCTTCGAAGTACATGTAGACACCGTCCTTTCGGCGCCAAGGCTTGCGCTGGCGGACGATGACGGCGGGCATCACCTTCTTCCTGAGGTCGGGCTTTCCCTTCTTGACGGTGGCCATGACCATGTCGCCGACGCAGGCGGACGGCAGGCGGTTGAGGCGGCCCTTGATGCCCTTGACGGAGATGATGTAGAGGTTCTTGGCGCCCGTGTTGTCCGCGCAGTTCACCGTCGCTGCCACCGGCAGACCCAGCGACATGCGGAACTTGTTCCCCGCCGTACCTCCCCTCCCTGGATCACATCACGAGACACAATGCCAAGCAAGAACTCGATGAGAAACGCGCGATCCCAGCACGACGGATAATCAATCGACGAGGAAATGGGCGAATCGAGCTGGGAAAAGGAGGCTGCTGACCTCGCTTCGACATGGCGGCGGCTGGTGCTGGACCCAATCGGCGGGGTTTCGCGGGGCTCTCTGCTTATATATGGCGTGCGGACTAGGGTTTTGGATGCCTAAAGACGAACCTGCCCTCCGCGCGACCGCGCCGTTAGGGCTGCATTGCTGTCGGAGGGTCGCGAGGTCTTTGCGCGCAATGCTTCTCGGCGGCGGCCGTGGGTTTCTAACGGGCCAGGCTTAGAAAAAGTAGAAGAAAAAAAAAAGCCCATCGGATTCAGGTTTAATGGGCTTCGGAGTGTTAAGGCCTGTATCTAGTAGGACCCAACCGGCTGGTGTTTTTTTTTTTTCTCTTCTTTTTATAGGGATGCCAATTTTGAGTTTGAAGCTTTCCACACTAATGGGGTGTTTGAGTTGTAGAATGAGGTTGTTTATCATCATCTCACTCTTCAGTTCTTTGTTTGGTTATGGAATAAAATTAGTTGATCCTGATCACATAATTCCTCGCAAGCTACTAATTAATACTAGTACGAGGAATTAAGTAATCCCACTAAATTTGATGAATTAATTCATGATGCATCAACTCACCTCACATTATCTTCCTTTTGTTTATCCAACAAATTAGTCCTAGTAATTTGAAACTCTTGAATCAAATTAAAACATTAAAAGTTGAAATCCCCCACTAAACCAGCAGTTCTACTAGTGATATCCATATTAGAGAGTATGGTAAATGCATTTAAGATTGCAGGATTACCTTCCAAATTTCTTTTTTTTTTTCAGGCATCCTGGCAGGCACTATTCTTCTTTAAACTTTCACTCCTCCCTTTCTCTTTATGTACTTTGCGATAATCATCACCTGTGGATTATGTACAGGCTTTGCAGTTTGCATCTCAGAGTTCTTCCTTTTGATGCTGGGTATCAGAATTCTTTCAACAGTTTTTTTTATTTTGAGAAAAGACACTCAATATCTGCCATTGGTAATGTCTTCCTGCCCAACTGTTCCAGCTAATTATTCTTTGTTTGACTCACCACCCGGCTTGGATCTCTTGGCAGGTGGCTTATCCGTATCTCTAATTTTGTTGGCAGGCGTTGCAGTTGTAGGTGCTTCTGGGGTACTTCCTATCAAAGGAGAAATCAAATAAGAAAAGGACCAAGAACACCCTCAGCACAGCAGTTTTATGCACTCTTGTGACCTCTCTACAGGCAATCTTCATCCTTACATACTACTCCATACTCATATTAGTTGGCGTTTTTGGATAAGGTTTGAGTCAAATATTGGGAACATAAACTAGCAATAACTTTTAAAATATTTAATTTTGAAAAGATGAAACTTATATGTATAGATTCACCTTGAAGTCTATTTTTATAAAAAGTAATTTTATTTTTATTTTTTTTTATATATTTTAATAAAAATGATGGATAAAGTTAGATCTTGGAGACCGTGTCCTTGTCCAAAACGTCAACTAATATGAATATGGAGGGAGTAATCAACTCTGTATCTTGTTCTCTCATCCACTTTCATTACCTTCGCTCACTTTTGCTAGGGTTCTAAAAGATCTATGATCAGGAGGGATCCCTTTCACTCTGAACCACGCTGCAGTAATTCTCCTTTGGTTCCTGCAGCAGGCCATGGCTCAATAGTTAAATGAGCATCAACTGTCCTCGTACTACAGTTTTTGAAATAGCAAGCCTCATAACGACCTTCCTGCAAGCGATGACCCTGCCAGCGATGACCCTAGCATGCCATTTCCAGACATCACTTCCCACCAAATAGTACATAAACTCCCGCTCAATCTGCATATGCGTGGCCTCACCAGACACCACTGTAATCGGTACTAGCCATTCCTTCTGATGAAGATGAAGCTTTGGTCTACTTGTGCCGAACATAATTCAAAACCAATTCTATATATCATATAGATGACGAATCAGCAGAGATTTGCGAGGACCAAGATCGGTACTAGCCATTCCTTCCGACGAAGATGAAACTTTAGTCTACTTGCGCAGAACATAATTCAAAACCAATTCTGTATATCATATAGATGAATCAGCAGAGATTTGTGAGGACCAAGAACGTTTTTCTCATATAAAACAGCTGAGATTTTCGAGCAAAAAATAAATCACTTGATTTGAAGAGAATAAACAAATGCAGTCCCATATCTAGGTAGTAGGTAACACAACTCAGCTGATTTTCCAAGCCAACCACGAAACATTCAGCAAATTTATCAAGCTTATAACAATTCCACTGACGGGGAAAACAATTCACACAACCTTGAAAGCAATGAACAATACAACAGTCACCAAAGAAATATGCTTGTCGTAAGCAAAGACAGATCTTCCACCTTAGATCAAAATAAATACAATAAGCATCCCATAAAAAATGGCAGACAGCCAAGTTAAGGAAACCACATTGTTATATAGATCCACACGGTAGACATATCTCTGTTCACTACAAAATTGAGCGACCAAACATAAAGGGGCATTTAAGTCCAATAGCACTCTTAGCAACAGTTGCAGCCGATACTGAGATGATCATACAGAAGTCTAAACATATTTCAACAAGGTCTCAAACGATGGCATTTGCTGCGCTAGCAATCCTAGGCCAAAGGTCAGCACACTCCTTGCCGATAGGTCCAGTGATAGCAGAACCTGCAAGAGAGGCAATTGTTAGTTTGCTACATGGCATGCCAAACAGCACTAGCCTGATGCTTATGGAGGAATTACAGTTGGCAGTTCATACCTTTCATCTCACCCTTGGGATTCACAATCACTCCAGCATTATCTGCAAATTAAATGTATCAACCCAGATCAGTTCAACAATTAATAACAAGAACAAAACTGGCAACTATACAGTAGAAATCCCTACAACACATAAAGGAACACAAGCATTCTACAGAACCAAAACTTATAACAATAAAACATCATTATAAGGAATGAAGAAAATATATGTCTCATGGCCAGTCCCAAAGTTTCAATGCAGCAACGCTGCTACCCAAAACAATGGAATATGAGACCATTTCAAATGGAGGAAGGCTCTCAAAGATAAAAATCCTTGCCAGCAAACCTCTACAGATAAAAACTTAGTTTCTGACGTTTGCATTGGAATATACAAACATGTAATGTTTGCTCCAAAAAAAGCTAAAGAACCTCGGAGCCCTTCCGTCAGTAAGCAGAGTGTTGTATTCTTAAGTAGACACACTCCCATGAACAATCAAGTATAAGCAATTATTAAAACAAGTGGTGAGTAAACCTAACTGTTCAATTAACAAGCAACAAAAAAAAAATGTAAATGCAATGTCTGCCTCATGGCCAGTCCCAAAGTTTCATTGCAGCAACGCCGCTACCAAGGGCAATGGAATATGAGGCCGCCTTCAGATGGAGAAATTCCAAGGGAACATCTCAACACCCAAAGGCTTAATATATGACGTTCGCTTGGGAATATACAAACATGTGCTGTTTGCTCCACAATAAGGCAGAAGGACATGGACGTCCAACCGTCAATCCGGAAATTGTTGTTAAGTGTCCATTAGATGTTCTCTACTCCATAAATCCAAATGTGTAACATCCTTTTCAACATTTATACATGTGAGAACATATAAAATTTAATAACACCGCAATGTCAACCGACAAACATGGAATATCAAAACAGCTCAGGAACAACTGGAGACCATAATACAAAACATGTAACAAGCAAACACAGCATTGCATCGTGAAACTGAAATGTACAAAATATGAGCTTCATGGCCAGCCCCAAATTTTCATGGCAGCGACGCCGCTACACAAGGCGATGGAATATGAAGCTGCCCTCTGACGGATAATATCCATGAAAGAGAACTTTCAATGGAAATCCTCAACATCAGAAGGCTTAATCTATGACGTTTGCTTTGGAATATGCAGACACCATCGACTTCTGCTCCAGCAAAAGCTAGAGAGCCTGGCGGCCCTCCCGTCTATGAAAAGGAATTTCACCTCTAAACTAGATGCTAAGCATGTATCAGCAGGACCATCGAAAGTAAATTGAACGCCAGTCTATGCACATCGACAATGGCATTATTGTGGGATCGGGATGCTACCTTCAAAGTACATGTAGACACCGTCCTTTCGGCGCCAAGGCTTGCGCTGGCGGACGATGACCGCGGGCATCACCTTCTTCCTGAGGTCGGGCTTCCCCTTCTTGACGGTGGCCATGACCATGTCGCCAACGCAGGCGGACGGAAGGCGGTTGAGGCGGCCCTTGATGCCCTTGACGGAGATGATGTAGAGGTTCTTGGCGCCCGTGTTGTCCGCGCAGTTCACCGTCGCCGCCACCGGCAGACCCAGCGACATGCGGAACTTGTTCCCCGCCGTACCTCCTCTCCCTGGATCACATCACAAGCATGAGACACCACGCCATGCGAGGACTCGATCAGAAACGCGAGATCGCAGCACGACGGATAATCAATCGACGAGGAAATGGGCGAATCGAGCAGGGGAAAGGGCGGCGGCTTACCTCGCTTCGACATGGCGGCGGCTGGTGCTGGACCCAATCGGTAGGGTTTCGCCTGGCTCGATGGTTATATAGGATTTGGGGACTAGGGCTTTGGATGCCTTTAAAGACGAACCTACCCTCCGTGCCATTAGGGCACTGGTTTTGCTATATGGGAGGGTCGCCGAGGTCATTGTGCGCAAGGTTTTCGGCGGCCGCGTGTTTTGAAACAGGACAGGCTTGGAAAAAGGAGAACAAAAATATGGAGCCCACCGGCTTATGAGTCTCTCTTTTTTTTTTTTAGGGGGCACGCTGCGAATTTTGAGTTGAAGCTTCCCACGTTAACGAGGTGAATGAGATTCGATTCATCATCAACTCAATTCTAGTAAGTAAATGGTTCTAGATACACGTATGATTCCCGAAAATGAAGTGCACATCAAATCCATATGTGACAAGACATATGCAACAAATAAGAGGAGAGAGATTGGTCGAAGCACTTCTTGTTTGTTGTCGTCCAATCGTACCCAATCCAGGCCAAAAGATATATTTACAACAAAACTATGTAATTAGTTATTTTTTTTTTATTTATATTTAATACTATTTACATGCGGGAAACAATTGATGTGATGGAGGTCAAAAACATATTGAGGGAAAGTTGGGTGTATCTAAATTCAATGAAAATGAAGTGCAACATCCAAATCCATATGTGACAAGACACAACTTTAAGCGGCGAGCGTTGTCAGCGGTATTTGCACACTTTATTGGGGTTACACCAACCTCCATGCCAACACATATTCAGAAAAAAGGCAACAAACTTTAACGACGCGGCGGCGACACCATCCATGCCAGGCTAAGAGCTGCACAAAGGAGAGACACGACGACCACGACTGTAAACCATGGCCATAACTGGCCATAACTAGCGACAACGTTGCGGCAAACACAAGGGCTAAAGCGTCAAAGACACTATGGCGTGACCATGGTGGCCATGGTGACAAATCGGTCCCGACGAACTCCACCAATGTGGCGTGGGGGGCGAAGAATAGACCACAAACAATGTGTCAAGATAAGTTGATTCTCACCATTGTGCTTATCAGTGATGGTCGAGAGTCAGCCGTCCCTTTTACTGTTCTCATCTTGTTCATAGAGCAAAGTGCTCATGACATGTTGAAAAGTGAGTGTAAACAAACAATGATTGGAAGAACTGATGTTTCTCAATATAATTCAAGTCTGACAAAGTTTATAGTTAATAGTACATAGTATTAATATTCATGTGTCTAACTAATTTTATTATAAAAATGTATTCTATAAATAATCTAAAAATATTTATTTTATTTTATATTATGAATGTTAGTATTTTTATGTAAATTATTCGAAGTTCGAATTGCTTGATTTGTCAAATAGAGGAACAGAGAATAGGTGTCCCGAAAGGACACAACTATTTTTCTCATTCGAACCACCGACCAAACACAGCAGTTTCCAAAGGACGTGCACTTAACTGTCTAACCCTAACCACTAAAATTGTAATTAATGGATGAGATCATCTCCGATAAAAGGTGTCACTTGCTGGTGTCTTTTCGTAGTGTCGCTTCACAACAAGTTTGCGACCCATTTCAAATCGAAATTTTTATTCCTCAAAAAATCAAAATTTTAAAAAGAAAATGCCCTTCGTAGGGGACGACGGATGTGGGGGGTGCGGCCCATGTTGGCCGCGCGAGCCTGAGCCACGGGTTAGATGCAGCGTGCCGGCGGCCTGGGCTTCATCCATTCATTTCTCTCTTTTGCGCGTAAAGAAAACGGTTCATTCATACGCAGTTGTACGGGATTTGGTGGCCCGTACAGAAACGGTAATCCATGGAAGCCTGAAGACAGTAGAAAGCCCAAAACGCAGCGGTGAAGATTGAAGAAACGTGTCTTGCACAGTTTCAGTCTTTTGCAGACAAAATTTCCAAAATTAAAAACATGCACCAGCCGGGAATCGAACCCGGGTCTGTACCGTGGCAGGGGTACTATTCTACCACTAGACCACTGGTGCTATTGCGTATGATTTATTTTTCAGAATTAATTAGCAATAGAGTCTCCAACTCTCCATATGATTTTCACCATAACCTGTGTTTTGGTACCTGTTCATAGCGTGCACAAGATCACAGCGATGGACTGTGACAAGCACAGGTACGATGTCCTGGCCCCGTCGTGTGGTCGCGCTTCTAGCTATAAGCTTAGCTTCGGCTGCTGTTTTTTAGATCAAACAGTCTTTCCCTTCTTGATGAAAAAATACATGCCACACGCAGTGTTCGCGAAAAAAAAAAAAAAAATCAAGCAGTCTTTGTGTCACGGTGACACCAACTAGGCAGCTTCCCTTGGCGCCACACCACTTGTAGCTCCAGCTGGTGCCCAATGCCCAACGGAGAAAGCTGCTGGAAGTGCAGCGTAGCTAGACAAGAGCTGCAGGCAAGTGCCAAACAGCGACGATTTGGAGTGCATTGTACATGTCACGTTTGTCTCTCACCCTCAAGCATCGTCGTCTGTGTATTTATCAGAAAAGCATCGTGGTGTGAACACACGGGCGATGCTTTCAACGTCACTCCGTGTAGGATACGATACGAGAGTTTGGTTTCGCTCTGCTACTAGTCGCGTGGCTGGTTGGTCCGCAGAGCTTCAGACAGCTACGTTCTACTTCTATTGGACGCATCGATCGATCTTTTCTTGCGCCGGTGTACCGGCTAATGCCTGATGCACGCTAGAAAATTCGGAGACTGCTACACGAAAAGGACCAGCAGCTGGGAGCAGGGACCAGGTACCATATTTAATTGTCCCCTGTCTATTCATTTTGTTGTACTAGTGCAAAGCGTGCTCCTGCGCGCCGCTGCAGTGGATTGATAAATATTTATTTGTGGACCCATACGGGGCTGCACAATAGTTATGTAGTGCGGTTAATTGTAGCACTTGTAACAGCAAAATGTTTAATTCGTTCTCATTCCTTCA